>CM051273.1:4190496-4607996 GCA_027921565.1 Artemia sinica
CGCATAGCGGTCTTACACAAGCAATCCAAATGTTTAGCCAGGTTTTTGCTTGTCATTTTGCCGACTGGAGTTCAGTGGATTCGGACTACAATGGTTTTTTTTGTCCCAATTTTGGCTCGTCTTATAGGAACGGCTTTCGCTTTGGCAACTTTCAGAGCACGGATACTTGATGGTAATAAGAGTTAAAATCCACCATGGCTGAGACTTTGGAAGGGTCAGAGCAGAGTAGATGAAAAGGAACTTTGATGCAACTCAGGACCGAAGCAACTGTTGCGACGTAAAGGGGAATATTGCATTTCTCCCAATTTCGCTTGATGACCCACTTTCTGGAACAAGTGTAAATAGTGCTATGTGTTGGCTGCATCTGAAACGAAAGTCCGGAATAATCACTAATCGGATTATTAGTGCAAACTGTAACTGTTTTAACTTTGTAACTGTTTTAATTTTAACTTAATATTCTAGTTTTAACTTTGAGAAAGGGCTCTCACAACCAGAGAAAGTGCGACTCAGATTCAGGATATTATCAGCATATGTAAGTAAAGACACGTTTGAACCCCCTGTAAATACAAGTGTACTCAACACAACTTTAGGCTGGAATGACTGAATTATTAAAAAGCGCGGGGGAAGTAAGACCTCCTTGTCTAGCGCCCTTTAGCACATTATAAGCTTTATTTTTATAAGAAGATTAACTATCTCGGTGCTTTGGCTCTTCTACGCTACATAAAATACTTCAAAATATACTTGTATTGTATTTGAATATTCCAATTTTTTTGTGTAGATTGTTCCAAAATTGTTCAGCAGAAGCAAATATGGGTTTCTTGTTGGGATCAACAAAAGTACATTTACTTACTGAACATAGCTTTTTATGGATGTGGGGGGTGTGGTGGGGGGGGGGGGGGGGGGGGTTAAGGCTACTGAATATGATTTAGATTCAATTTCATGCGTCTTATTGGCTCAAGGTTTTTTTTGTGAAGGGGGAGTGATTTAAGCCACTTTGAATATTTCTACTTAAAATAAGCTTCATTAAATTTCTTCTTGCTGTCAATGCTACAAAAGCAAAAAAAAATAAGTGTGATGTAAAATATTTTCTCACAGAATATTACAAATTTTTTTTAGTAGAAGTAAAAAGTGTTTATTGCCCTTTTCACATGAGAACCAGTGATTTTATTTTGCTTGGTTTTCGGTATCGCCCTACATTTTGCCCTACAGTTTTGTTGACATAATTTCCTTAAGTGTCCTAAATGAGTTTACTCTCCTCCAGACTTTTAAATTTTTTTTTCCGACTTTTATCATGCTTGATGGTCAGAAGTAAAAATTTCAAACCGATGTAAGACGGTTAATGAATGTAGAAAATTCTGTTAATTAATGTTATATTACTTATGTTAAAAATCATTCCATTTGGGAAGTTAGTACTAATCAAATAGATATTGCAAAAGGTTAAAGTGTAAAGACCCTCTCTTTTACATGAAAGTTCCCTGGTTGAAACCAAACTCTTTATAAACCCTACTAGCTGTAATTTAAAAAAGAATCGCATTAATTTTCATTTTTTTGTCAATTGGCATTATTTGTCATTTTTTGTCAATTGCTTCCTCATGCAGAGTTAGGATTCAACTCCATTCATTAAATTATATGAAAGCATGTCAATACTTATCCAATAGACAAAAGAACAACTTTAATTGTAGTACAATTTTTTTAGGGTGAACTCCTTGCGCAGATTTATTTTTCCATCTCAGAGACACAAAAGAATAATGGATAGTAGAATTCAAGTTTATGCAATTTTTTGGTTTTCGAAGCATTTGACGGCAGCAGAAATATTTACTTAAGCTTATTTTAAGTAGCCTTTTGAGTGAAAGTTTCTATCTAATAAAAGCAAACTAGGCAAGGTTGAAATGCTAGAATGCTTTTCAGCCATACAATATTAACTATATTTTTTTCGATAAATTTTCAAACCAACTGTTCCTGCTGTTTTATTGGTGAAATTGTTTAGCAGTCCCTCCAGAATATCACCTCTTTGTCCTTCCAAAATCAATTGTTTATGAGACCAAGCGTCCAGGAGTCAAAGTGCCAATTGAGTCTTCTACTTACATGCAAAAGATTGTAAAATAAACAAATAGTAAATCAATAATGTTTTAAAATATTTTTACTGTTGACGATAATTTTTTATATAAGAATATTGAGTATGTTTTTAGAACAGAACTATAGAGAGGTCATCTACCTTGAGTGTTTTTGTGACCCGTATTGTGGCCGACAACTTAGAGCTTATCCTCTTACAAAATTAACTAAAGAAAACAAGTTTTTTTTTAAATGAAAGTAAGGAGCGACATTAAGACTTAAATAAACAGAAATTATTCCGTATATGAAAGGAGCTGTCCCCTCCTCAACGCCTCGCTCTTTACGCTAAAGTTTTTTATTGTTTAAAAAAATTAAGTTGTGAGACAGAGTCAAACTTTAGCGTAAAGAGCAAGCCGTTGAGGAGGGGACAGCCCCTTTCATATACGGAATAATTTCCGTTTGTTTTAAGTTTTAATGTCGCTCCTTACATTCAGTTAAAAGTTGATTTTGAACGTTTTTGAATTAATGCAGCTTTGACTTTCTTTCTCTCTGTTTTGCTAAACCCACTTTGATGTGCGGTATCTTTTACATGTTTCAAATTTGACTTTATTGATTATGAATCTCAATAGACTTTTTTGAATGTTACCTTGTTAGTGCTATTAAAGTCGTATTAAAATGAAGACATTATTATGCATTTGAACAGAATAAATTTAAAGAAAAAAACCAGCATAGACTTAAAATTGAAAAATTATTTTGTTTCTTATTGACTTGTAAAACTATTAACGCACTAAGGTATTAGAATAGCAAAACCGGATGACTACAATTACTAATTTGTATTGACATTGTTTTTTCTTTAATGTTTGACTAGTTTTAACAGCATTTTAACAGTTTTAGATCTTAAAAGGATTTTTTGATGTAAATAATACTAGCCTTTTGGAAGGAGTGAGGAGCGGAAGGGAGGGCAATACCAAACTTGTATGTGATAGGTTCCGTTCTTTTTAAGTTCAAATTCATTGTAGTTTTTTTTTATTGTATTTCATTATTCATAGTAATTTGTGTGTGTTTTAATTATGCTATCTAATGTAAGCTATTTTGGGGTCCTTTTAAGTTTTTGATTCATCCTCCTTTAGTTGGCGTGGAAAACCTTTACTTGGTTTGTTTTTTAAGCTTATTTCTGTTTTATGAACAAACTTGTAACGTCTGACTTTTAATAAACAGACTTCGTTGAGTCTATGTTGGAATATAAGCCTTATAAAAAGTAACTTTTGATAAAAAAAAACAAAAATTTCAATTTTTTGTACAGTAGAAGGGCTAAAATCAACTTCGAAACCAGACTGCAGACTTGGAATTACATGAGCTGAAAAAAGTTTAATATGTCTAGCATTTTTTCCCATCCAAAAATAGTAGCCATTCAAGGGCTTTGCTAGAGTTTCCCACCTTTAACTGCTAAGGTAACGAAATATATTTTTTTTAAAAAAAATTACTATACAAGCCCCGAAGGGCCGCCAATTGGTATTTTGTGATAAAAAACAAAAAAAAGGACTAAGAGATAAAAAAAGGTAAAAACACAACAGTACACTTGCAACTGGCTAAACATGAATTGATAAAATTGAATAATTCATTCATTCAATGATGAGCTCTCTCTCTCTCTCTTTTTTTACTCTTTCTCTCTTTCTCACCTTGTAAGTGCAGTTTAATGTTGCAGGGTAACTCGACGTGGTAGCAGAATCACATCGGTTGCTTAGTCACTCTTCAAAAATATGTTTTGAGCAGTTGTAAGTTGAAACTACTTGGCAGGCTAACAGAGACTTAGTCACTCAACAAAAAATAAGTTTAGAGCAACTGCAGTGTGAACTTACTCGGTTACTCGGCTTGGAAAATGATAGCAAATGGTATATTTTGAACCACATATAATCAAGAATAAGACGTAGAGAGGATTCAAAGACATCACCATTCGATAGACAAGGGCTGATTACTACTTACGGTTCATGTAATCATACGATTCCCAACGTGAAGGGCAGGCCCCACCGGTCAGACATAGCAATATTTTGGTTGGTCATGGATAAAACGTGCACCCTTCGGCTGATTAAACTTTACAGCAATGGTTCCCAACTAATTGTCATTCAAATTTTGTCATTCAAACTTTTACGTCTATTTACCTGAAGGAAGGCCGCAGTGGTGCCCATTAGGGGGGGGGGGGGAAGGGGCACGCCTCCTAGATTTTGAAACCTTGTTACTTCTATTTATTAGCTATTTTGTATTTAAGCTATATGCTATATTAAAATAGTGAGACTGAATGACCGGTCAGTTGTATTGTTCACACTTGTGTTTTGTTTTCTCAGAGCCATTAAATATTACTGTTACTTTTATAATTCTTTTTTTTCAATGACTTTGTCTTGAAATGTTACTTTTATCCTCATCCTGGAGAATCCTGAATATACCGATAGTAGACAACTTTGTTTTGAAATGTTTAAAACAATTCCTCTTCGCTGTCTTACTCACATTCATGATCTTTGACTAGGGTTCAGTCAAAACTAGGCGTCAGCTAGTCAGTTACCTTTTTGTCGCTGTGAATCAGTATTCAAACAATGAGAAAAAGCGACAAGAAACTTTGGACATTTTGCGCTGAAAATCCAGAAGAAAAAATGAAGAAACTTACTGCAAGAAACTGGCAATAATGGCAGTGTCCAAAATGTCGAGTTACTGGACATGATTTCCCCTACCTGTGATAATCTTTTAGAAACAAGCGGAACAATAAATGACCCATGTCAACATGAAAGAGTGGTCTGCATTTCCAGACCCGTTACAGGTTCCAGTAGCAGTCGAAAATCTTTCCCGGGTATCTCTACGACACGTCCCGACCAACCAGCTCAACCTATTCTTGAGAGATATCCGGCTTACACTTCTTATGGAAGGAAATTTAGAACGCATTACTTTAAGACTTACGAATGGATTGAATATTCATAAAACTTAGATTGGGTGTTTTGTTTTGCTTCCTGCCATTTATATAGTGGGGCTCTAAGGGCTGGGAAAACTGTTCGAAAAGGGGCTTTCATCGAGACAGAATTAAGTAAGTGGAAAGACAGTTCAGGTCTATTGAAGCAACATGATGGTAGTAAAATACATAGGCATTATGTGTCAACATGGGCGAAATTTAATATAATTAGTACTGATACTTCGAGATGTGTAGCAACTGACTTAAGTCCATCCAGATTTCAAGAGATTCAAGAAAATAGAGAATATATTAAGTACATTTTTCGTGCTATATGCTTTCTTGGCCGCCAGGGTCATCCTTCGAGGGGTAATGACGAATCAAAAACATCCGCAAACTGGAGTAATTTCGTTGAAATGATGGAGGAAATATCTAAAGGGGACGAAAAGTTGAAGCCCAAGTTACAGTGCCGATTTTGTCACTATTGAAATCATCAGTACCAAACGATGCAGTTACACTGATAGGAACTTTGCGGCAAAACATTATTTCAGAAGTAAAATCAGCTAATTACTACGCTATTCTTGTTGACGCAACAAAAGATGTTTCTAGAAAAGAACAATTAGCGATCCTACCCAGGTTCATGTCAAATAGAAAAGTAGTGGAGCGACTAATCGGCTGCTATCACATGCAAGTATCAGACGCCGAAAGTTTATCCACCTCGATTTTTGAAACTATAGATTTTTTTTTTTGTAGATTTGATGTTTTGTGTTACCTAATATTATGACGGCTTATTTTTTATGAATGGAGAATCTAGCAGAATTAAAGCAAAGCTTTGGCAGAAAGTGCCTCATGCAGCTTTTTACACTGTCAAGCCCACAGATTACACTTGGTTTTGATTGATTGTCTGAAAAACATCAACGAATTTTAAGAATTTTTCTCTGTGGTGCAAAGAGTTTAACGTATTTATATCGTGCAGCAACACTTGACATGAACTATTTGTAGAATCCCAGTGTATTAGCGGGCAAAAAGTCTTGGAGTTTGAGAGGACCGTCCAAACATGCTGATTTTACGCATGCCGCTCTATTTCCAAGGTGAAGGCCAGATTTGAATGTATTGTTGCTGTGCTAAGTTTTGACGTAATATCTGATAGTTCCGTCTTTGAGGCAGCGTGTGAAGGAAAACGACTACTGGAAAAATCAACTCGGCCCCTTTTATTCCAACTGTATAAAACGGAAAAAGTGTTACTCATTGTAAATTGTTTTTTCAGAACAACTTCAAACTGAAAGTTGGCTGATTTATAAGAAACCTACACTACTTCTGGACATACGAGACACTCTAAAAGCAGAGAAATGATAGCAAATAATAACTTCAGCCGAAACATATCCGAATTCTCGGCTTTACACGATATCCAGGAATCAAAGCCTCCAAAATCCAGAACCAGTGCTAAAACAAGATTTGTCAAGCCATTTCCACTCTTCCCGAAGACTCTTTCAAATTCAACAACCGGTAAACTCAAGCTCAGTCAGCTAGTTCAATCAGACTCCGGTAAATTTCTGTACTTCGAGGTGATAGACTGTTTCACGAGCCAGATAGACATACGTTTCATGCAAAATATACCTCTGTTCAACGCTTTATCATCCTTCTACTATTCAAGTTCTGATTTTCTGAATTTTCAAAAGTTGAAAGGGTAACATGTCATTGTCAAGTGATTCTCGATGTTGGTGACCATGCCTTAGAATCCCAGCTTTCTCTTCTAAAGCTGGATCTTCCAAAATGTAGTACTTTTAAAATGGATCTACTCAAAGCTATCGAAATTTTATCCAACCTCCCAATTGCGTATTCTGCAGTGCTACAACTGATTTTCCTGTGACTACTGCCAGTAATGAATGATTCTTCTTAGCGTCAGGGCATGTGAAGGATTGTCTGCGATCGACGAGGGCAAATGGTAGACTTAGTAATTTCATGATCTTGGCCGTTGGAAAAGAGGAGATATTGGATATGTAGTCAACGATTTACCCAAAAAGCTAAGTCAGAGCTAACCCCTGTTTTAAGTAGTTTGCCCAATCTTGTTCTGTTGTTCGTATCTTCATTAAAAAATGAAAAAATCCTACCCCCCCCCCCAACCGATAAATTTTGATGAATTGGCACCACTAAAAGGCCAATAAGTACTTTTTGTTGGGGGGGGGGTCCTTTAGGCATATTTTGGCTGAATACAACCAATTTATACATTGTATAACGCCATTTCAATACTACCGCTTATATTTTTCGCTCTTTAAATTCATTTGAATGTGACATCATTCGTATGCAAAAGAATGGGTAAAGGAGAAAGGAGTCAAAGATTTAGTCTTAATTAAAAAAAAAAATTCATATCAATGACTTCACAATCAAATCCATTTAAAGAACAAAAAGGATGTATCGTAGTATTACAATGGCGTCCAGGTGAAAACACATAAAATTTTGAGCAACAAAATTTAAATATCACGAGGGGGGCATCCAGATTTTGTCAATGCCTAGGTGGCCATGGCCCAAAGTTGGTTGGGAGCAACTGATCTAACCCAAAATCGGTTTTTGTGATTTTCTCTTTAGCAAGGATCTATGAATCCGTTTTGATTAAACCGAATAACAAAAACTCCGCATAGAAAAAATTGTAGTAATGCTCCATATACAAGATCTATTTTTAAAGGCCCCGGAAGTGGGAGCCCAAGTCACATTTTCATTTGATTCTTATCTTTTAGTTACAATATTTATTCTATTAACAAATAATTTATTCTTTTTCATTTTGAAATCAAAATTAGCCAGCGGCAAGAAAACACGTCATCAGATGCATACATCTCACGGGTCACGTGTTAGCATTAACTGTGTTAAAGGATAAGAGATTAAGTATTTCAAAAAAGTTATGTGATATCTTTGGAATGTTACAATACTGCTAAGGCTGTTTTTTGGCTGCTACTGCAAAATAACAAATTTAAAAAATAACAAATTTAAAAAAAGTAAACCCTTTTCTTAAAATATGGTAAATAAATATACGTCTAAAAGGAAACTATCACTTTCGCATCTTAAAGAGGAAACCTAAGCTCTCAATTTCCAGTGGAATGAGCCCCCTCCTGTTTCTACGATCACCCCTCTATAGGAAGTAGCCGGAGAAGAAATAATACAAAGAAGACACATTGCTCTTCATTAAGTGCCCCACAAGGGGGCACCCTGATAGTCCTTACAGAAAACTCTTGGCCCTTTTACCCCCTTTTCACAATACAAATACTAGCCATACTCATGTCCTCACACCAACAGCTGTAAGAAAAAAGTGTCCTATGTAGTAGTTTTTTATGCCTTTTGTACAGTTTTTGCCTCTTTTCTTTTTTTAGTGTCAAATTTATAAATTAGTAACAATTACTTAGCGTTACTTCAGTGCCAGTTTAATTAATACCAATTTAACATGACACCCAATAGCTCAAGAAATTCCAAATTTCCTTTAAAGATCTAGTCTTTGGGCATCAACAGTTAGCTAATGTTTAAATTTTTTCAAACGAAAAGTGTTGTCAAATTTAGCTAATTAACTTTACTTATTTGTTTTCACGGTACTGGCACAAAACTGACAAAATTGAGCTACAGCCCAGAAATGCGTTGCCTAGTGTGAGCCCTTTTTTGAGGGTTGCAAAATAAAGCAGCTTACCAAAGTCTGATATCATAGCTCTGACCTGTCCCCTACCACTTTGTAAAGATAAAAGGACGTTTTGTGGCTTTATATCTCTATGAACTATATCCAAAGAATGAAGATGGACCTATCCAGATGTTGCTTGGCGTAGTTTATGATTTGGTACAGATGTTATATTGTACCGGAATCCGAAAATTTATGATTTACATAAATGCAGGGACCTAGGGTTAGATTCCCACCATCCCTCACCAACTTCAGTAAGTATAGACATCTTCCCTTTTTTTGGCTCATGATTAATCAGGAATCATTCAGCGAATGGTGATCAAAAGGCCCGCCTATGAATTTTTCTGAGCGATCAAGACCTATCAGTGATTAATTTAGACCTATCAGTAAGATGTTTACTGATGTTTTAAAGTCACTTATTAAAAATACAAAGCCAGGCTGGAAGCAGATTAAAACAGAAACACTGCACGATACCTGGTCCATTAACATCGAAACAGGAATTAACAGGAAAAAATTATCTACAGTAACTTTAAAAAAAAGTCATCGTCAACATAGCAGCTTGAGAAGTATATTATTAACCGAAATATTTTTCAACTCTTTAAAACTAGGTGCAAGATGTTGTTAATACTTTAATAAGTTCTGGGGTGCCAAAAAACATTAGCAGAACACAACAGGTAGTAAATTATATACCTGGCTTGTCTTGTCTGCACCACATTCAAAACTGTTTCTAGAGTGAGCCAAAGTAGATAATATTAGTGATGCTTTTAGTTTTGTTCTTTCCTGTTTTGGAAAACTTGGTAAATCTATGTCAATTTGCATAGTGAATCAATGGTTATACAGCAGAACTTACATTTTCGTAGATAGTGAACAAAATTCATTAGACAATTTTATTAAATTAAGATTCTATATATCTTTTTGCCCTACAGGAAGGGATGCGTCTTATATCTTTTTTGAAAAATGACTTGGAAAGTGGGTAAGACTTTCAGGGAATTCCAACCCACTTACCGTATTTGCAGAGGCGTAATTAGTTCATTATTGGGGTGGGTGATAGGTTCGGATTCATGAAAAAAAGTACTTATAGCACAAAGAAAACTGACCACAATGTTATGCACTACAACACATCATTATTTTGTAAAGACTGCATAAACTACAAGCGTGAGGTGCTGATGACTTGCATAGTGTCAAATCTTGCTTAAAAATTACGAAAGTTATAAAATCTATCCTCCCCCATTTCTTTAAACAATGCTCATTGACTCCTGGCATTACTTCTTCCTTTCCCAACCTGACAAAGTTTTCTGGTGGCGCTCTTGCTCGGCATTTAATGTTTGTAAATTCTTACAGTCTGGTGATATTTATTTTGTTTTGACTTTGTCAACTTGTTTCAACCTTACAGCTTGCTTTTAGTGACTTTTTCTGTATATACTAATTGTTTATACTAGGGTTATAATGAAAGAAAGGCTAGGGCGTTTAAGTCACATTCTAAGAGCAAATGAAGTTAGTTTGCCAGAAATTGTGATTTTGGCAATCCACCTAGGACCAAACAAAAAGCAGGACACCTCCGAATGGAGTGGGAATAGGTCTCAAGATAAGATCCAAAGTAAATAGAAACTCTCTGGGAAGGAGTATAGAGTTAATCTCTAAACAGAATTTTATTGGGGAAGACAACTGGATTAGATATGCCTCAGGGGGCTAAATTGTTTAAAAATGGCACGATTTTTAACAATTTCTAATTGAATGAGCCCTTTTTGAAGTTTCTAAGACAACGCTTTCTATAAAAACCTTATATGCCCACAGAGCGTAACTTACAACCCTTGCCCTGAGGACTCTGGGGGGGGGGGAGTTCTCTGGGGGGAGGTCTCAGGGGGCTCTGATAATTTTTCAGAGTTAGTAAATAGCAGTGCTAGCAGCATACACACGAGGTTTTGCTTGTAAGTACACCTATAGATTATCTCGTATGCTCAATCCGACAAATTATGAAAGATTTATAGTCACAAGGAGTACAAGCATCGGGAATGGAAGTCAAGTACATTACTGAGAAGCAAAACAACCAACGCCAGCTAGCGTTGTCCAACATAATAGTGAAGTTAATTGTAATATCCTAAACATACATATGCTTCAATTTTTATGCCGCTTTAAACTAATCAGAGCATATAAGAGCTACTTTTACCAAAAGCTCACAATAGTCGTTTTTAAATAGCGTTTTAAGCTATTGCTTTTAAGCTAGGCTATGTTCTGTACGATAATTTAAAGTGCCCAGAAGAGTGGAAATGAAATTTGGTTGTTTTAATTGGTTCAGTAAAACTTATACAAACAAGTATATCTTATAGAATTGGGAGAAATCAAGAATTCAAATTTTTAGTGGAAATGACTTCCGTATCCAGTTGTAAAATTTTTGTAATGGACACAAAATGTAAAAAAAAGAAAAATGGGTGAAAAAAACAGTAAGAAGGTAAGCTAAAAATATAGAGCACCGAGCAGCTTAAGATGATGTCCATTTCCTTTAACGTTCCTCTTGGGGAATCAACAGAATGTTAGTGTTTGAATTTTAAGGACGAAAAGCGTTTTTAAATTAGTCTTGCTTATTTATTTTCATGATTCAACGTGGCAACACTGGCGAAAAGATAATTCAGCCCTGGGAACATCATAATATTTAAAGAACCAAAAGAAAAATCTTAAATAAAAAGCGATTTTTCGGCATTAATAGACCTAAATTCGGTCCAGGAGCAAAGCGTTTTTATTCAATAACATGGTCAGCATGAACTTAGGTCTTTAACTGAAATACAAAAAGAGGCTTGTTTTACTTTTTCTAATTCTAATGGTCAGCAGTGCACTGTCAGTGGCGCAGGTAATTTCTAATTCCTATTAAACCCCCATGAAGATACCAAAAGTTCCCCTTTTATCAGTTTCTCACACTTTTTGGTCAGAAAAAGGGGAAAACCCTGAGGTTGATATTGGAGCATGTCTTTTTCTTCTTTTTTCTTTTTTATGGGCTTCTACCACTGCTCCCTGTTAAAAGCTTCTTCTTCACATATTTACCAAGAGCTCCACAACAATTTTAATTCATTCTTTATTGTATAGTTCCCACTTAATCAAGGACCTTTTGCTTACAATACTCTTAGACCATCAATTAGAAATGTCATGACCATTTATTGACAGTAAAGACACTCTTTATTCATTTATAACATGACTTTTTTTCTATTGCATAGATTTGGCAATTTTTTCTTCTGTCAGAGGTTATCGGCTTTTTGGTCAAGACTGTTCAGCCCTGCAATTAACCTTTTTGCACATTGCATAACACTTTTTTTTTCTTCTTGTTTGACTATTTAGAGCCGAAAGAGTGGATCCAGGATTTTTGTTCGGGGGGGGGGGGTACTAATTTTCGACCCAGTTTTCGACTAATTTTACTAAGGTTTTACTAATTTTAGACTAATTTTCGACGCGGTCAAATTTTTTAATTTTAGGGGGGGGGGGGGTCAAACCGGGTAACCTCCCCCTGGATACGGCCTTTTAGAGCCGTTCATGCACTTGTAGGTCCTGCAGCAGCTAAGATTGAACCCCAGGCCCCGCATTGCTAAGCATAGTTCAATCACTATAAAACCACGAGAGGTCACTGCATAATACATTTTATTTTCTTCTAGGTAAAATTGGTCTGTTGTAGTTTTGATGACATTTGTTTTTGGCTATTGCACAACTTTTGGCTCATACGTAGTTGCCGTCGCATGGTTTGATTACACGTAGGCGGGCACATACTAAAGGGAAGCGTCTCCAAGTCCAGTGGGCACACTTCTTCACCAATTTTTAAGGTTTTCTCTTCAATTTTTATATTTTTAATTCGTTATATTTCCTGTAAAACTGGCATAACAGTTGCATTTTCCAAGTTTGAACTTTCTTACAAAATAATTTCCGACGCTAAGTAAAGGCATATTTAAAGATGGAAAAGTACAACAAATTGAATCGACCGTAAAATTAAAAACTAAAAGATGATACCAAAGACAAAAGATCCGGCTTGAAGTCTTCTTATTGGTTTTGGGGTCCTTTTGAGACTTGTCCCTCAATGGCAGGGAAATAAGGCTTTACAACTGGGGTTTGCTCGTCAGCCAAGGATTTTCAAGCAAAATATCCGTGATTATGCTCACCGACGTAAAGTGTAGGTCTAAAAATATGAAACTGAATTAAATATGTATGATTAAACCTATTAAGACAGTATTAAATATCATATATACAACGGTAAAAATTAAATCCATTTTCCATATATGAAATTTATGAGCACCATTTCCAAGCCCCATTGCCCCCAAAACCCCATTTCCACTGAATTCCATAAGCTCCATTTATGTATGTCCCGAATCCTTTTATCTTTCGGTCTGGAATGATCTAAAACTAAGTTAAGAATCTGGGCTGTACAAAAGAACTACTTGTCCTAGTTTATCAGAAAAAAATTTGGACCCATTTCCGGGTGAAACAAACTTTATTCAAATTGTTTTTTCTCTGCATAAGGGTCCTCTTAACCCAATAGCTTACAGTTGTAACTTTTGATCCTTCAAGGAATTAATTTAAAAAAAACTTTTTCAACAAAAAAGTTTTCAAAATTAAGGTAAATAACTCCATTGAACCAGAAATGAAAAAAAAATAGAATCAAATAATCTACCAACCATACAACTTCCATCTAAAAAAGTATCAATAAATAAATAAAATCCAAACGAACAGAAACTAAAGTAAAAAACAGAGTCAAAACTCAAAACGAGCAGAGATTAATATGAGTAGTTCAAAACCCCCATGCTTTCTAAAAGCCAGTTTATAATTGCACTTTACTGAAATTAATTCTTTTAATGTTTTCACTTTATAATTTTAAGAAATCAAAATTAATTAAGATTTTAAGGAATAAATATCAGTATATGTATATATTACTGACAATGCACATTTATTTGAATTTTTTTTAGTAAAGTAGAGATTATATTCTGAATACTGATTTGTGGAAGTTATATGCTTGGTAGATTGTTTGATTCTATTTTGTTCATTTTTGGTTTAATGGAGTTATTACCTATTTTTGAAAAATTATTTTGTGGAAAAGATTTTTAATTAATTTCTGTTCATGTTATATTGACATAGCCTTTTCAGGGAAAAAGAAAATAATAGTTGAATCTGTCCGGTTTTCCTTTAAGAATTATAGTTTGGTCTGCTATTTATATGCTGGAAAAACTTTTCATCAATTTTTAACAAACAAAACTCTTTGAAAATCCTCAAAGACATATTAATTAAATTTTCGACTATGCTGAACAAAATGGCTATCTGAAAATTTTGATTGGGTGACTTCGGGAAGAAAATGAGGGTGGGAGGGAGCCAAGTTGCCCTCCATTTTTTTTGGTCACTTAAACAGGGCACTAGAGCTTTTAATTTCCGTTCGATTAAGCCCTCTCCCGATATTTTAGGACTACTGGATCGATACGATCACCCCTGAAAAAAAAAAAACAGAAAAAACCCATCCGTGATCTTTCTTCAGGCAAAAAATACAAATTTCCACATTTTTGCAGATAGGAGATTGACACTTCTATAGTAGGGTTCTCTGATACGCTGAATCTGATAATGTGATTTTCATTTGAGTTCTATAACTTTTATGGGTTGTTTTCCCCTTTTTTTGAAAATAAGGCAAATTTTCTCCGCCGCGTAACTTGATGGGTAATTAAGTTACGCCAGAAGAGTCTGGCGCGTAACTGGATGGGTAAGACTAAACTTAATGAAACTTATATATTTGAAACCAGCATAAAAATCTGATTCTTGTGATGTATCTATTTGTATCAAAATTCCATTTTTAGAGTTTCGGTTACTATTGAGCCTGGTCGCTCCTTCTATACAGTTCGTTACCACGAACTGTTTGATTTTTCATACTGCAAAGATTATAATTACTATGATGAGAGGTAAAAGATAGCGGGGGCTATATGGGAGGATCTTTCCATGAAGGAAATTTTTATGGGGGAAGGGACATTGCTATGAAGGGGCGCTGGATTTCCCATCATTATTAAAGAAAAAGATCAGAAATTATTTAAAAAAAACAACTTTTTCAACTTAAAGTAAGGAGCAACATCAAAAATTAAAACGAACAGAAAATTTTACGTATATGATTGGGTTCACCCCCTAGTCAATACCTCGCTCTTTAAGCCAAAGATTTTTTAGTACTTTCATAAGAGCTATTTATTCTAATTAACGGCCTTTGTGATTAAGGGGTCATTGTTAAAGAATAGGGTCAAAATTCAAACTTTAGCTAAAAGAGCAAGGTACTGACTGGAGACGAACCCCCTAATATACGCATTAAAAATCTATGAATATAGAAGTTCTTTACGTAAGTTAATTCGTAAGTTCCGTATATTTATTATTAATAAAAACGTTCTTAAATAAAATTAAACAAGTTTCGAGAAAGCCATTTAACCCAATAAAAGTAAAATTAATATGCATTTTTTTTTTTTAATTATTTGCGTACGGTGAGCCAAAATCAAAACCTGCGTTAGTTCAAAAACATTCAAAAATTAAATGAAAAAACAAATTTTTTTTAACTGAAAGTAACGAACGACATTAAAACTTAAAAAGAACAGAAATTATCCCGTATATGAAAAGGCTGTCCACTCCTCAACAACCTCGCTCTTTACGCTAAAGTTTGAATTTCTCACAACTCTAATTTTGTAAACAATAAAAACCTTTAGCGTATAAGAGCGAGGCGTTGAGGAGCGGACAGCCCCTTTTATATACGGGATAGTTTCTGTTCGTCTTAAGTTTTAACGTCATTCCGTACATTCAGTTGAAAAAACATGTTTTTTTTATTTTATGAAAGGGCTGTTCCCTCCTTAACGCCTAGCTCTTTACGCTAAAGTTTTTTATTGTCATAGACAGCGCACTAACGCTGCCTAAGTAAAGAACGATGTGGGCACAATGTGTTGTTTTTTTTTCTCCATACCTGGGCACTTCGTATCGAAGGAGTCGAAGCAGAAACTTCAAAAATTGCTTATTCGATTGGGAATTGGAGTGGCTAGTGCCCTTTTAATAGTCGAAAGTGATTGAAGGGAAACTACCCCCCACGCCCATCATTCCCCCAAATACGTCCAATCAAAATTTTGAGATAGCCATTTTTTTTGTGGAGGACACTCCACCACAACCCTCGGGGCAAGGGTTTTAAGTTATGCCCTGGGGACATGTTAGTTTCCTATAGAAGGCGTTGTCGAAGAAACTTCAAAGAAGAATCATTTGATTGGAAATTCAAAGGGCTAGTGCACTTTTTAATAGTCAAAAGTGATTGGAGGGCAACTGGGCCCCCCACGGCCATCATTCCCGCAAACACATCCAATCAAAATTTTTTATATAGCCATTTTGTTCATCGTAGTTGATTTCCAGATAGAAAATATCTTTTTGAGGAGGACACTCTCCCCCAACCCTCGGGGCAAGGGTTTTAGGTTATGCCCTTGGGCATATAAGGTTTTTATATTTAAAAAAAAGGCTCATTCAATTAGAAATTCAAAGGGCTAGTGCCCGTTTTAATAGTCGAAAGTGATTGGAGGGCTAGTGCCCGTTTTAATAGTCGAAAGTGATTGGAGGGCGACAATCCCGCTCCCCCCCGCGCCCATCATTCCCCCAAACACATCCAATCAAAGTTTGAGATAGCCATTTTGTCCAGCATAGTTGATTTCCAGATAGAAAATATGTTTTTGAGGAGGAAACTTCCCTACAACCCTCGGGGCAAGAGTTTTAAGTTATGCCCTGGGGGTATATAAGGTTTTTATAGAAGGCGTTGTCGTAGAAACTACAAGAAAACCCCTTTGCCTTCCAAAGGCCAGAACAAAATATGCACTTTACTGAAAAAATACAAATGAATGTGCATTGTCAGTTTAATATATCTATATATATATATATATATATATATATATATACTGAAATTTTTTGATCAAAATGTTAATATTATTTGATTTACTAAAGTTATAAAAGTAAAAACATTTATATTTTTTTCTGTGCAAATTTTGTTCTGGCCTTGGGAAGACAAAGGGGTTTGCGCCAAACTTATGTTAATTTCTGCTCGTTTTGAGTTTGACCTCGGTTAATTATTATAATTTCTGTTCGTTTTTAGTTTCATTTATTTATCAATGCTGATTTGTGGTAGTTTCATGCTTGGTAGATTATTTGATTTTAGTTTTTTTGTTTTTTATTTAATGGAGTTCTTTACTTTTCTTTGAAAAAACTTATTTTGTGAACGCTCCGAAAAGCGGATGAAGATTTGCTAGATGTTTTCCAGAGAAATTGCTTAAGGATTGTTCTGGGTACCCGGCTGACTGACCGTATTTCAAACAATAGGCTGTACGAAAAATGTGGTTCAATACCGCTCTCTAGGGCTATAATGAAAGAAAGGTTGAGGTGGTTAGGGCACGTTGTGCGGATGAAGGATGACAGATTGCCGAAGATTGTTCTTTTCGGCCAACCATCTAGGGCTAAACGGAAAGCAGGTCGTCCCCGTCTGGGGTGGGAGGACGTCATAAAGAAAGATTTAAAGGAAATGGGAACTTCGTGGGCGGGTGTAAAAAGGGAGGCTTTGAATAGATTGGGGTGGACGAGGATCGTGCGTAGCTGTGCTGGTCTCAGGCGGCTTGGTGCTGCGGTGAGTTATTAGTAGTAGTAGTAGTAGAATAACAGGTCAGGTACTCATTTGGCACCTCATAATGTGCCAAACCATCTGAGCCTTCTGCTTTTGACGATACCAGTGGTACTGTGCGGTAATTTGGACAATGCCTTTCAAAAACGTTTCAAATAGTTTTGTTCGTGTGGGGGGATTGTTTTAGGGGGTCTAAAACGAAATTTGCCTGTTGATTTGCGCATTTTCATTCTTTTCAAGCACATAATTGATTATTGATTATGATTAACAAACAACAAAAGTACAAGAACAATAGGGAAATCTTTTTGCAAGACAGTGGAGATAATTTGAATGAATATTTCGGCCCTATGTCCAAGGGCCGTCCTCAGCAAGACAAAAATATATGAAAGAAAAAAAAGACTCACAACAACATGCGACCAATAAAACAAAAAAGTAAAAAAATTTTCAAAGCAGTCCTAGCATCCTTACTTCAGCGAAGTTCAACCAGGACTGATAAAAAGTAAGGTAAAACAAGGAGATTCAATGAGATGAAAGAAAAATAAATTAAAAACACGTTCTTATTGCTAATCCAGCCTTTTTGGCAGCTAACCTCAAAGGTCTTTTTGTGACTGGTTCTGTGTTAATGTCTATCGGTTTTTTAAAATATTTTGTAAGATCATTTTTAATCAAATTTGTGTATAGAGCATTTAGTGTATATTCCCCCAAGTCCCTATTTAAGGAAATATTATTATTAATTTTAAGTCTGATTTCAATTGATTCTCGGACTACCTGCTTTATGCCTAGGTCATTGCTAATAAGGGCGGATTCATCAAAAAGTATATTGTGGTTAGGATTTTCAAAAATATGGCTGCCTAATGCAGAATCCGATGAAACAGTGGAAATATTAGAATTTAGATCTTTGAGAATATCATCTTTATGCTGTTGTATGCGCTTTTCTAAATTCTGGTGTGTTCTACCTATATAATTTTTGCCATAATCGCATGGTATTTGATAGACCCCTCTTTGGCGAGTAACTGGGGTTTTATCTTTACCAGAATTTAGAAAATTTATGATTCTAAAATTATTTGTGAATACTACATACAGATTATTTTTTGTGCACATTTTTAAGATTTGTAGTGATTTTTGGGATATAGGGGAGGTAAATTTTGTTTAAGGGCTTGTCAGACATCTCACTTGGTAAACTATCATTAATTTTACGGGAATGTCTTTTCAGTCTATAGTTAATTACACTATTAATAAATAAAATAGGATACCCATTTCCAAAAAGTATGTCCTTGATAAAGTTTAATTCTGCTGTGATGTGGGAATCAGAACAAATATTTAGGGCACGATCAACGAGGGATATTACGACTGCTCTTTTAACTTGTGGGAGGTGGTTTGATTAAAATGCAAATATCTATTATTTTGTGTTGGTTTTCTATAAATAGTAAAATTGAGTTTATCGAAGCTACGAATAACAGACACATCTAGGAATGAGATTTTATTTGCGATTTCGATTTCTAAAGTAAACTGTAAATTTCTATTGTATGTATTAAGGTAATCTAAAAAACCCTTAAGCTCATTTTCCCCATAGTTCCAGAGTGAAATTACGTCATCCATGTAGCGTCCCCAAAAGATATGTTTCAAAAAATACGAATCTAATGCCCAATTTTCAATATGTTCCACATAAATATTCGCCAGTAGCCCGGAGAGGGGCGCGCCCATCGCTAAGCCATTAATTTGCTGGTAAAAAGAATTAGGGAATTGGAAATACATTGAGTATTTGTTACAGAGTTTAACCAAGGTCATTAAGACATCACAATCTATTCCTGTTGCTGAAGCTTCTATTAAGTGATAATTTTCTTTGATTTTATTTTCTAATAACTGTTCAGATGCTGTGACATCAATATTTGTATACATTGAAACAATGTCAAAACTACTTATAATTGTATTTTCTGAGATATTTACGTTTTTGAGTTTTTCAACTAAATCTACCGAATTACATATATATATGATTTTTGAGAGAAAAGCAAAGGTTTAAAGGTTGTACATAAGCATTTCCCAATATTGGATGTGGGGGCTTTCGTACAAGCTACTATGGGCCTTAAAGGAATGCCTTGCTTGTGTAATTTTGGTAGACCATAAAACTTTGGGCAAAAGCTACCGCGGGGAAAAAATTTATTGTATAGCTGTGGAGTAATTTTACCATTTTGTTTTAAACTTTTTAATTCATTTATAATTTTGTTTGCAAATTGATCAGTATGATCGTGGGTTGTAGTTCTATATGTTGTCTCGTCATTTAGATGAGAATAAATTTTTGTATCGAATCTGTCGTATCCATGACAACCAGAGAATTGCTTTTATCTGCTTTAGTTATAATAATGGATGAATCTTTACGGACATTAGATAGTATTTTTAGGTCATACAAATTATCTGGTTTTTTATTGGCGGGAAAATTAATCTTTTTTTGATTGTTGTAAAGGGTATGTATAAGACTAGCCCTAACTTCATCTGGGTTGGGTATAGATGTATAAAATTTGTGCACAGTGGATTCTAGAGAGGAAATTAAATCTGCCACAGGGACATGTCTTGGAAGAAAAGAGAATTTTGGACCTTTTTCGAGAATTTGAATTTCCTTTGGTTCAAGCGTTCTAGAGGATAGATTAACAACAGCCGGTCCAGGAGTGAATACTGGAGTGTAAGTAGGGCTATTCCTCGAAAATTCAAATCTGAGGTTTTCCAATTTCTTAATTGGAAGTCGTTCCCTTGATAAGCGGAAATCATGACTAAACAAATTTCTTTCCAATCTAGCAACCTGGCTAAAATCAACAGAGGACAAATTTTCAAATAAAAATTTTCGAAGGATTTTCTTTCAGAGGAGGTAAACGCCGGCCACCCTTCTGAATAGACCTGCAACCTATTTTTACGGTTTAGCTAACGTGTCACTCTTTGCCTAGGTCGATCTTTTAATGAGAGTTAGATTAAGAGTTACCTTTTCTTTGTTTCTTCTCCTTCTTCCTCTTCTCCTTTCTTGTCCGTCGCTTATCTTTCATCTTTTTTCGGTTGGACTTACGTTATTTCTGTTCACGGCCAACTTTATATTTCTATTATCTGGTTTATGAATTCAATCGGATAACCTTGACAAAATTAGATATCTTTTCAATACAGTAATTCTCAATCAAGATATTTCTGAAAACAAATTAAAACCATGTCAACAAATGAAATCACAACTGATCTTTCATTGAAACTAGGCACGACTAAAAATTTAGATATCGGTTGCAATGTGTAGATTTTTTATATATTGAGAAAGAAAAATGGTTGTCTCTTTTTATAAGCTTAGTTGAAGCGTGAGCACAAGTGAGCACAAGAAGCATATCAAGATTTAAAATTTGAATGCTCTAGAAAATTATGAAATGAATATGTAGACATTTTAGAAAACTGAAGGACATTAAAACAATTTTAGATGCAAGCCTTTAGTAAATTAAATAAAAAAAAACAGTTTTTTCTCAACTGAAAGTAAGGAGCGACATTAAAACTTAAAACGAACAGAAATTATTCCGTATCAAACTAGAAATTATTCCGTAAGAAATAATTCCGTATATGGGAGGATCTTTCTATGAAGGAAATTTTTATGGGGGAAGGGACATTGCTATGAAGGGGCGCTGGATTTCTCATTATTATTAAAGAAAAAGATCAGAAATTAAATAAAAAAAAACAAGTTTTTCAACTGAAAGTAAGGAGCAACATCAAAAATTAAAACGAACAGAAAATTTTACGTATATGATTGGGTTCAACCCCTAGTCAATACCTTGCTCTTTAAGCCAAAGATTTTTTAGTACTTTCATAAGAGCTATTTATTCTTATTAACGGTCTTTGTGATTAAGGGGTCATTTTTAAAGAATAGGGACAAAATTCGAACTTTAGCTAAAAGAGCAAGGTATTGACTGGGGGCGAACCCCCTAATATACGTATTAAAAATCTATGAATATAGAAGTTCGTTGCGTAAGTTAATTCGTAAGTTACGTATATTTATTACTAATAAAAACGTTCTTAAATAAAATTAAACAAGTTTCGAGAAAGCCATTTAACCCAATAAAAGTAAAATTAATATGCAATTTTTTTTAATTATTCGTGTACGGTGAGCCAAAATCAAAACCTGCGTTAGTTCAAAACATTCAAAAATTAAATTAAAAAAACAAGTTTTTTTTTAACTGAAAGTAAGGAACGACGTTAAAACTTAAAACGAGCAGAAATTAACCCGTATATGAAAGGGGCTGCCCACTCCTCAACGCCTCACTCTTTATGCTATTAAATAAAAAAAAAAGTTTTTTAAACTGAAAGTAAGGAGCGACATTAAAATTTAAAACGAACAGAAATTATTCCGCATATGAAAGGGGCTGTCCCCTCCTCAACGCTTCGCTCTTTACGCTAAAGTTTTTTATTGTTTTAAAAAATTAAGCTCTGAGACAGAGTCAAACTTTAGCGTAAAGAGCGAGGCGTTGAGGAGGGACAGCCCCTTTCATATACGCAATAATTTCTGTTCGTTTTAAGTTTTAATGTCGCTCCTTACTTTCAGTTTAAAAAGCAAGTTTAAGGTAGTAAATACAGAAAGCAGGTGTTAGAATTTTTTTTTTTTATCAAACAGTTCTTGGTAACGAACTGTAAGTAAGGAGCGACCGGGCTCAATAGTAACCAAAACTCTAAAAAATGGAATTTTGATACAAATAGATACATCACAAGAATCAAATTTTAATGCTGGTTTCAAATATATAAGTTTCATTAAGTTTAGTCTTACCCATCCAGTTACACGCCAGATTATTCTGGCGTAACTTGATTACCCATCAAGTTGTGCGCCAGAGAAAATTTGAATTATTTTCAAAAAAGGGGGAAACAACCCATAAAAGTCGTAGAACTCTAATGAAAATCACACCATCAGATTCAGCGTATCCGCTATCTTTTACCTCTCATCATAGTAATTATAATCTTCGCAGTATGAAAAATCAAACAGTTCGTGGTAACGAACTGTATGGAAGGAGCGACCAGGCTCAATAGTAACCGAAACTCTAAAAATGGAATTTTGATACAAATAGATACATCACAAGAATCAGATTTTTATGCTGGTTTCAAGGTTCAAGGTTCAAGGTTTAATTTTAAAATATCTGTACAAAATAGACATAAATACAGGGTAAACGCCGGAAACACAAGGTCGAATGACAAAAACCGGTACATTAATCGGAATAAACCTGTTTAACAACAAAATAATAAATAAGAGTTATTCCATGACTCACCAATAGACGGACACCCACCCCACAAACCCACCGACACCGGGCAAAGATCAACCGAAAATACCAATAAAAAAAAAAAATACCAACGGGCGAATAAGGGTAACCGATAACCGGCATCTCACAGGGCAAAACACCCAACAAAACAATAATATCAAATGTACCTAGATTTTCAATATATTATTAATTCTTAAAATTATTTATAAGGATAGAATGAAGTTGCTTTTTTATATTTGGAAGAGATTTGCTGCAATCAATAAATGGTAGATGAAGACACCATGAACCCGTGATTGAAAATAAGGGCGAGAACCGTGATCTCTCTCTGCTTAATTTTAGGTGCTGAATGTTCCATTTATGTCGGGTTTCATAAGAATGGGCATGTTGCACAGGGAAAAATTATTCGAACGAAAGTACGTAGGTAGTTCTGACCGGTCATATTTTACCTTAAATAAAAAAGAATTGAGGTTGAATATCTGTGAAACAGGCAAAACATTAGTTAGAAGATATAGAGTTTCAGTTTTACTCTTATTAGGATACGAAGACGGTGATGGTAAATATTTCTTTAAAATTAGAAGAGCCCGGTTTTGAAGAATTTGTATCGGTTTCACATGACATCTGAATGTTGCCAAATATATCAGAGGAGAATACGTAAGATGGGAATGAACCAACGCAAAATAAATTAGACGTAGGATTTCATATGGAAAAAAATGCTGAAACCTTCGCATTATACCAACCCCCTGAGCAACTTTAACCCGTAATCTATTACAATGTTCTTTATATGACAGATTTTCATCAATAATAATACCCAGATACCGGAACGAAGTTACCCTTTGAATTTGAATATTTGTAGCATGATCAAATATAGTTGAAATTCCTTGAGCATTCTGCCCAATTCTACTATAAATGATAAATTTGGTTTTTGATGCATTAAGTGACAAACGATTAGCTTTTAGCCATACAAGAAGTTGTGAAAATACGATTTGCAGCTTCTCATTGAGATCCTCTTCCGAATATCCAGTAAGTGATGATTCAGTATCATCAGCGAAAAGAACATTCAGACCAAGGTTTTCTGTCGCTGATGGAAGGTCATTTATATATATTAAAAAAAGCAGTGGTCCCAGGATTGAGCCTTGCGGGACACCAATATTTGACAACAGACATGGATCCGAAACTGTGCCGTTGATCATAGTCACTTGGGAGCGACGACTTAGGTAAGATGCGATAAAAACGTGCGCTGGTCCTCGTATTCCACCGTGGTTTAATTTATACAACAATATTTCATGGCTTAACGAATCAAAGGTCTTCTCAAGGTCCAAAAATATACTTGCCGGGATCCATTTTTTGTCCAGACACTCGTGAATAAATTATACCATAGTTAATATAGCATCCTGCGTACTATGCTCTTTTCTAAATCCATATTGAGTTTTTGAAAAATAATCTTTTGAACAGAGAAAATTATACATTCGATTATAAAAACAACGCTCCATTACTTTAGAAAAACCCGAAAGAATAGAAATGGGTCTATAATTTGAGCAATTAGTCCGGTCACCACTTTTATATAGTGGTAACACTTTCGCTTTTTTAAAAGAATCCGGAAAAGTTCCAGATCTAAATGACAGATTTATTAAATGACACATAACTTTATTAATACTAGGAAAAATGGCTTTAACAATATTGGTCGACGACTCGTCAATCCCTGGGGAATTTCCATTATTTAAAAGCTTAACAACCTTAGCAAGCTCTTCTTGTGTTACCGGAGTTAAAAACACAGAATTCTCAGAAGGACTTCCTGGGTACTTAGGATAATTACATTGCCCATGGGACATATTATGTTGGAGCTTATTAGCTATTGACTGCCCGATTGACACGAAATGAAAATTTATGTAATTTGCCATTTCTAGTTCCCTTTCAATTGTATTACCATGGGCATCCCGTATTTTTGATGGTGAAGAAGACGTCCGCGATCGATTTAAACATGAGTTGATTAGTTCCCAAGTTTTCTTTGGGGACTTACTTACTTCATTAAAAGAATCGAAATAAAATTTCATTTTAGCATTGCGTATTATTTTTGAAAGTAGGTTTTTATAATATTTGAAGGTTCTTCTATTTTCTTCACTTTCGAAAGATATTAAAGTTTTATAGAGATTGTTTTTATGTTTTATTGATGTCAAAAGGGCTGGCGATATCCATGGTTGGATGGGTTGATTATATTTCCGTTTTCTTTTTTTTACTCTTGGGCACGACTCATCAAGTGCAGCATGAAATCCCTCTAAAAAATAATCCGTCGCAGAGTTTATTTCATCAGCATCAAATACAGGAGACCAATCAGTTAAATTCAGTTTATCCTTTAAACATACTAGATTTTTTTTATTAATAATCCGGGTTGCTGTTTCTGGTGATTTTATTTTATGAATCTGGTATCTCACATCAGAAATTAAAAAAAAAATGATCAGAAAAATCCGTCAGAACAACCTGTGAAGACGTGGCTGGTGTTGTTAAAATATGTTGTCAATGAGAGTTGCACTAGTCGATGCAACACGCGTTGGAATTGTACACGAAGGAATTAGGGAATTCGATGACATTAATGTAATAAATTCTGTTGTATGGGTATTTTCATTAAATTCTAGTAGATTTATATTAAAATCCCCCATAACCACAACATCCTTATCATCCAAAGATGCTAGTAAAGACTCCAGAGATTGCAAAAAAAGCGGTATTGGGGCCGACGGGGGCTTATACACAACACAAACTTGAATTTTTTTAGTCCCAAGCCGACATTCAACCGCCAGTATTTCACACACTTTTTGAACATTATATTTTTCCAGTTCTGGCAGTCGCTCAAACTGCGCTCCATCATTCAAAAATAACCCAAGACCACCTTTTTCATGGACTAGACGATTCTTATCAACGAATTTATATCCCGGGATTTTCACATTATAATGTGTCTTATCATTAATAAATGTTTCACAAATCCCCAAAATGTCAATTTGATTTGCTGGCAATAAATTTGCTAGTTCATCAATAGAACTCATGAGTCCTTGTACATTCACAAACCCCATTCGCAATGAATTATCTTCAAGTCTGTTTATTTCATCAGGAGAAACGTACGATGACGGTTTTATTTTAGAAAAAGTGTTATTTTCTCTTTGACCGAATACATGAAAAGTTTCAGAAAGTAAAGATAGGTTAAGGGTTTCCCCTCCAAAGCCACCAGTCTATCGGTCCCCCCCCCCGCACCCGCAAACTTTAAAGTCAACTAAGTAATAATCGAAAGATCCCACCCCGCGCCAGTAAGCCCACGTGATAAGGAGCCCGTACCACTGCCGAGTCATGAAAACCAACTATGCTTATCATCCTTCGAGAAGACCCAGTTGAGAAGGTATAAGTAGAACAGAAATAACTGGGGAAGAAATAATCAAAATAAACTTGAACCGAGCTAGCCTAAATAACACATCAACATATCTCAAACACAAAAACTAAACAATTATCAATCTAGAGCGGGATTGATCTAACATCATACACTAGTCGCCTTTAATATTTCTTATGCTTTTGCCCACTGCGAATCAGAATCCGATTTATACTCTAGCCAGAGTTTAGCCCCTTTTTGTTTCACTCGTGTGAGTTGAGCGGATAAATTCTCACGCATTTCCTTACCCTTAGTCAGTAACTCGTTTCTAATAGAGTTTAATTTGGGTGGCAAGTCCGTGCAAATCCGGACCCCAGTTCCTTTCAGCTTTGATATTGAACTGAAGATTGATAGAATATCTTTTTCTGTCGACACTGTTACAAAAACTGGAGGGGTGTACGGCTTACGGCTAGACACATTTGACTTCTGAGACACTCGGTAGCACTGTGATAATCGGATTTTATCCGTGATTTCCATTTTTGATGTCAGTAACGTAGACACATTCGTGAGAACTGACTGTTGGTTTTTCTCTTTCGGTAATCCGAAGATGATTAAGTTGAGTTTTCGGTCTTTAACTTCGATTTCCAGCAGTTTCGTTTCGATTGTATCAAACTTTGACTTTTGCTCCTCAAGCTGGCTTTCTAGACTAGCAATCTTCGCATCACGAGACTTCAATTCATTTTTCAAAGTCTGAACCTCATCCGAAATCGAGGACAGTGTAAATGCAAACTCTTTTTGTTGGTTAATTATGAGATCTAGTTTCTTTCCCAGTGCCTTCATTGCATCATCAAAAGTTTTCTGGCTGACTGACGACATATTTCTTTAGCTATAAAATCCGCTCTCAGGTGAGATTATGTTTTCATTTAGAATTTCATTAAATACAGACTTACTGGCAAGTATCCAAGCAGTATCCAAATGACAGAGTCTAAGACCGGTATAACTAGTCAATTAAGTTCACTCGTTGAATGATAGATCGCTATGTCTCTAATTAAGAGATTCTGACGTCACAGCTATAACAATTCACTAATACACAAAATTAAAATTTACCTTATTTTCAAAAAAAGGGGGAAACAACCCATAAAAGTCGTAGAACTCTAATGAAAATCACACCATCAGATTCAGCGTATCAGAGAACCCTACTATAGAAGTGTCGAGCTCCTTTCTGCAAAAATGTGGAATTTTGTATGTTTTGCCTGAAGAAAGATCACGGATGCGTTTTTTTTTTTTTTTTTTTTTTTTTTTTTTTTTTTTTTTTTTTGTTTTTTTTTTTTTTTTTTCAGGGGTGATCATGTCGATCCAGTAGTCCTAAAATATGGTGAGAGGGCTTATTCGAACGGAAATTAAAAGTTCTAGTGCCCTTTTTAAGTGACCAAAAAAATTGGAGGGCAACTTGGCTCCCTCCCACCCTCATTTTTTCCCGAAGTCACCCAATCAAAATTTTCAGATAGTCATTTTGTTCAGCATAGTCGAAACTTCAATTAATATGTCTTTGAGGATGACTTAATCCCCCACTGTTCCCGGGGGAAGGACTGCAATTTATAAACTTTGCCCATTGTTTACATATAGTATTGGTTATTGGGAAGTACACAGGTTTTTCAAGAGGAATTTTTTCTAGTGGGGGGTCAGGGTCGAAGTAGGGGTTACGGGGGAGGATCTTTCAATGGAGGATATTTCCTTGGGGGAAAGAACATTTCCATGAAGATTTGCCAGCATTAGATTTCCCAGCATTATTTAAAAAACGATCAGAAATTAAATAAAAAAATAAGCTTTTTTCAACTGAAAGTAAGGAGCAACATAAAAACTTAACACGAACAGAAATTATTACGTATATGAGAGGGTTCGCCCCCTTGTCAATACCTCGCTCTTTACGCTAAAGTTTTTTAGTACTTTCAAAAGAGCTATCTATTCTAATTAACCGGCCTTTATGATTCAGAGGTTTGTGATTCGAACCAAATTCAAACTTTCACGTAAATAGCGAGGTATTGACTAGGGAGCGAACTCCCTAACATACGTAATAAAAAAATCCGAATATAAAAATTCGTTACGTAAGTTAATTCGTAAGTTATGTCAGAACAAAATTTCGAGAAAGCCAATTAGCCAAAAAAAGGAAAATTAATATGCGAATTTCGTTTTAAATATTCATGTACTCTGAGCCAAAATCAAAGCTGCATAAATTCAAAAACGTTCAGAAATCAACTTTTAACTGAAAGTAAGGAGCGACATTAAAACTTAAAACAAACAGAAATTATTCCGTATATGAAAGGGGCTGTCCCCTCCTCAACGCCTCACTCCTTACGCTAAAGTTTGACTCTGTCTCACAACTTTATTTGTTAAAATAATAAAAAACTTTAGCGTAAAGAGCGAGGCGTTGAGGAGGGGACAGCTCCTTTAATATACGGAATAATTTCTGTTTGTTTTAAGTTTTAATGTCACTCCTTACTTTCCTTAAAAAAAACTTGTTTTTTTTATGCTATGTACGAGAATAACACTGCTGCGGTTAAGGTAGGAAATGAGGTTAGCAGCTGGTTTTGTATTAAATCAGGAGTTAAGCAGGGTTGTGTTCTATCCCCCTTTATATGGATTATTTTGATGGACTTTGTTTTAAGGAGCACAGGAAAGGCAATGGGAGACCACGGAATCAAATGGGGAGGAAAAAGTCTCCTGGACTTGGATTATGCTGATGATTTAAGCATCCTAGATGAAAGTGTGAGCAAAATGAATGAAGTTTTAGAGGTTTTGCGAGTTCAGGGTGCTAGTATTGGTTTGAAAATTAATGTTAGGAAGACCAAGTCACTAAGGCTAGGAATAAGTGAAGATGAAAAGGTGACGTTGGGTAATGAAAAGATTGATCAGGTGGGCAGTTTCACTTACCTTGGTAGTATTATTAGTAAAGATGGTGGGAGCAGTGAAGATGTTAAAAATAGAATAGCCAAGGCTCAGGGTGTTTTTTCACAGTTAAAAAAAGTCTGGAAGAATAGGAAGATAAGTCTGCAAACCAAGATTAGAATCTTAGAAGCTACAGTGATGACAGTGGTCAAATATGGCTCTGAAGCATGGACGCTCCGAAAAGCGGATGAAGATTTGCTAGATGTTTTCCAGAAAAATTGCTTAAGGATTGTTCTGGGTACCCGGCTGACTGACCGTATTTCAAACAATAGGCTATACGAAAAATGTGGTTCAATACCGCTTTCTAGGTCTATAATGAAAGAAAGGTTGAGGTGGTTAGGGCATGTTGTTCGGATGAAGGATGACAGATTGCCGAAGATTGTTCTTTTCGGCCAACCATCTAGGGCTAAACGGAAAGCAGGTCGTCCCCGTCTGGTTGGGAGGACGTCATAAAGAAAGATTTAAAGGAAATGGGAACTTCGTGGGCGGGTTTAAAAAGGGAGGCTTTGAATAGATTGGGGTGGAGGAGGAGCGTGCGTAGCTGTGTTGGCCTCAGGCGGCTTGGTGCTGCGATGAGTTGTTAGTAGTAGTAGTAGTATTTCAACCTTACCTAGTTTGCTTTTATTTGACAGAAACTTTCATTCAAAAGGCTACTTAAAATAAGCTTAAGTAAATTTTTCTGCTTTCGTCAAATGCTTCGAAAACCAAAAAAATTGCATAAACTTGAATTCTACTATCCATTTTCTACTATACTCTTTTTACTATACTCTACTATACTCTTTCTACTATACTCTTTTTTTGTTACTTTTTTTTGTAGCCCCCCTCTTATGATTTGTTACTTTAAAAATTTGGACAAAACAGATGTTGGAGGGAATGAGTTAGGGATAATATTTTTGCATCAATACTCAGCGGGGAAGAGTAGGACCTAGTGTTTAATCAGCTTAGATTTTGGCCAGATGTATGCTTGCAAGTCACACCGACCGTAGAAAATAGACTTGTGAAAAGGGCGCCTGTCTAATTAATTCCGTTACTGGGGACTACGAGAAGGATGTCGGATTATATAAGCGAAATGATTTGGGTTGTGGGGAGAAGAAATGGTGACAGTAATAAGCTTAGCTCTTATTGTTTACACTTATCCATTAGAATATCAATGTTCTGTTCCCTAGACTTTTATCACTTCCTACTTATTTAATGCGCGCGATGAATATAGAGGGGTTTAAGAAGAAATTTTAACCTTATTTATCTATCAAAATAACTTTTAGATTTAGAGAAAGTCTCTAAAATTGGCCCATAATTACGCTTATAATTATTCAGCCGTTTCAAATAGTCCTCATCCGTCTAATGGTAAAAGCACACATATGGCCTATGATGTTGGAGTAGGTCAATCCAAAAATTGTTCTTACGGGTGATAGGGGGGAGTATACACACAAATCTAAAATTGAAGCTTCTTGGCCCCAAAAGTATATTATTTGGCAAGTCTCTCGTTGTCTTTTCCTGTCCTAGCTGGACTATCAATAGCGCGAGTTTAATGTTTACTATTTCATGCTTAATCTTATATATTAATGCTATTTGCTTAATTAAGAAAGCAAAAAAGTTATGTCTAAATCATGTCATTGTCCGCTTTATGTCCTTTTTCATCGATCAGATTGGCGTGCCCTGTCTAGCTAGACCCGCTATATCTGGTGCGGCCATTCCGTACCGTTCAGAATCCCTGAAATAACCTCACTGAAAATTTATTGTCTCAGTCAATCGATGTGCTGAAGGAGCTCAGAATTCAGCTTTCAAACAATTTGTGGTGATGAACTGTAAGTAAGGAGTGACTCCGCCCAATAGTAACCAAAGACCAAACTCTAAAAAAAATAGATTTTGATAAAATTAATGCATAAGAAGAATAGGCTTTTTATTCTGATTCCAAATATATAAAATTAATTAAGTTTAATGCTATCCTTCAAAATCAAGAGCATGAGAAAATTTACCTGGTTTTCAAAAAGGGGGAAACATCCCCAAAAAATCAAGGGATATTAATAGAATCACATCATTAGATTCAGCATTTCAGAGAACTCTACTGTAGGGGTTTCAAGCTCCAATTTATATTAATTTGGAAATTTGATTTTTTTTTTTTTTTGTTGTTTTCTTTTTCTGTTTTTTCCCCGAGGAGCGATCTTGTGAAACCGATGATCCTAGGGAATCAGGAGATGGTACATTGTGATGGAAATTATAAGTATACTAAAAATATTAAAATTATACCGAAATCAGGTACTACGTGACCCCCACAACACCTGGAAAAAGGGGTGCAAACAATAAAATTGGCCCATTGTTATAGCATTTGTTATCGGGAAATATAGGGACATTTTCGGGGAGGGGGGATTCACAGGGAAACTTTAAGGGGAAATTGCACAGCGGAAATTTTACACCGTGGAATTTGCCAGAATGCATATACGGAATTCTTCGTCTTTGTCTTGGTTTCTCCTTGGCGACTCAATTTAAATGTGAAGATGTTCCGAGGGCTTGTCCGGAAGAAATTTTGAGCGGGGAAGGAATTATCTGGGGACTTGTGGGGAGCGCACGTTTTTTTTTTCAAATGAAAGTAAGAAGAATTTTCCAGGGAGAATTGTCGCAAGAAATTTTCCGTTGAGGATATTTTTAGCAAGGATGAAATTATACAGAATGAAAGCGAAAGAAGTTTTCCACGTAGGACTTTTCGGCGGGGGGATTTTACACAGAGGGGGAGGCGGGTTTTCCCGGCATCATTTGAAAAACAATCAGAAATTAAATAAAAATCAATCTTTTTCAAGTTAAAATAAGGAACAACATTAAAACTTCAAACGAACAAAAATTATTCCCTATATGAAAGGGGAGGTCCCCTCCTCAATCCCTTGCTCTTTAAGCAAAGGTTTGACTTTTTGTCCAAATTCTTTAAGAACAACTCCTGAAACAAAAGGACTGTTTAATTGACCCCGACGCTTTTTTAAAGTACTAAAAAAACTTTAGTGTAAAGAGGGAGGGGATGAGAATTGTTCAGCCCCCTCGTATATGGAATTATTTTTTTTTCGCTTTAAGTTTTAAAGTTCCTCCTTATTTTTAGTTGAAAAAATGATTTTTTATTTGATAAATGGAAATAACCTGTGGTTAAACTATTAATCGCCTTATTTTGTATTGTTTCAAAAGCAAAAAATAAATCTAATATTAAAGACATTAATATTGGATTTATAAGACCAGTGGGTAAGCACGACAAAAAAAAAAATGTAACAAAAACAAGGATTATTCCCGTCTGAAAAAAGGAAAAGTTTACAAATATTTCGATCGAGATCTCCACTCACCCGTCCTCAGTGTAAGAAACGGAGTAATGAGTAAACAATAACGAAACTACAAAACGAGAGGTCCTGTCCAAGCTTGAAGAGAGCCTTTTTATTTTACTGTTGGTTTTTAAGGTTTGTCTTGTTTTTATTTTGTCATGAGGACTTTTATCTGCATTTTTGTGTCAGTGTTCCATTTTTTTGTCCTAAAGACAATCGAGGGGGGGTCCAGAATATGTAAAACTCACAGTTTTTTTTCTCATCTTTTAAAATCAATTTTCAGAGTTAACAGGGCACAGCAATTCAAAATATTTTCCCTTCTCTTCTAAATTTGATCAAGGAAACTTGGATGTATTATGGGGCACCTGGTCCTCGTTTGGAACCCTGAACCCTCCAACTAAATAAATGAAGTAGTATATTCTGTAAGTAGATTTTTTTTCAAATAATGTTGATGTAATTATTTTAATCAACTACCACTATTAAATGTCTACAATGATCTTTGGAGTCCTCATTGAATACGCCCTCAAGTTTCACGGGGCGCAACGCCTATTCTTTCCAGTGCATATCGAACTCCTGACATAATCAATAGAACTCTAAAACATGCAGGGAAGCCGGAAGCAGCATTATTTAGAAGGCTGTATAAGCTCTTATCAGACCAAGCTAGGGATGGGCTTAAAAGCCAGTCTCCATTTGGCAGATTCTGCCATTCTGCCATCTTGCAGAAGAGCAACTTCGAAGGTTGCAGTATCTGTAAACTGCCAATACGGAACCGGAATAGAAGTCTCCATTGAAATAAAATTTGCAGATTGGCGGTGCAGATCTGCAGAATCTTCCAAATGGAGACTGGCTTTAAGCTTAGCAGGAACACAATACAAAATGCGCAACCAAGATGGTAAAAAGCCTAGAGGATAAGAGATACGAAAGAAAGTTGAGATTACTGAAGCTACTGTGACTATCTTAAAAAACAAAGCGTAGCCTAATAGTGCAAATCTTAACTTTTCCACTAAGTTATATCCTCCCTACCATGTTCACTATAGACACAATTGAAGTCACTCGTGACAATCATGAAAAGAAATATCTCATACTTCATGGTTTAAAAGTAACAGTTTAAAAGTCAACATTTCAAAAAGGTATTTCCAAAATATCTGACCAATTTATCGGTGTTTAATTATTCATGTCGCAACCACAAGGATTTTTCTGTTTTTGTGCAGAGGACAGCAGGATCGCGATCCTTAGTTTACGTTAAGCGTAACTTAAGGTAAATATAGGTAACTGAACGCAATGTATGTGGAGTAAATTTATATGACTGCTGCAGGCACTTATGCAGGGAGATGACCCTCTCCGAAGTCTCCATAGTTTAACGATCTTCCATATATTACCATGTGCTGTGTGTAGTATCATACTCATGCCTTTTGAATTTGTTGAAAGTTTGAATTTGTCCCAATTCTTTAAGAATGAATTCTGAAAGACTATGTTCGTTGAATTGGAACCATAAGAAGCTTTTATCAAAAGTACTAACAAACTTTAGCTTAAACATTAAACTTTAGCTTTGTGTTGAGGAGGAGGCAACCCCCTTTATATACGCAATAATTTTGTTCGTTTTAAATTTTAATGTTGCTCCTTACATTCAGTTGAAAAAACTTGTTTTTTTTAATTTCTGATCTTTCATAAATAATGCTGGAAAATCTGGCACCCCCTTCATGGAAAATTCCCTTACCCCATGGAAAGATCCTCCCACGTAACCCCTCCCTTGATGCTCACCCCCCACCAGAAAAAGTCCCTCCTGAAAATGTCTTATATCCCAATAAATTTTATATGTAAACAATCGGAAAAGTTCATAACTTACAGCCCTTCCCCTGGGGACTGTGGGGGATTAAGTCATCCTCAAAGACATAGTTATTAGATGTTTTTACTATGCTAAACAAAATGGCTGTCTCAAATTTTGATCGGGTGATTTTTGGAAATAGCGTTGGAGGGGGCCTAGTTGCCTTCCAATTTTTGTGTCACTTAAAAAGGGCACTAGAATTTCTAATTTCCATTTGAATGAGCCCTGTCGCGATATTCTAGGACCATTGGGTCGATATGATCACTCCTGGAAGAAAAACAACAACAAAAAACAAATAAACACGCATCCCTGATCTTTCTTGTGGCAAAAAAATACAAATTCTACATTTTTAGTAGATTGGAGCATGAAACCTCTACAGTAGGGTTCTCTGATATGCTGAATCTGATTGGGTGATTTTCATTAAGATTGTTTGACTTTTAAGGGTTGCTTCCCCCTTTTTTAAAAGGGGACAAATTTTCTCAGGCTCGTAACTTTTGATAGGTAATATTAAACTTACTGAAACTTATATATTTGAAATCAACATAAAAATCTGATTCTTTTGATGTCTATTAGAATCAAAATTTCATTTTTTAGAGTTTCGGTTGCTATTGATCCGTGTCGCTCCTTACTTACATTTCTTTACCAGAACTATTTGATGCGTTCTGGGCGGCCTGATTTTCACAGTTATCTGTTGTAGTTTCCATAATTTTGTTACAAAACTATTGAATTTTCATCAGAATTTGGTATATTTCATTATGATTAACCTAACTTCACTTCTTGAGTGTGGTCGGTATAATACACAAGTACCTCGGCGTCCTTTATTTGATAGCTCATGATTTAATATGATATTTAGAAGATTTTTGCCGTTTTTCCTAAGTTCGTATTCCCCGATAGCATTACTATTACAAGAAGCATTTTTTTTGTTATTTTAACATGATTCCTTTCTCTTCTCTTGAATCGTTTCGTGGGTGTCCTAAGTATAAAATACTTGTTTTTATAGTTAAAAATTATGATGTTTTATGAAATATAACCTGTTTATCATCAAAAATTTGCACCTCTATTAAGACTAGACTGTGATCAGATGTCAACCATAAATCCATCAAACCTGTTACCAACATCAACAGCAACTCTTTGACGTGCCAATTGCTGTAAAATATCAAATGATGTTGGAAAGATTTCGAGTAAAAAAAAAAATTATATGCACATAAAAAAACTCTGGCGAGATTTCCAGAACTGGAGCCGAGAATTTTGGTATCGTGACCGAGAGTTCTGAGAAATGTCGCTGAGAATGAGCAAAATTGAGCTGAGATTGCAAGAAAAATATCTAAGATTACCACTAAATTCTTTCCTTCAAACCATAAGTCGAAAACATTAAAAAAATAGGCGCATTTAAGGCAAGAATGTGTTGAATTTCAGCAATGAAGGGGGTCTGGGGCTTTCAGTGAATCTTACAAAGGGATTTCCCTGTATACGGTTATTTAACGTCAACAAAAGATCCAACTACTGACAGAAAACTTTCTACGGACATACTACTGCCCCTCTCCTTGGTAAACCTATTGGAAAATGATGATTTTTTGGTTTTTTAACCCCGTAAAGTAGAATTGGCTCAAAGAAGAATCTAAAACCAACCATTGGATCGTCAAATCCGGACACATTTTTATGAACACAGTGAAAATGCGTAAATTGAAGGAATCAAAATCTTTGGAAGTTTTTCTTACGCTGACGAGCTTTCAAGAGGGAGACAGTAGCGGTTCTAGGCCTCATAATCTGGGGGGGGGGGCAAGATATACCACGATAAATGTAAAAATATAAAATAAAAGGAATTTAATGTTAGGTATCATAAAAAACCGAGGGGGATCTGTGTCCCTGCCCAAGCCTAGAACCACCACTGGGGAAACTAATTCCCACATCCTGCTGCTAACATGAAAATGTGACTCGTATTTTAGGGCAGCCATTTTCAATTTTGAGGAGTTCACTTTACGCTAAGAACAGAGGAGGGAGTTCTTTCGTCAAATACAAATGTGGCTAAGACCATATTTTCAGAGTTTTCCTTTTTCTATCATTTTGATATTATGGGCTCCATCCAAATTCTTCACAAACCTGGCTGGTTCATAAGATTTGCAGAATTTCATCAGTTTGAGAGCAGGAAGACATGCATTGGAAAGGTTGTGCTTTGGTGGCTACTAAAATACTGGCAGCGGAATAGCATTTGGGAACATTCGAGGAACCATGTCTACACCCAACACAATTGAAAAGGGGAGTCTACCATCCCTCGACACTCGTCCAGTTTTGTTAGATCTGTTAATTTGTTCGTTTATGGAGTTTTGCTAGTCATTTTCATTCGTTTGTCTTCCTCAAGTTGTCGAAGGCTTTTTTCCAGGATGAGACCAAAGTGCTGTTTGTAATTGGCTACTATTTTCCATTTTGGCCTCATTTGAAAGCTGAAGTTTCGTGTAAGTGCAATTGTTTAAAAAAATTAATTGTGTATAAAAATGAGTGGTTTTATATGTCTTCCTGGAATCGGGGCCATTGAGAAGGAAACATGCTAAGAAAACAATTCTTACTTCATAATATGGGGGGACATTGTAGTTAACACACTTTCACTATACTTTACTCCTACCCCACCCCTCCCTAACGTGCAGATACATAGCCTAAATTACATATTTACCATGTATTTTGCCATGCATCTCAGTCTCCATTCACCTAGTCAAACAAATTTACAGAAAAATCCTTATGAGCTGCAAATTTAAGTTCTGAATATGGTAAATTTTCCCCTGTCACACAGGTCGACGGTGCTTCTCAAGGAAGCCCCCAGCTACAACCATCGTTTTCTACAATCTTTATTCTTCCGTTAAATCTGTATGAACGAAGCGTCTAGTTAGCCTGGATAAAATGGAGCAGTGGCAAAGTGGGTAAATGTTTCGTTATTCATATCATTGACTTAGAAATAAAGTAAACATACCACTCGATGCCTTTTTTATGCTCTCTCTCCAAATATAATAATCATTTTTGTCGGAAATGAATCTTACCCCCACCCCTATATACACAATTTCAGGGTATATATTTGCACATTAAGGGGGTGGGGGTTAAATTTTATTTCTGATGCAAATGAAAGGTAAGTTTAAATATCCCCCCACCCCCCTAATGGGCAAATATATACCCTGAACTGGTATATATAGGGTGGGAAGTAAAATTCATTTCCGACAAAAATGATTATTATATTTGGAAAGAGCATAAAAAAGGTATTGAGTGGTATGTTTACTTTATTTGTAAGTCAATAATATGAATAACGAAAAATTTACCGCAAAGTGCACCTTTCCCTCTCCTCTCCTAATGATGGACTCTGTTAGCAACGTTTTATTTTTTAAACAGGAGCGAATCTCCAGCATTTTTATTGGGGGGGGGGGTGCAAGAAAGGTCCATATCTGGATAGTCAAAGGGCATGGGATGTATAATATTTTTTTCTCCACATTATTGGGGGGGCAACTAACTCCCCCCCCCCAAACGACGCCCCGTTTTTAAATGTATATAACCTGTGTTAAAATTGAGTGGACTAACCTAATATTCCCTGGAAGAGAAGAACCAGAGCCAGTAAAAGCTTAATGTAATCCATAGTCAGGAAATATATCACATCAAAGTCAAATATTTAGTTTCTCAAAACAGTAAAGAGATAATATTCTCTAACTATAGTTCCTCAACTAAAGCTAATTTGCAACTATTTAATCCAGGAGCAAATTTGGAAATTCTGAAATCTGTCCAGCGCAGCGAGTGAGACATGTATCGTTTGGGCTTTGCTCCGGAGGAATATTTGACGCTGTTCACAGTGCTCCGTCCTTTCAAATTGTACTTATATTCTATCTTCCATGGGTTTGTTTTGTTTACATGGAACAACCATATTGTGTTTGAAGTTCTTTTTTTCCTGAAAAGAAAGGAATAGAGCAGTTTACTTAATCCAGTGATTGCCGTTGATGTCTCGGAAGGCAGAGCTAACACTAACCAGAAAAGATGCACTGAAATTCAAAATGAACTCTTCTTAACATGATTGAAGCAACAGTTTTTTTTTCAAACTGAAGTAATGGGTGAAATTAAAACAAACAGCAGTTATCATATGTATGTAAATCTGCTTTGGTTTTAAGAAAGACGGCCCAATTACAAAAAAAAAAAAAAAAAAAAAAAAAAAATAGCGGTATGGTCTTTTTACATCCCCTTAGCAAGAGTACATTCTTTAAGTTTTCAACCCAATGAAACTAAGTATTTTTTTGTGAAATTACACCCTTTTGAGAAACATTTGTCATGAGTAGAAGTCCCATTGGCTTATTGCAAATCCTAAGTGATTTTAAAGCGATTGGATACAAAAATTTATATCGCGTACTTACGCCCTTTTTGAAGAACATTCCTTGTGCTTTGAGGTCCTGTCGACGCAAGGTATATGCCCTGTAAGCTTTGAGCCAACCGGAAAAATTGAAACCATCGAAAAATTTCTTAGTCCTGAATTGTCTATTGGCTTTTATCATGAAGCTCATGATGGGTTTAAAAATTATTGAAAAAACTTTAAGTCTGCTAACCCATTTTAGTCTGGATGTCATTTTAGTAACCCATTTTAGTCTAAAACATTCCAAATCCGATTGCTCTTATTGCTCTGGGCTATTTGAAAATACTCCCAAAATATTACAGCATATTTGATCAAAAATATTCCAAGTTTGCTAACTCATTTTGACTGGTCAGATGAAATCTTCAATGTCTGATATCTCCTTTTGGTCTTTGCTGCTTGATATTCTCCGATTCCTGTAACCTCTTTTTGTCTGGACTTATCCAAATTCCCTGAGATAATACTCCATGAAGCAACAGCATATAATAAGGGGAGGGGGGGCTAATTCCAGAGCATTGTTAAAGAAATTTCACGAAAACTAAACAAAAGTGTTATGAAATTTGAGTGTCTTCCTATAAGTCTTGTGGCTGACCAAAAATACTAGAGCACGTTTGATCGAAAATATTAAAAGTTCACTATTTCATTATGGTTTGGGTTCATCCAAATGTGACAAGTTCGGTTACTCCTTTTGTGTCTTTCTGATTGAGATATTCCAAGTTTAGTAACTCCTTCTGGTCTAGGCTGACTGACAATTTTCGAAGCGCAAAGGCTCATTTTGGTCTAAATCGATAGAAAATATTCCAGTTCCGGTAACTTTTTCTGTTCTGTGGTTTGGTTTGTCATAATTCAAGGTCGCTGTATCTTTTGGATTTGGGCTAATTGAATGTATGTCAAGTGCTGAGTCCTTTTGGTCTGGGCTATCGGTCTACTGCTCTGAAGTCTCCACAGCCAAGCCTTTGGATGACAAACCACATTTTTAAGGATCTGTGTCCTTTTGGTCACCATATAAGATGGGAAGCCAAGGGGGGATGTTTACCTCTCCACATAAAAAGACCTTTGTGTGAATTTCCTTCAAGTAAGGTATATTGAGCTCAGATATTCTACTAAAACTCTTCTAAGAAAAGACAGCTTCCATTATTTATGGCCCTTCCCCTTGGGGTTTCATTGGAGTGTTGTTACCCTGAGAAGTACATTTACTAGATCTTTCAACTATTTCGAGCAGAATGTCTATCTCAAAAATTTTGATTCCATGCTATTGATGGCATGGGCGTAGGGAGGGGGGCAGGGGGGCGGCAGCTGCCCCCCCCTAGACCTTCAAATTTACATTAGATATGGCTGAAAAAGCAGATGGTTGGAAAAGCAGTTGATAAAAGGCCCTCCATCACACTATCGACTGCCCCCCCCCCAAGACAATATGCTGCCTACGCCCATGATTGAGGGTATTTAGTGGCGTCCAAATGCACATAGGACGGTAGAAGCCTGGGAAGTCATGGGCCCAATTTTTCTTCATATCATATATAGTTCAATTCTTTACGAAAATTCAGGATTTAAGATGGTATGACAAGCCCACCTATTCAGTTAAGTGCAACTGACACGAATAAGCAAATTGCATAATCTGGGGTTTTGATATTTTGGGGCGAAATGGATGACTTCTGCCCTGGAGCAGTCTTTTTGGACTTTTCGATCACTCTGAGTAAAATGGGTGTATGAAAATTGTGATATGATTCTATGGTGGCTATAGGATTGGTCAAAGGTAAAAGGTCGTAGAAGCGGTGTGTGTGTCTGTCTGTCATTAATTTTCGGACCTTAAAAAGACGATAAGACTTTCAAATTTTTGATGGAAGAAGCACTTTTTATATATCTAAGATAAACCCTGCTAAACCAAGTGACCACGGAGAAAAATACGTGGGAGACAAATCGCTATTTACTGAGTCAATACTAGTACATAGACTCTGATATTAGGGGTCTCAGAGAGCTTCTGCCAAATTCCGACTTATTATATTTACCATTAAACTACCATCACGAGCCTTAAAATTCCTGCAAGGGGTAGGGCGTTTTGTGGGGTGAAAGCCCCTCATTTACAAGGTAATCTTCGTTCTTTAGTTTAAGGTAGATCTTTACTTTCATAATGTGATAAGCCTTTTTTTTGCCTGGGTTTATTATTATATTGAGACCATCCCAAAGAAAATAGGAGTTGCCCCCCAACCTCCGGTGTTTATGATAAATTTTAACTTTCACGTAAAAACTCTTTGAAAATATAAATCACCCATAAAAAAATTCTTCTGATTCTTAATTTTGCGTGGGAACGGAGGGGGAACTCAAGTGTTAGAAAAGTTTCAGGTATTTATTTATTACATGGTTATATTTTCCAGCATTACACCTGGCGTAAATGTGATCTTTGATTTCACAGTAAATTTGTTGGTGAAATTTAAGGTGAAGCGGTCCTAAATTGCAACTGGAACTCTAAAAAACGCAATTTTTTTACCGATAGATACATCAAAACAATCAGATTTTTATGCTGATTTCAAATATATAAGTTTCATCAAATTCAGTCTTACAAATTAAAAGTAACACGTCTGAGAAAATTTTCCTTATTTTCGATAAAAGGTAGGAACACCCCCTAGAAGTCATAGAACCTTAATGAAAATCACATCATCAGATTCAGCGTATCAGAGAACCCTACGGTAGAGGTTTCAAGCTCCTATCTGCAAAATGTGGAATTTTGTATTTTTTTTGTCACAAGAAATATCACGGATGCGTGTTTATTTGTTTTTTTTTTGTTTTTTTCTTTTCCCCAGGGGTGATCAGTTTGACCCAGTGGTCCTAGATATCTCAGAAGGGTTCATTGGAACGAAATTAAAAGTTCTAGTGCTCTTTTTAAGTGATCAAAAAAATCGAGAGCAACTAGTCCCCCTCCTACGCTCAATTTTTCCCCAAGTCAACCGATCCAAATCTGAATTAGCCTTTTTGTTCAGCATGGTTGAAAATATAATAAAATGTCTTTGAGGATGATTTAATCCCCCAAAGTCCCCGGCGAAGGGCTGCAATTTATGAACTTTGCCCAATGTTTACATATAGTATTGGTTATTGGTAAGTATACAGACGTTTTCAGGGGGATTTTTTTATGGTAGTGGGGGGGGGGTGGGGGGGGTGGGTTTGGGGTTTACTTGGGAGGATCTTTTCCATGGAAGAAGTTTTCATGGGGGAAGGGACATTGCTGTGAAGGGGGCACCGGATTTCCCATCATTATTTATACAAACGATGAGAAAGTAAATAAAAAAACAAATTTTTCAACTAAAAGTAAGGAGCAACATCAAATCTTAAAACGAACAGAAATTAGCACGTATATGATTGGGCTAGCCCCCAAGTCTTTACCTCACTCTTTACGCTAAAGTTTTTTTAGTCGTTCCATAAGAGCTATTTATTCTAATTAACGGCCTTTGTGATTAAGGGGTCATTCTTAAGGAACTGGAAGAAAAATTCGAACTTTAGTGTAAAGAGCGAGGTATAGACTAGGGGGCGAACCCTCTAATGTACGTAATAAAAATATACGAATATAGAAATTCGTTACGTAAGGTAATTCATAGGTTACCTATATTTATTACTAATAAAAACGTTCATAAATTAAATTAAACAACTTTCGAGAAAGCCATTTAACCAAAAAAAAAGTTCAAAAACGTTCAGAAAACATTAATTCAAGAACGTTCATAAATTAAATAAAAAAAACAAGTTTTTTAACTGAAAGTAAGGAGTGACATTAAAACTTAAAACGAAGAGAAATTATTCCGTATATGAAAGGGGCTGTCCCCTCCTCAACACCTTGCTCTTTATCCTAAAGTTTAAAAAAAATAGAGTTGTGAGAAAGAGCCAAACTTTAGCGTAAAGAGCAAGGCATTTTAGGAGGGGACATCCCCTTTCATATACGGAATAATTTCTGTTCGTTTTAATGTCGCTCCTTATTTTCAGTTTAAAAAAACTTGTTTTTTTTAGTTAATTTTCTTTGAATCAACATTGCACACTTAATCCAATTATTTACTTCCAAATAGAGAAAAAATTTAGGGGTTGAATTCCCCATCTATATTGATATGAAGAACCTCTCACGGTAAACTCGAAAATTTAGTCCTAAGAATGGTTATCCCGAGGCTCAAATCGGGCCAAAAATTTGTTTTTTGACACAAAACAGAAAAGTTGGCACTTCTCAGTGCAACTATCACTTTAATTACTAAAAAGGGAGATTTCGTCTATGAATTTATTTTCGAATAAGTCCTCTCCTGATATTTTACAACCCCTGGTTTGATACGATCACCGCTGAAGAAAATATTAAGCAAAATGAATCTCTTAGAAGCATTGTCTTGCCGAATTTACGTGTTTAAGCATAAGAATAAAAAATAATGAAAAGAAAATTCAAAAGAAAAAAATACCAATTTTCGTCACAAAGGAACAAATATAAAAAAAAATAGTTAAAGAACAAGTGGTAGTGTAAGAAGTGTTTATAAATGAAACTAAAAAAGAGATGAAGAGATGAAAGAGTTGGAGAATCTCTGAATTTAGGGTGTAATTTTTATCAATATTTACCCTTTTTATGGTTTCTTTCCCCCTTTTTTTCTAATAATTCGCAAACATTTTTACGCTAATGATTTCTGATTGATATTTCATGATTGTAGAGTTTTGGTTACTACTAACACAGGTTACTATTTGCCTACAGTTCGCTACTACGAGCCGTTGGACTACGAAAAGGAGAATTGCTCTCTTTGATTTTGGGTAAGGTGGTACTGAGTGAGTCATGGCAACATATTAGTGCCAAGACATTTCAAATGTTTTAAAGTTTATACAAATATATTGCTTATATGTTTGTTACATACTTAGTATTAGTACCACAGAAAAGGACAAAATCAGGTGGTAAATGATTTTTTTTTTCTCTGGCGCGTGATGACCAGAAAAGAAAAACGTCAATGTCAAAGTTGGTGCATGATGTCCTAAGTTATAGCTTTTGTAATAAGATTTTCCCAAGTGCTGTATGTTTTTACATCAACATCGGCAAATGCATAAAAGAGACGGTAATTGTCTTGCGAATAGAAAATAGCTATTTCGACGGGCGGAATTCCATAATTAGCAGCAACGTGTCACCCTCTAGCGCGTGTTCCACCAAGAGACGTGCCGACTTGTTAATTTTAACCCCTTTTCTTGAGCATATGGAAGGACCTTAACAATGGATGTCATTCACGCATAAAGGGGGTGTGCAAAAATATCTAGACAAGGATAGCTAATATACTTTGTGCTACTGGGTTCAATGCCAGTTTATTGATCAATATAAAAGGGCTATATTAAAGGGGATATAATAGTTCAAATTGGTCATTTCCTTTGAAATTTGTAAGTGCTTATAACTTTTTGAATGTAGGTAAATAATTTTCATTCACAAAATTTTGAAAATTTGATCATAATTTTGTGATCACAAATATCACAAAATTTTGAAAACTTGATTATCTAACACGAATTTATGTTGGTGTCTGCGTTGTGGGTCCAAATATCTTTTCCATCAGGTGGACAATTTAAAAAAAAACTATCTTTAAAAAAGAAATAGAGAAATAATTGCTTACTGCTAGTAGGGTGCGAAACCTATTCGTAATTCAAAAATAAATAAATAAAATCAGCATCCAAGGGACCCAATATATCTAAAATTCGTAAATGGGATGTAATATTTCTCTCTTATTTTTTTTCTGAATGAATCGATTTACTATAGTTTTGTGTTTTATCGTCTAAGCTGTATCAAGCTCTAGTCAGCCTAAAAAGAAAAGAAAATGCTTATCTGGCTGTGACGTCCAGAGGGGCGCGAAGACTATCCTTTAGGAGGTATATGCAATTTAAATACTTTTTCTACAATGGAAGTCCTTGTTCAATGTCTATTGCTATCAATTTGTGTCTATTTTTTCCTGGAAGACATTTTTCTTTTACAGAAATTTTCCCTTATTTTATCCAGTGACGGATCCAGGGGAGGGGCGAGGGGGGTACGTGTTTCGCGCCCTACTAGCAGTAAGCAATTATTTCTCTGTTTCTTTTTTAAAGTTAGGTTTCTCTGCGTCCTAACGCAAGTTTGTCGGATCAACCTATTTTGCGCCCCCTCCTAAAAAAATCCTGGATCCGCCACTGATTTTATCCAGAAATAAAGATGTCCAAATGTTATGATAATTTTACCTCATCTTCTCGATCAAGATTGTTACATTAGTCGTAGAGGATAAAAGGCTGTAACCATAGTCACCTGTTGGCTCTAACATCAAAACTATAGATATGCAGAATAATTTCCGAAGGATAGCTCTAAAAACTTTATCAGGGTCAAGTTTTATTCTTTGATTATCCATCCTTATGAGTATACATTTTAGAAAGAAAAAATGACAAAATTTTCTTAATTCTTGTTGAAGCTAGTGTCTTTCAAGATATTAGTTTCTTTGGAAGACACTAGTCGCTAGTAGAAATTTTCAAACGTCTATATTCACCTCGTTTTTTAGGTGAATACATATATGGACATTCTGAAAAACGTCTGCAAGGCCTGTTTTTTTCTCTGTTTGTCATCATAGTGCTGGAAATAATGCATAAGTTGTTACAAAACACAGTCCAGTTTTTGCTCTAGCTCTAGTCTAAGTTGGAGCAAAGACTAGATTATATTTTCTGTTATTATTTGTGCCTAGGTATATTGTACAATAACCCTTCTGGAATATTCTTAACCCTGCGATGGCAAACTTAGAAAAAAAGAAGTTTCACTAACTTTTTTCCGGAAATCCAAATATATTCATTCCAAGGGCAGGAAGTTAATAAATAGCAGCAACATGCACCCTTTCAAATTTTGATTCTAATTAATCCGTGTTTCAATGCTATATGTAACTGAAACAGGTTAAATTTCCCAGTAGACATTAAGCTAAAGGAGATTTTACTGAAATATTCTATTCACTTCAACAATAATGCACTAGGAGATAGGTTTTAAATTAACGGCCCGGAAAAGATTTTTTAGCTTCATACATACACTTTTTACCTACTTGTAAAATTTGAAAGATTCTATGAAAATGCATAACAAAACAAGGTCTTAGTTAAATTTAAAAAAAAAACGAAGTTTCAAACAAGCCCTCCTTTCCCATTAACAAATTCTAGGCTATATGTAAAGAATGGTCAACTTGGATTAGTAGTGCTTTTAGACCTCATAAGTGAGGGGGACAGGCAGGGCTGTATCCAGGATTTTTGTTCAGGGGGGGTTTTACTAATTTTGCCTTTTTTTGGGGGGGGGGGGGTTACTAATTTTTTACACAGTTTTCAACTAATTTTACCGATTTTTACCTAGGTTTTACTAATTTTCGACTGATTTTCGAGTCGGTCAAAAAATTTCGGGGGGGGGGGGGTTCAAACCGGGTAACCCCCCCCCTGGATACGGCCTTGGGGGCAGGGGCGATTTTCCAGCATTTATTTGGCGGAAAGGGGGCAGGAAGGGTCCATTTGCAGATAGTCAAGGATCATGGGATACATAATAATTTTTTCTCCCCATTTTTGGGGTGGGGCATCTGCCCTCCTTCCCTGCCCCATCCCCCCAAACGACGCCCCTGGGGGTCAAGGTTTACCTTAACAATATGAAAGTATGTAACAAAAGAATTTAATTTCAGATGTCACACAAATTGGGGGGAGGCAGCTGCCTCTCCTGTCCAGGCTTAGAACGGCCACTGACTTGCACAAATTAGAGCCCGCTTCCCAAGGGCTAAAAAGGGTTTTGTCATCCCAGATGTATAAATATTCGGACCTTTCAACCATTTGAAGAATATGGCTGTTAAAAACGTGACTAGAGTACTAAGTACCATTTCTACGACGCCATGTTCCTTCCCATGCTATTCTACGATGCCATGTTCCTTCCCATGCTATTATATGGCATACAGTGCAGTTTCACGATAGATGGTATAGTGACCAATCCTTTTATATGATATACCTATAAAGTGAACAAACACGTTTTGGAACCATCTGAGGAACTCACTGCACAACAAAACCATCTGAGGTAGTCACGGCTATGTTTTATCAGGAAAATATCTGAATGCATTAAGATATAGTATGAATGGCTTGCAAAAAAAAGAAAACACGACAATACTACTACTACTACTACTACTACTAGTAACAAATCACTGCACCACAAAACCATCTGAGGTAGTCACGGCTATGTTTTATCAAGGAAATATCTGAATGCATTTAAGGTATAGTATGAATGGCTTGTAAAAAAAAAATACTACTGCTAGTAACAAGGAAATATCTGAATGCATTTAAGGTATAGTATGCACAAAACCATCTGAGGTAGTCACGGTTATTTTTTGTTTTCGCTTTTTTTCGCAGGTAGTCACGGCTATGTTTTATCAAGGAAATATCTGATAATTTGGTGACCCCCCAAAAATAAACATATGCAACAATAAGAAAAGACACGGAAGGGGGAAACATACCTGAATTATAGATTATACCTGAAATTTAGCTAAACTGAGAACTTTATCTTAGAGGTCTCAGCCCTCCTGATGAAGAAGAAAGAATGGTAGCCTCGACCCTTTAGTTTGGCTTGACAAGGAAAGTTGTAGATTTTTGCTTTTGCATGCTTGCTTCATTTTTCCTAGGGATGATCAGTAGGGACAGGAGAAAGGGAAGGGGCTTTTTAAGTAGAAATTCTATTTTTAGTGCAAAAAGTCTAGTTCAAAACGACAGAGTCACTTTCAGCCACTGTGTGGCTAAATAAACACAATTCCCCCCCCCCCCCCAAAAGGCCAACTTTCCCCAAAAAAAGATTTCTAAGATAGTCAATCAGTTCAAAAGTATAAAAACTAATGTCAAATTTTAGTCTCGAATGACATCCTGTCACCAAGTGGTGTATTTAGTCTCAGCCTTTAACCAATCATTATGACAGTAAAACCCCACTAAAATAGTAGTGCCAAATGATTTGTCATAGGTAGCGCAATGGCGCTGCCTAAGTAAAGACCGATGTGGGCACAATGTATTATTATTTGTTTTTTTTTTGGTCTTAGACTAGGGCACGTCGTATCGAAGGAGTTGTCGTAGAAACTTCGAAAAGGACTTAATCGATTGGAGATAGGCCTAGTGCCCTTTTTAATATTAGAAAGTGATTGGAAGGCAACTAACCACAATTGTGGCCTCCCGAGCCCACAATTTCCCCAAACACATCCAATACAAATTTTGAGATAGCCATTTTGTTCAACGTAGTTGAAAGGTCCGGAAATAATGTCTTTAAGGGTGACACCCCCCACATCCTTTAGGGCAAGGGTTGTAAGTTATACCCCGGGGGCATATAAGGTTTATATAGAAAGAGTGATCGTTAAAAAACTTCGGAGGGGGCTCATTGGATTGGTAATCAGAAATTATAGTGCCTTTTTAAGATTCAGGGTGATCGCAGGGTGGATACCACCCCCTACCCCAACCCTCGTATTTTCCAAAAGTACATCTGAAAGAAATTTTGAGATGACCATTTGTTGTCGTAGAAACTTCGAAAAGAGCTCATTTGATTGGAAATTGAAAGGGCTAGTGCCCTTTTTAATAATCCAAAGTGAATGGAGGGCAACAAGCCCCCCCCCTCCCACGCCCATCGATTCACAAAACACATCTATTCAATATTTTGAGATAGCCATTTTTTTCAGCGTAGTTGAAATATCTGGAAATTATGTCTTCGAGGATGACACCCCCCCCCCCAACCGTCAGCGCAAGGGTTGTATGTTATACCCCGAGGGCATATAAGATTTATATGGAAATCGTGATAGTAAAACATCCGGATGGGGCTCATTTGATTGGAAATCAGATGTTCTAGTGCTCTTCTTATGAGTCAAAGTGATCGGAGGGCAGCCCCCCCCCTCCACGTCGTATCTTCCACAAATGCATCTGATATAAATTCTGAAATAGTCATTTGTTCAAAAATGGTCCAAAACTCATATAATAAGGTCTTAGGGGTTGACAGAATCCCCCAGAGTCTGGGGGTAAGGGTTGTAACTTATGCCCCAGGGGCATAAAAGGTTTTTTAAGGAAGGGGTGGTCGTCTGAACTTTAGAAAAGACAAATTTGATTGAAAATGTATAGTTCTAGTTCCCTTTTAAGATTCAAACATGATGGAGAGCAACTAACCCTCTTCCCCCTCCCTAACATCCTGTTTTCCCGTAACGCATTCAGTTGAAACTGTGAGACAACCATGTTGTTACCAATAGTCCAAAAATCATATAACAATGTCTTTAGGGTGGAAACAATCTCCCACAGCCCATGGGAAAGGGTTGTAAGTTATACCCCGGGGCATTTAAGTTTCTTATGGAACGAGTGGTCGTATAAACTTTGAGCCGCATGGAGCTCATTTGATTGAAAGTCGGGAGTTTCATTGCCCTTTTTAAGAGTCAAAAGTGAATGGAGGGTAATCAGCCCCCCCCCCCCAAGCCTATCATTCCCCAAAACATATCCGATCTAAATTTTAAGAGATCTACTTTGTTCAGCCTTGTTGACAGGTCCAGTAATAATGCCTTTGGGGATGTCAACCTCCCCACAGTCCTCAGGACAAGGGCTGTAAGTTAGGCAATTCGTTCATTGTTTACACATAGTATATGTTATTAAAAAAGGTATGCATGTTTGAACTTTCTTTCCAAGAAGACAAAGGGCATCCAAGTGAGCCTTTCACGGAATGCTGGTTAGTGTTGAACTAAATCAAAACACGTTATGTGTATGCGGATTGTCGAAAGGGTGTAACACGGGAATAACTAAGTACAGGAAATTGAAAAATTCAGGAAATAATAAGGGATATGATCAAAAAGGCAATATTTGCACGCTACCAATATTACTACAACTACTACCACTACTACTATCGCACTACTCCATTTACAATATTGTGGGGAAATTTTCACTAAATCAAGAGACGCTAAGTGCATGCACACTGTCCAAAATAGCATATCTCAAGAATTGATTTGGGTATTAAGTTGGAACTTTCAGACAATGATTAAAGGGAAGATCGTCTCACCAAAAGGCAATATGTGCACACTATTGGTACTACTACTGTTACTGCTGCATTTACTACTACTACTACTACTACTTCTTCTATTTCAACTAATTGTAAGGTTAAGACCATTGAGATGACAATTTCAAAAAGTAAATGAAGATACAGGTTATCAAAAGGACATATCAGCAATGGCTAAATGTATTAAGTTGAAACTTCAAGGACTTGATGAGAGGGTTGTTCTACTGACCAAAGGCAATATGTTAAAACTACCAATGCTAGTAGTACTACTGCTATTCAATACTATTGCTAGTAATATCAGTACTACTACTGTGACTACTATTACAACTATGCCTAAGGCTATGAAGGTGAAATTTCAATTGTCAAAAGGGTGTAACAGCAATATCTTAGGAACAGTTTGGTGGGTGAAATTGAAAATAACAGGGCTTGTTGTAAGGGATGTTAAACTAACCAAAAGAAAATATTTGCATCCTAATGCTGCTGCTTCTACTCGTATTACTACTGCTGTTACTATTATTACTACTTCTATTACTACTGATGCCACTGAAAGTTAGGCTACAACAATTAATTCTACTGCTACTACTGCTATGAAAACTGAGGATATTAAGGCTAAAAATTTGGTTTATGATGAAACTCTACGGAACTAATTCGAAATACATTCCCACACAGGTTGTCACGTAGACGCATGAGAAATTCTTCAGGAATAGTTGACGGTATTAAGCTGAAACTTTCAGCGTGTGTTGAAGAAACCAAAGGTGCTATGCGCATATTGCTAATAATGCTGCTACAACTATTGCAACTGCGCAAGCTAAGGGCATTAAAGTGAAGTTTTTAAGGGATATTTAGGCGGATGTTGAAATAAATCAAAACAAACTATGAGCATGTGGACTTTCACCACCTAATACACAAGTAGTGGACCAACTTGTTCCTTAGCCGTTAACACGAATGAGTTTTCAAGGTGTCGAGATTTGGAAATTTTGTAACAAAACGTCCCCTCCGCATCACAAAGTTAGAAATAAAATTGGGAGTTTTGTTGCCCAGTTTACTAATCACACGCTCCAATCAGAAGACCTTTTTTGCATGTTTTACGTAAAGCCTACTTTTGCCTATCTTTAAGAGCTTTGTTTGTTAACTTTGTTTGAATTTCAGAATGCAGAAATTTGAAAAGTCTTACTACTCAAAAGTTCTATCACATCTTCTGACAGAAGCCATAATCAGAACCTTTTTGCCTATTTTAGAGAACAGCTCAAAATTTATCACATAATCTACTACCCCTTCCCCCACTGGTATTATCCCTTTAAAGTATTCTACTACACCATCCCTTTAGCATGGTGTCAGCTATAAGCTAGAAAAAGGAGCTTGTATTAAAACAGGTAATACAGCTGCAAGTGCATAACCCAATAATCAAGATCTAGCAGCGAGATCTTACACATGACTGAAAATTCATTATGATCCTACAATCACAGCCAATCTGGGATGCAAAATCAGTCATCCCTAGCGTTCAATTTGAATTTTTTCCACCAGTTCAATTTTCTCATTACTTCCATGTAACGAAACCTGACTCTTTTACTATTAAAGATTCCCAGCTCCCTGAATTGTGACCTTCCTGTCATTCCGCAGCAACTTCAATGTAAGATGGAAGCCAGAAAAACCTAATAGGGATTTGTTTCCATTCTACTGGTGGGCGCCAGTCTACTGGAACAGTTCAACTATGGAAGCCAAACAAGATTGGTCGAGTAAGCTCTTTTTGATAGATATGTAATCAACAGGGCATCACATAGATGCTTCCTGTAGCCAATGTACCTAGAACTAGTTTAAAAAAAGGAAAGAAACCAAGTCTGGCATAGATCAATGCTCATATATATCTTATGTTATTTACAGGAGCTCTAGCCATGTAATATATATATGTATGTTACATGGCTATATATATATATATATATATATATATATATATATATATATATATATATATATATATATATATATAATATATATATATATATATATATATATATATATATATATATATAAAAAGAAAGTGAGAGAGAACAAAATATATAAAAATTGAAAAAATGAGCCAGTAGCGATCAACACTTTGAAATCAAAGCTACCGTGCCTCTAAAACATTCTCTATAAAATCTTCCACGGCAATAATTAGCTCCCTAGAAGAGGTCTCCAAGATACCTGGGAGCCGTGGTGCATCCACACCCAAAGCTATTCCTTAAATTCTTCAAACTTTGGCAATTACTCATAAAATGTTCTAGATCAAAGGGAGAATTACCTGATATGCTACAGTTAAACCAAACCTGGCAAAAGTAAAAGTCAAGTTGTGAATAAAGTCCTAGCTAAGCTTATTACAAAATTTTACAAAGTTTTCTGAAATCCTTACTAATTTTTAGAATCGGTAGTAATTCAGCCTATTATGAATTGTGCTTAATTTTTGTTTTGTTTTTAACGCTATCTTTCTTCCCAAATATTAAACAAAATACCAGGGAAAACGAAAAACACTTTGAAATTCTAGTTTTACCTAATTTGCAGCCAAAAGCCACTAAATAGAGTCCCAAATAAGTTCAGTCATCTTAGATCTAATCTTTGCTTTTCAAACTGTAAGATGTATTATTAGTAATGCAGTCTCTAAAAAACCAAAAAAGAAAAAGAAACAGAGAAGAAACAATTGCTTAATAATTCTTGTCCATGGGCTATTTAGATGGTCAAAAAACTGAACAACACGGTTAGGGCTACAGTGTTTTTTTTTGTGGGATCTTAAGGATCTGTAAAATGTGTAAATGCCAACACACATAGGTCATGAGTCATGACCTAGATCTGGCCCCCAGAAGTCTTCTATTGCAATAAAAGACAGCAGTAGATACATGACGGCAATACATTAAGGAGGTTCGATACCATAAATGTTATTTTGCCAGTTTCAGCATCGGCTGACAGAGGACCTTAAGTAAATTTTCCCAGCACCACAGGGAGCTTCTGAAGCAATTTTTATAAAAATTGATAGGGGATTTTAAACGTGTAAACAGTTTGAAAAGCTAGTGAGAGGCTTGTATAAAACAAAGAAAACCTATAATCTCTTAGTAATTGCTAAGCACAATGTTGTAAATCTAAAGTACATACACATGGACGCCCATAAGCTGAATTCCAGGGGGGGGGGGGGGTTTTCCCGGTCTAATTGGCACTTTTAATGCTATACCATAAAAATTTCAAAACAAAAATACAAAAATAAGGCAGCATCATTCAGCCAGGAGGGGGCTGGCACCCCCTCCTGTGCCCCCCCTCCCCTTATGGGCACCCATGACATACAGCATAGATAATATGTTTCCTGTGTCGACAAAGATCTTAATCAAGGTGGTTAACACAGCAGGAAACTTCTAAAGCTGTCAAATTATTCAATGGTACTTCTTTTGAGCTGATTTTTAACGTTTTCCAAGCAGTATTACTAGAATATTTTTAGGGACTGCTCGTTTCTTAAAAAAAGATTCTGCTCCGTTCAGTCAAAAGAAGAAAATTGACACTTTCTAATGATGTAAGATTCATTAAATCTGAATATCTCTCTTTCCGGCAGAAAATGATATAAGCTAAATGGTTTTCCTAAGATTTCCGGGAAATCTTAGGAAATCTTTTAGTTTTCTGTCGTTTATTTGGATTTCTTACCAATGCTATACAAGTCATGGCAAGACGATCCAATCGGTTCTGAATAGTTCCACCACATAAACTAAAAAAGTTTATAATGAACGATATAGAGTGATCCTTAATGGTATCGAACTGCCTTAACAATCTTTTTTAAAAGGCATGGTAAGGGTCCACAGCTGAGTATGTCGTGAAATCCAAAAATGAAATTCGGCCTTAAGAAATTGTATTCTACTCCCTTAAGCTTCTCGAATATAGCTTAATTTTTTTTTCTTTAAATAGCAAATTGCAACGAAAATTAAAGACAATACAAGTATTTACTTACCCCGGGGATGTGGATTCTGGATTATTATCAATCCTTTGTCTTTTAACCTGAAAATTAAAATAAATTTTATTGATATTAAGTTCGATGATATAAACTAAACAATCAAACAATTCGGGGTAAAGAACACTTAATTTGGAGGACTGGTGCTAAGAGTAGCATAGACTCTAAAAAAGAAAGTTATCATAAAATATTTGCATCAAAAGAATTATCTTTTATCAGTTATTCTAAGTATGTGAAACTTATTAAGTTTAAAGTTACCAACCAAAATTTACTAGCCTTAGAATCAGGGCCGTACCCAGGATTTTTTCGGGGGTGTTTTACACAAGGATTTTTTTGGGAGGGGGGAGTTACACAATAAAACCTCAAAACGCATAAAAATTTATTTATATCCATTTTTGTTACGTTTTTATGAGTGGGACATACATTTCAGGGGGGTTAAACCCCCTAACCAAGCACCCCTAATAATGTAAAGAAAAAATATCATACATCCCATGCCCTTTGACTATCCATATATGGACCCCTCTTGCCCCCCCCCCCCCCCCCAATAAAATGCTGAGATTCGCCCCTGCCCCTAACCCCCCTGGATACAGCCTTGCTTAAATTATATACCTAATTTTCTAAAAAGGGGGAAAACCCCGATGGAGGACTGACCTAGATGAAAATACAAAATCAGACTCAGCATATCAGAGAATGTTATTCGATAGGTTTTAGCCCCCTGTCTACAAAGCTACAAAAAAAAAATCGACAAGGATGATCACGAATTCGTGTCTATTCGTCCTTTTCTTTCTTTCGTTTTTCTGGGTGGTCATACAGAACCAATGGTTCAAGAATTTCCGGATAGGTTTCATTCGAACGGAAATTTGAAGTTCTATCGTCCTTTTCAAATAACAAAAGGGATTGTAGCACAGCAAAAGCAAAGTGGTATTTTCTGCCATTTTGTAGATCAAAATCAGAGTTTTGGCACAAAGAGGGCAAATACTATTGGTGAGAAATCTGAGGTGTTCAATCAATATAGAATTACCAAAAACTATGTACTGAGCTTCCCAGTGCCAGAGGCCAAATTTTGGTGGCGTATTTATTTCTAAAGATGCACGGAGTCCATACAGAATAAACGACTAACATAAGAAATAAAGTGTAAATATGTAAATATGTAATGCTACATTTTACTGAGTTAATTCACTTGAAGCTTCATAGAATTATGAACGGGGGTGTTGCTCACCAGCTTTTATAGGGGAGGGCAAGAGGATCTTTCTGTGTGTTTTATAGGGGAAAACTTAAAAAGTACTTTTGTGGTCAAATATGCTAACATATAGTGAACCCCCAGTTAATAAATGGAATGACCAATCAGAAGGGGGAGGGCTGGAATTTCATTTCTACCATTCATTCCAAGGAATATTTTCGGACTAAACCTGCAATATGGCTGCTAGAACAGGGCCAGAACGCTATTGCGGAAAATTCTAAGAGCTGTTGAAAGCGTATCTATGCAACCTTCCAGTGTTGGAGGTGATAATGATGTGCAATGTACCGTTCTTCTCTAAAGAAGTCAATAAAAATTGAGCCGCTATTATGGACCGTTTATCCAATAGGCCTACAAATAATTGCTATACATTATCTATCAGGGTGCCGAACAATCGATCCTTTTATGGGGTAAGCGAGGCCTCAGTAAAGTGTTTATGGCTTAGATTTTCAAACTTTTTTGAGTCAATTAAAACAAAAAGGGCCACAAAAAGTCAACATATTGTGTGAATATTAAAATGATTACGGATACAATCTCTGACTTATCAAACAGTTCGTGGTAACGAACTGTAAGTAAGGAACGACCCGGCTCAACAGTAACCGAAAATCTAACAAACGGAATTTTAATATCAATAGATATATCAAAAGAATCGGCTTATTATGTTGATAAAAAAATCAGATTTTTATGTTGATTTCAAATATATAAGTTTCATTATGTTGATTCTAACCAGGATCGTAACTAGCCAAAATATTTGGGGAGGGGGTGGGCAAGAATTTTACCGACTGGCTGATCATTTTTATCAACTGTTTTTGTCAAAAATTAACATAATGTTCGTTTCGAGCACAATACGTAAATTGCCATGGTCTAAAAAAATGAAATGCTCTGGTCTAAAAAAAAAAAAAAAAAAAAAAAAAAAAAAAAAAAAAAAAAAAAAAAAAAAAAAAAAAAAAAGCACATTATACCCACATCGATCTTTATTATAAGAAATGTCAAGCCTTCCAATCACTTAAGACTATTAAAAAGGGGCACTCGGCCTGGCCTTTTGATTTCCGATCAAATGAGCCCTTTTGGAGTTTCTACGACAACGCTTTCTAAAAACACATTATATGTCCCCAGAGCATAAATTACAAACCTTACTCTAAGGGCTGTTAGGGTGGTTGTCATCCTCAAAGACCTAATTTCCAGAACTTTCAACTACGTTATAAAAAATGGCTATCTCAAAATTTTGATTGGATGTGTTTATGTAAATGGTGGGCGTGAGAGGGGCGTTAGTCGCTCTGCAATCACTTTCAACTATTGAAAAAGGCATTAGCCCTTTCAATTTCAAATCAAATGAGCCCTTTGGAAGTTTCTACGACAACGCTTTCAATAAAAACCTTATATGCCCCCAGGGCAAAACTTACACCCTTGCCCTGAGGGCGGGGTGGGGGTGTTGTCATCCTCAATGACCTAATTTCCAGAACTTTCTACTACTTTGAACAAAATGGCTATCGGAAAATTTTGATTGGATGTGTTTGGGGGAATGGTGGGCATGAGAGGGGGGTTAGTTACCCTCCAATCACTTTCGACTATTAAAAAGGGCACTACCCCTCTCAATTTTCAATTGAATGAGCCCCTTTTGAAGTTCTTACGACAACTCTATCTACAAAAAACTTATATGCCCCCAGGGCATAACTTACAACCTTTGCCCTTGGGGCTCTGGGGGGTTTGTCATTCTTAAATACATAATTTCCAAAACTTTCAACTACGTTGAACAAAATGGCTATCTATAAACTTTGATTGAATGTTCTTGGGGAAATGGTGGGCGTGAGAGGGGTTAATTACTCTTCACTCGCTTTTCGACTATTAAACTAAAAGGGCAATTTCAACTTCCAATCAAATGAGCCTTTTTTTTAAATTTCTACAACAACTTTCTATATAAACCTTATATGCCCCCAGGGAATAACTTACAACCCTTGCACTGAGGGCTCTGAGGGGGCTATCATCCTTGAAGTCCTAAGTTCCAGAACTTTCAACTACGTTGAACAAAATAGATGTCTCAAAATTTTGATTGGATGTGTTTAGGAAAATGATGGGCGTGAGAGGGGCGTTAGTCCCTCTCCAATCACTTTCAACTATTAAACAAGGCACTAGCCCTTTCAATTTTTTAATGAAATGAGCCCTTTTGAAGTTTCTACGACAACGCTTTCAATAAAAACCTTATATGCCCCCAGGGCAAAACTTACACCCTTGCCCTGAGGGCGGGGTGGGGGTGTTGTCATCCTCAATGACCTAATTTCCAGAACTTTCTACTACTTTGAACAAAATGGCTATCGGAAAATTTTGATTGGATGTGTTTGGGGGAATGGTGGGCATGAGAGGGGGGTTAGTTACCCTCCAATCACCTTCGACTATTAAAAAGGGCACTAGTCCTCTCAATTTTCAATTGAATGAGCCCCTTTTGAAGTTTTTACGACAACTCTATCTACAAAAACTTATATGCCCCCAGGGCATAACTTACAACCTTTGCCCTTGGGGCTCTGGGGGGTTTGTCATTCTTAAATACATAATTTCCAAAACTTTCAACTTCGTTGAACAAAATGGCTATCTATAAACTTTGATTGAATGTTCTTGGGGAAATGGTGGGCGTGAGAGGGGTTAATTACTCTTCACTCGCTTTCGACTATTAAACTAAAAGGGCAATTTCAACTTCCAATCAAATGAGCCTTTTTTTTAAATTTCTACAACAACTTTCTATATAAACCTTATATGCCCCCAGGGCATAACTTACAAACCTTGCACTGAGGGCTCTGAGGGGGCTATCATCCTTGAAGTCCTAAGTTCCAGAACTTTCAACTACGTTGAACAAAATAGATGTCTCAAAATTTTGATTGGATGTGTTTAGGAAAATGATGGGCGTGAGAGGGGCGTTAGTCCCTCTCCAATCACTTTCAACTATTAAACAAGGCACTAGCCCTTTCAATTTTTTAATGGAATGAGCCCTTTTGAAGTTTCTACGACAATGCTTTCAATAAAAGCCTTATATGCCCCCAGGGCATAACTTACAACCCTTGCCCTGAAGGCTCTGGGGGCGGGGGAGGGGTTGTCATGCTTAAAGACCTAATTTCAAAAACTTTCAACTACGTAGAATAAAATGGCTATCTAACAATTTTGATTAGATGTGTTTGGGGAAAAGTTGGGCGTGAGAGGGGGGTTAGTTGCCCTCAAATCACTTTCGACTATTAAAAAGGGCACTGGCCCTTTGAATTTCCAATAGAATGAGCCCTTTTTCAAGTTTCTACGACAAAAATGTCAATAAAAACCTTATATGCCCCCAGGGCATAACTTATAACCCTTACCCTGAAGACTGTGGGGGGAGTTTCCTCTTCAAAAGTATAATTTCCTGAACTTTAAACTGCGTGGAACAAAATGGCTATCTCAAAATTTTGATTGGATTTGTTTGGGGAAATTGTGGGCGTGTAAGCGGTGTTTGTTGCCTTCCAATCTCTTTCAACTTAAAAAGGGCACTAGCAATTTCAATTTCCAATCGAATGAGTCCTTTATGAAGTTTCTACGACAACGCATTCTATAAGAACCTTATATGCCCCCAGGGTATAACTTACAATCCTTGCCCTGAGGGCTGTGGGGGGGGGCTGTCATCCTCAAGACCTATTTTTCAGAACTTAAAACTACGTTGAATAAAATGGCTAGCTCAAAATTTTGATTGGATGTTTTTGGGGGAATGGTGGGCGTGAGGGGGATTAGTTGCCCTCTAATCACTTTCGACTATTAATAAGGGCACTAGCCCTTTGACTTTCCAATCGAATGAGCCTTTTTTTGGAGTTTCTACGACAACACTTTCTATAAAAACCTTATATGCCCCCAGGGCATAACTTACAACCCTTGCCCTGAAGGCTGTGGGGGAGTGTCATCCTCAAAATATAATTTCTATCTGGAAATCAACTACGCTGAACAAAATGGTTATCTCAAAATTTTGATTGGATGTGTTTCAGGAAATGGTGGGCATGGAAGGGGTGTTAGTTGCCTTCCAATCACTTTCGACTATTAAAAAGGTCATAAGCCACTCCAATTTCCAATTGAATGAGCCCTTTTCGAAGTTTCTGCGACAACTTCTTCGATACGAAGTGCCCTGCTCTAAAGGAAAAATAATAATAAATAATAAATTGTGCCAACATCGTCCTTATATGCCCCCAGGGCATAACTTAATACCCTTTTTCTGAGGTTTGTGGGGGATTTTCCTCCTCAAAACATATTTTCTACCAGGGAATCAACTACGCTGAACAAAATGGATATCTCAAAATTTTGATTGGATGTGTTTGGGGGATAAATGTGCGTGGGAGGGGGGGCTAGTTGCCTTCCAATCAATTTCGACTACTAAAAAGGGCACTAGCCAATCCAATTTTCAATCGAATGAGCCCTTTTCGAAGTTTCTACGACAACTCCTTCGATACGAAGTACCATGGTCTAAGACCAAGAAAAAAAATAATACATTGTGCCGACATCGTTCTTTACTTAGGCAGCGCTATTGCGCTGCCTATGATGAACGGTTTAATTTTTTAACTGAAACATTTAGCTAATGAAAAATTAAAATTAAAAGAACACATTAGCACTTTGTCAGAGCCATATATAACATTTCTGGCAAATAACAGAACTCTGACTGCATCACGCAATTGAAAAATGGAGCAATTGACGCCGGATTGTAAATATATTGCTATAACGTTTTTCATTGGCGTAATGCAGTCGGACTTGGTGATATTGGTGGCTAGGTGATGTTATTCCGACTGTAGATTACTAAGAAAATCTACGTAGGTCACATAATTTTGAAGAACATCATGGTTACAGCGATAGCTGATACATAGCATAGAGCACAATTTATAGAATTAGCAGTATGATCATACCCTATCTCACTCATTATAAAAAACCGGACCAAGGTGTGAGTGCTCCAGAGAACGTTTTTGCAGATAGAAACATAAGCGGCATTAGATCTTTTCACGGGTAGACAAGTCAGATTTCTCTTGGACACGAAACAAGTGGAAACCCGCTATTACGAATAATGCACTTTGTAACCATTTTTCATTGATTGACGGAAACAGACTAACCCGCTAATGCAGAAAGAAGTGGGAGGAGCTTTTTGTTCGTACCGAGAATGAAGACCAGAAATGATCTGCGATAAACTTACTGGATAATTCTATAAACTGTGGTATAGAGTCAACGAACGACTTAAATGCTAGCACGTTATTATGTTGTTTGTGGGTGCTCTACAAAAAACTTACAACAAATAATCAGCTACTCGTGGACGCTTGTGCATATGGGCACAAACGTTTGTGCACTGCTATGTGCGTATGTGCTTTGAATGAAATTGCAAGTTGTACTTGGCTTTTATCCAGAACACACTCAAGTAGTGAAGTTAGATTAATCATAATGAAATACACCAAAATATAAAAATATGATAGTTAGCAAAACAATTTTGGAAATTACACCGAAGAATTATGGAAAACAAGCCACCCAGAACGTATTATATTAAATAGCTAACCTAACCACCTCTATATATTACATAATTAATTAAAATGTACCTGCACCGTAGTTTATTTCACGAAAGAATAAGCTAAATATAACCGAATGCGAGAGAAAAACCGGTTTACTCAGATCAAAGAAAACAAACTTCTTGAATATGCTTTGGATAACAGACAAGTACCTGGCAAGTTTATATGTGCATTTTATTAAATTAGAAAATACTTTTCTTCGAATGAGAGTAAAGAGCGACATGAACAATCATTATTTCCCTCTCAATCCTCTAGAACTTTACAATAAAGTTCAATTCCCTCTCAATGCTTCACGAACAAAAGCTAATATAAGAGTTATATCCAAGGCCGTATCCAGGGGGGTAGGGGGTTTGACCCCCCCCCCCGAAATGTTTGTTTGACTAGTAAAAACGTAACAAAAATGGACATAAACAAATTTTGTAGGCGTTTTTGGAGTTTTTCTGTGTACCCCCCCCTAAAAAAACTTTGAGTAACCCCCTCCCCCTCCCCCCGAAAAAAAAATCCTGAGTACGGCCTTGGTAATGTGATTGTATTTTTTTTTTAGCACCTCGAGAATGGAACGGCTTAATTACTTGTATTTGCTTTAAACGAGTAAATTTTTAAATGTTTAGAATGGTAACCGGTAAAAATAAAAAACACATGTAATCACATTCTGGCTGTATTTTCCGAATTCTAATATGCTTTCAGTTAAGCACTTGGTAAACTTTAGTGTGAAGAGCAGGGTAGTATAAGAAGCTGTTACCCCACCTCATATACTATTCTAATTCCTATTCATTATGAGTTTTAATGTCGCTCTTTACTTTTATTTTCTTTCTAAATTTTGTAAATTTATTCATAAAATAAAGAAATGTTATTCCCTCACTGAAAGCAATCTAAACTGTAATGCATTTTTTCAAGCAGTTGAAATGCAATTAGTGTTTTGTCGTGTCTACTCCATGCAAACTTGCATGCAGAGGAACCCTTGGGCTCCTTCCCCTCCAGCCAAATTCAAACTTTTCCCATTATTTAGTTTATTTGGGTGTTTTTTCAATCATTTTCTTCTGCTTAGTTTATACAATGCAGAGCTCGATAGAAATATATTCAACATGAAAACAAAGAGGTATTATTGGAGAGCTTGTCGTGCAGCCATAAATAGTTTAGCAGCCATAATATTTGGGTACTTTTTCAATCATTTTCTTCTGCTTACTTTTATAAAATGCAGAGTTTGATAGAAATATATTCAACATGAAAACAAGGAAGTATCCATTGAGAGCTTGTCATGCAGCCATGTAGTTTAGTAGCCATAATATTTGGGTACTTTTTTTAATCATTTTCTTCTGCTTAGTTTATACACTGCAGAGCTCAATAGAAATTTATTCAACTTGAAAACAAGGAGGTATCCATTGAGAGCTTGTCGTGCAGCCATAAATAGTTTAGCAGCCATAATATTTAGGTACTTTTTCAATCATTTTATTCTGCTTAGTTTTATACAATGCAGAGCTTGATAGAAATATATTCAACATGAAAACAAAGAGGTATCCTTGGAGAGCTTGTCGTGCAGCCATAAATAGTTTAGCAGCCATAATATTCAGGTACTTTTTCAATCATTTTCTCCTGCTTACTTTTATAAAATGCAGAGTTTGATAGAAATATATTCAACATGAAAACAAGGAAGTATCCATTGAGAGCTTGTCATGCAGCCATAAATAGTTTAGCAGCCATAATATTCAGGTACTTTTTCAATCATTTTCTCCTGCTTACTTTTATAAAATGCAGAGTTTGATAGAAATATATTCAACATGAAAACAAGGAAGTATCCATTGAGAGCTTGTCATGCAGCCATAAATAGTTTAGCAGCCATAATATTTAGGTATTTTTTCAATCATTTTATTCTGCTTAGTTTTATACAATGCAGAGCTCTATAGAAATTTATTCAACCTGAAAACAAGGAGGTATCCTTGGAGAGCTTGTCGTACAGCCATAAATAGTTTAGCATCCACAATATTTAGGTACTTTTCAATCATTTTATTCTGCTTAGTTTTATACAATGCAGAGCTTGATAGAAATATATTCAACATGAAAACGAGGAGGTATTCTTGGAGAGCTTGTCGTGCAGCCATAAATAGTTTAGCAGCCATAATATTTAGGTACTTTTTCAATCATTTTCTTCTGCCTATACAATGCAGAGCTGGATAGAAATATATTCAACTTGAAAACAAGGAGATATCCTTGGACAGCTTGTCGTGCAGCCATAAATAGTTTAGCAGCCATAATATTTAGGTACTTTTTCAATCATTTTCTTCTGCCTATACAATGCAGAGCTTGATAAAAATATATTCAACTTGAAAACAAGGAGTATCCTTGGAGAGCGTGTCGTGCAGCCATAACTAGTAGCCTGTTTATTACGCTTCCCTACTAATCCTTCAAAACTGGGAGGTAGTTAAGTCCTCCTGATCCAGCCTGGATCTAGCCCAAGCAAAGCTATCTCTGCTTAAAATAATTTTAAAAAGTTGTTTATTCAAACACAAGTAAAGAGCAATGTTGACCCCTAACAAGCAGAAAATGCCCAGAACAGGAGGGACGCTGCGATCACATCATCCCAACATTTTATATTCAATTGTTTCACTTTACGGAAAACAAAAACATTTCTGATAGTTTTGTTGAAAACAAGAAAATACTTTTGATTGGTATTGGTGAAAGGTTTACGAAAAGAAAAGTTGGTTAGTTGCTGCATTGTTGTAAGTTTTTAGTATAAGCCCAAGCAACATCAGAATATAACAGCATTTTAGTTACTATTGGCACGGGTCGCTCTTTGTTTGCCGTTAATGAGCGCGTTTGATTCGTGACATCTTTTTAAGTTTAGAAAATTCTTTTTTTTTTCTCTCTCTCTCTCTCTCTCTCTCTTTTATGTCCAGTTTCTTTGTAGCTAGTACGAAAATATTGACATTACTCTCTGAAGGAACAACAGTGAAGAAATAATGGATGAGACAACCTGGAAATCCTCAAGGTTGAGTTTATTGGAATTGAAATGAACGCTATTCTTCAGACATTCAACTGCTCTTAGAAAAGGGAAACCGTTCCTTTTACGTCATATTAGGTGCTGTCCCCAAATATTAGGTTACTGTCTACACGCGACGTAGGTTTCTTATTGCAAAAGTGTCATTTCAAAAGATACACCCTTTAATTCATTGGCATGAGTCAACCTACCCAATATTCATCAATTTGCAATCCGAGCCAAGAAAACAAAATGAACCAAAAGTTTAAAGGAACACATGTTAATAACGGGTTCAAGGAGACTAAGTTTCTAAGTTTTTAAACTATTGGAGTTTTTCTGAGGGAGAATTAATACCATATGTGGCAGATGACAATAAAATGAGTGCCAGACAAATTTTAATTAAAGTCAAATACGATTTACTTCGAGGTACTATTAATTTTTTCATTTTTGTATTTTTCAATAAAAAACCTGCCATGTGTAAAAGGAGTTGTAACCGCCGTACTGTATTAATAAAATAATCTTTGCAAATCACAATTTTTTTTGGAAAATCTTAACAACTTGTTACTTGCTAGTCATGTTTGCGACTACATGACTCTTTAAAAGTATGCCAACTTATAACTATTAATTAAATAAAAAAAACATTTTTTTTTCTACTGAAAGTAAGGAGGAACATTAAAACTCAAAACAAACAGAAATTATTACGTATTTGAAGGGGGCTGCGCCCTCCTCAACACCTTGCTCTTTACGCTAAAGTTTTTTAGTACTTTTAAAAAATATTAACGTTCTAATTAAGCGACCGTTGGGTTTCAGGAGTCATTCTTAAAGAATTAGGACAAAATTCAAAATTTAGCGTAAAGAGCGAGGTGTTGAGGAGGGGGCAACCCTCTTCAAATATGTTATAATTTCTGTTCGTTTTAAGTTTTAATGTCGCTCCTTACTTTCAGTTGAAAAAACTTTTTTTTTTCATTTAATTTCTGATCGTTTTGTAAATAATGCCAGGAAACCTGGCCAGAAAATCTATCCTTTAGACAATATAATCTCGGTGAAAATATACACTTGACAATACCCTTAAGAATTGCACGCGTAAAATTGAGACGGAAAAGAGAAAGCAAGCCATAAAAAAAAATTGTATAGGAATTCTGGCCAATTCCCCCAATGTATAATTTCCCCTGACAAGTTCACCCCTCGAAACTCCCCCCCTCTCCCCTGGAAAATTCCAACGTGAAAATCGTCAGCAGTAACTGGCATTTCAGGTGTATTATTGAAGGAGGAGTCTTAGGGAAATTAATAATTACGCAGTTAATCTAATTAAACGGGGGCCTACTTAAAAATAACTGGAAGGAGGAGTCTTAAGGAAAGTAATTATTACGCAACTAATCTAATTAAATGAAACCCTACTTAAAAATTTCAGAGTTTTTTCACCAAAATATTGTGGCTCATTAAATTCTTACAAAGCTTAAAGCTTACGAAGGTTTTTTGCAAGTCCCCTGCTGCAAAATCGAGCCAGGTATTAGGTTTGTAAGTGTGTCACATACTGTTCTCGGAAGGTGAATCAAACAGTTCGTGGTAACGAACTGTAAGTAAGGAGCGACCCGGCTCAATAGTAACCAAAACTCTAAAAACCGTAATTTTGATACCAATAGATACATCAATAGAATCGGATTTTTATGCTGATTTCAAACATACAAGTTTCATGAAGTTTACTCTAACCCATCAAAAGTTACGTGCTTGAGAAAATTTGCCTTATTTTCGAAAAAAAGGAGGAAACAGCCCCCAAAAGTCATAGAACTTTAATGAAAATCACACCATCAGATTCAGCGTATTAGAGAACCCTACTATAGAATTTCAAGCTCCTATCTGCAAAAATGTGGAATTTTGTATTTTTTACCAGAAGAAAGATCACGGATGCGTGTTTATTTGTTTTATTTTTTTGTTTTTTTTTCCCAGGGGTGATTGTATCGATCCAGTGGTCCTAGAATGTCGTGAGAGGGCTCGTCTGAACGGAAATTAAAAGTTCTAGTGCCCTTTTTAAGTGACCAAAAATTGGACGGCAACTTGGCCCCCTCCCACGCTCATTTTTAAGGATGACTTAATCCCCCACAGTTTCCGGGGGAAGGGCTGCAAGTTATGAACTTGACCCATTTTTTGCATATAGTATTGGTAAATGGGAAGTATACAGACGTTTCAGGAGGGATTTTTTCTGGTGGGGGGGGGGTCGGGGGAGGATCTTTCCATGGAGGACGTTTCCGTGGGGGAAGGGACATTTTTCTGAAGGGGGCGCTGGATTTCCCAACATTATTTAAAAAAACGATCAGAAATTAAATAAAAAAACAAGTTTTTTCAACTGAAAGTAAGGAGCAACATTAAAACTTAAAACAAACAGAAATTATTTCGTATATGAAGGGGTTTGCCCCCTAGTCAATACCTCACCCTTTACGCTAAAGATTTTTGTAGTACTTTCAAAAGAGCTATCTATTCTAATTAACCGGCCTTTGTGATTCAGGGGTTTGTGATTCGAACAAAATTCGAACTTAGGCGTACAGAGCGAGGTACTCACTAGGGGTAAACTCCCTAATATACGTAATAAAAACATACAAATATAGAAGTTCGTTACGTAAGTTAATTCGTAAGTTACGTCATAAAAAAAAAATTCTAGAAAGCCATTTAGCCAAAACAATAAAATTAATATGCAAATTTAATTCTAACTATTCATATACGGTGAGCCAAAATCAAACCTGCATTAATTCAAAAACGTTCAGAAATTAAAAAAAAAACCAAGTTTTTTTAACTGAAAGTAAGGAACGACAACAAAACTTAAAACGAACAGAAATTCTTCCGTATATGAAAGGGGCTTTCTCCTCCTCAACGCCTCGCTTTTTACGCTAAAGTTTGACTCTGTCACACAACTTCATTTTTTTAAACAATAAAAAACTCTAGCGTAAAGAGCGAGGCGTTGAGGAGGGGACAACCCCTTTCATATACGGAATAATTTCTGTTTGTTTTAAGTTTTAATGTCGCTCCTTACTTTCAGTTAAAAAAACTTGTTGTTTTTATTTAATACCTATAAGGTCGATCTTTGTCCTTTTTCGATAACTGTCCATAAGGTAATAGTCGGTGGCGGATGTGAAAAAATAAGTTTTGGAATTGCCTATGGTCAACATTTTTGATTATTTTTACTGTTAAAAAGCTTTCTGTTAACTCGAATATTTCTGTTTTACTGTTAGCTCAGTTAAAAATCTTCTATACAATTTAGAGGCAACAGGAATAACAGCAATGGATCGGACACCGTCAAAATCTTACTTGCGTGATTCACTTAGCATGTTCACATAAAAATATACTTTTTTTTACTCTCTGAGTTTCATTTGTAAAAATATACTCCCCCCCCAAAAAAAAGGATTATTAAAAACAAAATAAACAATAAAATATCCAAGAAAACACTTCTATAAACTTCCTGTCATAAAGCCAAGTTAACGGAGTCTATAATAAAAAATACTTAAACATAAAAGTAATTTATAAAAGTAACTACTAAAAATATTTATAAAAGTAACTACTAAAAATTATTTACACCCGGTAAATCTGGTATCCAGTAATTAGGTGTATACTGAACTCAAAACTAGTGATATATCGTAAGGTGAATGTCTCAAATCTTGCTTGTTACCTTTGTTTTTTAATGGAATAGTAAAACCAAATTTCAAACAATTTCGGGAATTTACCAGCAGTGGCACAGCAAAAATGTAGGGGGGATGTCACTGATTTTTTTTTTTATAAATTAAGATACAAAAAAAAAAAATTTTTCGAAATCTTAGGGGCTTACCGATATTTCCCAAGGAATATACAAAAAGGATATTTTCTTTAAATCTAGGGGCTGGATAAGATAATCGCCCCCTCGATTGGGGCTCCTGCTCACCATTATATGTAATATCATTAAAATTAAATAAAGGTTTTGAACCGTTATAATCTAATGATAGAACTTATTAAAGCCATTGCTGATAATTATTGACACAGCCTTTAGGGGAGGCGCCAAAATTTTAGGGGAAGTTCCCTTGTCCCTCCCCCAATTCATGTCACTGCACTGGACAAGGAAAATAATTTAATGAACTTCAAAACTGTAGGCCCATTCATTTGACATTTATAGATTCGTTCTTTATTTGAGGGACTTCAAGAGTACTCATGGGGGATTTTTTTTTCTTTTAACTGGGAAATTTATCACCTGAATGGAAGCAAAAATAAAAGTACTTCTACAGATTAAGGGGTGCACACGTTAGATCCCATTTTGTTCAGTTTTGTTATCACGAAAATGAAACCTTGGATGTTAAATAACTTTGCCAGGGCACAAACACACAAATTTATTTCAAAATAAATGCGAAATCAAAAGAGAAATAAAAAAAAAATTAATGAAAAAATATTTCAAATAAATAACCAAGTACAGAAATAGGCAAATTATACGCAAAAAAAGAAAGAATAGGACAAATCTGAAATTTTTTTTAATTTCACATGACCCCGAACACCCCTCCTCCACCCCTCCTATACCTCCCCGTAATTGGCATACAATAAATAAAGCTCATAAAGTGAAAAGAAATTGGATGAGGTACTTTTATTGGACATAATCAAAGAAAGGGCTTAAGAATATATTTAGTCAGGGAGAACCCTAATCCAGGCACTTACACAGGAATTTATTTGGAGGGCCGACATTTTGGGGGTGGAGCAAACTCGAAAACCCAAAAATTAGCAATTTATACAGAAAATATAAGACACTGCAGTGAAAAACGAAATAATCTCAAGATATTGGAAGAGAGATCCAAAAACCCCTCAATCGTAGGTGTATAAAATTCATATGAAAATACTAAAATTAAGAAACCAAAGGATACAAGGATCTGGAAACACGAGCATGAAGGAAGCGCGGGTGCCTCTTGCTGGAAAAATTATCTTATCTTTTTTAAGGGTTTAGACAATGCTCATCCATAATTAAGCATATAGCCTATAGAAGTAGGCTACATAATTTGCATGTTTCAACATGTTTTCGGTTCAAATTTGGAGTTGGACACTGATTAACCTTAGTTAAAAAAGCAGCCTGCAGGTACCTGGTTAAAGTTTTCAGCCAAAACAAAGAGGTAGTTGAGATAAAACCGAAATGCAAGCAATTTTGAGATTAGAAGGTCCTAATTTGGTTGACAATTACGCAGTGTTGACAAGATAAAGTGCTGAAAAAGTTTGTCAATTTTGGACAATGAATGTCAATTATCCTTTTAAGAGGATGCCGACACTGTAAAATCCATAATCATGAATAATCTACAGCTAGTATGTATATTTACTTTCCTTTTAATTGCTTTTTGAGTTTATTTTTCGTCTTCGTTAGCTTTTCCCACGCTCAAGTCCATAATTTTCTCCTTCTCTCATCTGGCGATCACTTGTTCTAACGCATTAGAGAATGCAAAACATAATGGAGAGAATTCTGGAAGAAGGATGGGACAGACAGAATGACAGTCGAGTGAGTAGAGCATTATTAGCAACATCTGGTACCAAATCACTCAAATCTTTGAGAGGACAAACTCAACTTTCTAGGCTAATAAGAATCAATTCAACAACAATATAGCCAACATGACTATTATTACCCTTTTGAAACAGTACGTGGCAACGAACTGCAAGTAAAAAAAAACCTTCTACACCATTTGTAGCTGTAACTCAAACAAAGGAATTTGATAACAATATCTACACCTAAGGCCGTATCCAGGGGGGGGGAGCGGGGGTGTAAGGTTGTTTGACCCCCCCCAAAAAAAAAAAAAATGTTTGTTCGACTCGTAAAAACGTAACAAAATGAATCGAAACAAATCTTGTATGCATTTTTGAGTTCTTTTTGTGTGTAAAACCCCAAAAAAATCATTTTGTAACTCCCCCCACCCCTGAAAAAATCCTAGATACGGCACTGTGTATGCCAAAAGAAGATTTCACCAATCAACAGATTATCATGGTCGTTCTTAACTATTATTACCCTTTTGAAACAGTACGTGGCAACAAACTGCAGGTAAAAAAAAAAAAAAAACATCTACACCCTTTCTAGCTGTAGCTAACAAAAGGAATTTGATAACAATATCTATGCCCAAGGACGTATCCAGAAGGGGGAATTAGGGGGTTTGAACCTTCGCTCCGAAGTGTTTGTTTGACTCGTAAAAAACGTAACAAATATGCATGTAAACAAATTTTTTATGCATTTGTTTTTGTGTGTAAAAACCTCCTCCCCCCAAAAAACCCTCTGAAAGGCCCCCCCCCCCCCGAAAGACAATCCTGGATAGGGCCCTGTCTTCACAAAGAGAAGGTTTTACCCATCAACTGATTTGTTGGTAGTTCTAAACATATACAAATTTCATTAAGTTTAAAGTTATCCAGTAAAAATTAATAGCACAAGAAAATTCGCACTTTTTTTAAATAGTGGTTAAACAAACCCAAAAAGAGGTTAATCTTGAAAAAGATAATGTCATCAAGTTCAGTATATCCATTTGAATTTAAGTTGATCTTTGGCACACATATGAGTTGTTCTGAGGGCAAAACGATCAAGATCACTTTTTTTCAGTGTCAAACAGTTCATTCTAACAAACTACAAGTAAGGAGCTACTCGGGCTAATGGCAATCGAAAATAAAAAAGAATCAAAAACTTTTGATGACAATATACCCATCAAAACATTCTAATTTCCATTGTGATTCTAAACATATAACATTGATCAAGTTTAAAGTCACCCAAAAAATAAAATACGAGCCTGAGAGAATATGCTTGATTTTCAAAAAATTCGAAACACCCCCAAAAAGAACACCATTACACCATTAAATTCAGCATATCAGAGAACAGTGTTCCAGAGGTTTCAAGCTCCTATCTAGAAGAATACGAAATATTGCCCCTTTCCCGACAGTATCGAACCAATGGTCTGAGAATGTAGGGAGATGACTTATTCAAACAGAAATTGATATTTCTAGTGGCATTTTTAAGTGTCAAAAGAAATTGTGTCACGGCAAAGTGGCACTGTCTGTCACTTTATGGCACTAAGTATCAATTTTGACCTAAAGAGTATCGAAATGCTATCGAATGCATTCTCTGAGATTCCCAATAAATTTAAGATGGGTGTAAAATGCTTATTCAGCTCATCAGTTTCAGAGGCAGTGATGTTGCACAGTGATGCACATAGTCCATACAAGATAAACTGTTTAATATAAACAATAATTTAAAAGCGCCATTTAACTGAACTGACCCATTTTAACCTTCACTAAATTATGTAAAGAAGAGTATCACTGCACATCAGCTATTATGGAGGAGGGTCAGTTGTTTTTTGTATGTGTCGCGGGAGCTGATGTTTCAAAAAGCTGCATTTTCATGCCCAAATTTCTTAATTTTCTTGAGGGGAGGTTGCGGGGAGAAGGTGTAACTGCATCATAAAAAACAACATTATAATGCTTATTTGAACATAAAGGGAAAGATTGGGGGGTATCCTGACTATCCCCAGGAAATCCATCAGGGGAGGGAAAACTACCACAAGCTTTGTTTTTATCAAGATTTAAAAGAGAACATTTCTTCTTTTTCTGTTTTTATGCACTTTTTAATGTCTTTCTCCTTTACCTTCCTCTTTCCTTGCCCCCCTGGCCCCTTGCTGGCTCCATATAAAAAATACTTGTGATGAGCTCCCCTTGAACACCGCAGAAATGATACCCATGAAATTACTCTTGATATTTCAAACTTCATCTCTCCTGAGGTAAAGGGGTGAACTTTTCCAGGGATGATTATGAGTTTCGGCGCATTGTTATATGACTATTAAATTTGATTGTAAAAAATAGGGTTGAAGGAGGGAACGATGATCTTCATATTTAAGAGAGTATCGGATTAAACATTTTGTAGTAACAAAGTGTAAATAAAGAGCGGTCCCTGAAACAGAAACTCTATAAAATTAAATTTTGATTGTTACAATATATGCATATGAAATCTGTTTTTGCTGTTTCTAAACATGAAAAATTTACTAATTTGAATTTGCTCATCAAATGATATTAGCTAATAAAAATTGCATGCGTTTAGAGAAAGGGGTTAAACTGCCACAAAAAGGGGTGCAATCTTAATGACAATTATACAATGAAGTTTAATATTACAAGAACCCTAAAGTCACTATCTACAAGATGAAAGATTCCTTATTTTCCAAAGGAGGATGGTTGGGCTTGCGCGTTTGTTTCTTTTTCCAGTGGTGATTGTATCGAACTAGTAAACGAGAATTATTGAAAGAGGTCTCATCCGGAACAAAATTTAAAGATCTAAGGACCTTTTTAGTTATAAAAAGAGATCATGTCACAGCACAGTGCCCAATACTGTATTTTGACCCGTAAAACATGCATTTTGACCCGAGCATGGTCGAAGTCCTATCAAGCGGAAAGTTTGAGACGTATTTGAAAGGCATTTATCAGCCTCTTTATCTCAGAGGCTAAACTGGCGCGCGGTATACCTAAACTGGCGTGCGGCACTTAAAACTATTCTATACATAAGAAGGGTTTCCCCCTGCCCAGATCTTCCCCACTCGTTTTACGCTAAAGATTTGACTTTTTGCCCCAACGCTTTAAGAATGACGACTCAAACCTAAGGGCAATCGGAATTATATAAAAAGTATGAAAGATCAAAAATCAAAGAGCGTATTGACTCACCATTTCTTAAAAAAAAATAAATTTTTCAGTTCCAATATTTTAAAAGGCGACTGGTAAATAAGACACTTGCAATTATCCACAAATTAAATGTGTTGCACTCATAAATACTTTCAGTAAAGCACAATAAGAATTTAGTATAAACAATGGGGGAATGAGGAGGAGGCAGCCTCTCTCAAATTTATGTTATTTTTGAAGTTTTAACATCGCGCTCTATTTGCATTTGAAAAAAACAACTTTTTCTCCTTTTTTGGATATTTTGGAGGGAGGATATTTTGGACGCTATAAAATATCATTAAAGTGGTAATTTCATTTCAAATAGCTTGGGATGGTAACACTCATTAAATTTGTCACAGCAATAACTGACATTTCAGGGTAAACTGGAAGAAGGAGTCTTAAGGAAATTAATTATTACGCAGCTAATCTCATTAAATGAGGCTCTACTTAAAAATTTCAGAGTTTTTTTTTTATCGAACATTGTGGCTCATTAAATTCTAACAAAGCTTAAAGCTTACGAAGGTTTTTTGCAAGTCCACTACTGCAAAATCCAGCCAGATATTAGGTTTGTAAGTGTATCACATACTGTTTTCGTAAGGTGAATACCTATAAGGATATGGATACCATAAATATCTTATGGTAGAGGCTCCACTGTGCCGGGTAAAGAAAGTAAAGCCTCGAAACCCGTTAAGGCAGGTGGTATTTCTTTTGATGAGCCCTAATGAAAGGTACTACTTGGAAATATTTCGCTAGATTTAAGGTGCTTTTGCTTGCAAATTTACAACGACTTACATTTATTGATGACGACTTTGCATGGATTTGGTCATTTCGATTTGGTGGATGGTTCGGTTATACTGTTTTGTCCTAGGTAATTGGATAGATGAGTAAGGTTAAAACCTAGTTCAAGTGCACATTTATCTCAATTACTGGATTAGGATGACAGTCCTTTTCTTCTTCTTCTCTCTCTCTCTCTCTCTCTTTTTTCTCGCCAAGTAATTACCTCTAAAACATTATATATATATATATATATATATATATATATATATATATATATATATATTATATATATATATATATATATATTATATATATATATATATATATTATATATATATATATATATATATATATTATATATATATATATATATATATATATTATATATATATATATATATATATATAATATATATATATATATATATATATATATATATATATATATATATATATATATATATGTTACCATGAATATCCGATATCCGCGAATGTCAACATTCACCGGTGAAATACCGTTTTTCTCCTTTGATTTAGTCATCGTTGTCATTCAACTTTTTCAGTTTAATGCGAGGTTTGATATGATGACAGGTTAGGTTGGGTTGGGCCCTCTAACCAAGAGACTGTCCCCTCCTCAACGCCTCGCTCTTTACGCTAAAGTTTGACTCTGTCTCACAACTTTATTTTTTAAAACAATAAAAAACTTTAGCGTAAAGAGCGAGGCGTTGAGGAGGGGACAGTCTCTTTCATATACAGAATAATTTCTGTTCGTTTTAAGTTTTAATGTCGCTCCTTACTTTCAGTTTAAAAAGCTTGTTTTTTTTTTATTTAATATTTACAAAGGTGTGACGTCAGATTCAAAAGGGAAAGCAGTACTTCCCTTTCAAAATGAGAAAGAACAAAAAAACTTATAAACACTTTTGAAGGGGGCTGAAACATTCTCTCTGTGTGGTCACTCGGCGGGGGGATGTCAATTTGTCAAACTGCAAAATAGGGTACTCTTATCATCTTTTGAAGCGTAAAAATAACAAAAATAAAATTATATGTGTTTATTATTATTATACGATGTGAGTTATTGTATGATTATGCAAGTTATGATATGATTTTATTAGGGCATAGATATATAAGCTTAAAGACAAATTACTTTTTTAGTTACTCGTTTTACCTAAGATCAAATAGCCTACAGTTTATAAAACAATGACTCAAGCAGCAACTATAGACTGAAGATCAAAAAACGACAAGGGAAGGGCTTAGCTTTAGATTAAAGCTTACCTTTAATCTCTATTCAAATTAAGAAACCTTTACCAGAGAACTTCTGTGCAGAACCTCTAGACTGATTGGCGATATTTCTTGCGGCTTTTAATTAAAAAAAAAAGTTTATCCTTCAAAAGTAAAGAACTGCATTAAGCCAAAGCCAAGCATAATTAAAATATCAAACTTTAAACGAAGAAAAATCAATAACAGTGAATAAATGAGACAATAAAAAACATAACTTTCAATGAACATTTCATAAATTATCAGAAATAGGAGCAGGGCCTAAGTCTTCTAAAGCCCAGAATGTCATTTCAGCTTTACTGAAAATAATTTGCGTTTTGAGCAGTGGCTTTTATTTGTCATAATATTAACCAAAAAAAAGGAGAAGAAATCACTGTAATAACCAAGATCACCAAAAACGTAATGAAAATAGATTAACTGTTTAATATTTAATGATATTCGTTCTTTGGAGTCTCAGGAATTCTGGATTTTTTGAAGTTATAAAAAAGAAAACATTCAAAATATGCTTTGTGTTTATTCTCAATTTTTTACATGATTTTTCAGTTCCATTTATCATTTTACTTGTAATAGTAAAAAAATGACGAATGATTTTTTTCTACATACTTGATATCATTTTGTATTTATCTATTAAAAATCATAAGAGTGCTTTCCTTTCTACAAGAATCGTTTTCTTTTTTTTACCCGCTTTCACGATGAAGCTGGAGAATTAGAGTACGGTTTCTGTTATTTTCATTTAAAATGGCTGTTTTTGGTATTTTCATTGAAAATATTAAAAAAAATTGCCCCTCCCCTAGATTTTGAGAAACACATTTCACCCCTCCCCCCAATTTCCGTGAATTGACGCCACTTAAGGCAGATTTTATAATGCCACAAAAGGCATAGCTTTACTCAGCTTTAAAAATGAAAGAAGAAAATTCACCTAGCGCAAAAGATCCACAAGGAGCAATGCTAGTGGGATCCCAGCTGCTTCTAATGGGACACGGTAAAATTTTAGAAGCATGGGGTTGCTTTCACGTGCACAGCCTGTAAAATAGGGAAACGCAATTACTCACCAAGAGCATTTATAAAAAATGTAGAAAAGCAATCGCGAGATCAAGTTAGTGTTTCAACAACCGTAGATCTGCAATAAGTTCTGCAAAAACACAGTTTCCTCTCCTCTCCTCAACGCCTCGCTCTTTACGCTAAAGTTTCTATTGTTTTAAAAAATAGCGTTTTGAGAAAGTATAACTTTAGCGTAAAGAGCGAAGCGTTGAGGAGAGGACAGCCCCTTTCATATAGGCCTACGGAATAATTTCTGTTAGTTTTAAGTTTTAATGTTGCTCCTTACTTTCAGTTAAAAAAAACTTGTTTTTTTTTATTTAATTTTTGAACGTTTTTGACTTAATATAGGTTTTGATTTTGGCTCACCGTGCATGAATAATTAAAACAAAATTTGCATATTAATTTTACTTTTATTTGGTTAAATGCCTTTCTCGAAAGTTGTTAAATTTTATTTACGAACGTTTTTATTAGTGATAAATATAGGCTACGTAACTTACGAATTAATTTACGTAACGAACTTCTATATTCATATATTTTTAATACTTATATTAGGGGGTTCGCCTCCTAGTCAATATCTCATTCTTTACGCTATAGTTCGAATTTGGTTCCAATTCTTTAAAAATGACCACTTTTTAAAAATATAGATTCCTGTAAAAAAAAAAGAAAAAGACTTATAGAGTCTTTGAAACTAACAAAAAATATTATTTGTTAATCATGATAGATAAATATACCAAGATCCCACCTGCAAAATGACAAATTGTATCTCATAGAACTTAAATGTACAAGAAGAAAATAATGATTGCGTTATGTTTCAATAAGCGCTTTGGGATACAACTCAATAATTGTAATTGAATAACCAAAATTATTGCATAAGCACTACTGAACGCTGGGAACGATTTCAACTGTGGATAGTTTTAGTCCACTCTGCTGATCAGCCGACTTTGTTGGTCACTAGAACACGATTTTTGATCAAAAATCGCTTACCAAAACAGATTGCTGATCAACAGCGTCGCTAGAAAAAGCCTAAGGAGGCAGGACCTGATTCGATTCCACTTATTTTAGCGTAAAAATAAACTTTTTCATCACTTAGGCTAGTAAGTGCTTTTTTTTACTGCAACCAGAAGGCGAGGAATCACAACCAAGCCAGACGCATAAGAAATTCATTCCAGGAAGAATCAACTATATGAGGTGCGAAGGCAGGAGCCGTGATTGGAAGCTTTAGAATTGGTAATTTAATGCTAAAGGGCGTTAGCTGCTCCATTTCCCACAAATTCGGAATGAGCTTCTACTCGTTTCGGTTTCTAACACCTTTGACCAAGAACGGACAGCATTACGAAAAGACAGTTATCCTAATATATATATATATATATATATATATATATATATATATATATATATATATATATATATATATATATATATGTGTGTGTGTGTGTGTGTGTGTGTGTGTGTGTTGTGTATGTTTTTCATTTGAGTGCACTCTGCAGTCAAATGAGACCGTGACGGCAAGATCTCATGTCTAATAAAGAATTTTAAGACCCACACAAAAAAAGTAAGATTAAAAAAAGATTTGTGTCTGATTTTTTTTTTTCTTTGCTCTCCGGAACTAAATAACCGACAACGCCTAAAGTTTCAATAACCAGGAATAATTGTTTGGATTAATGTTCAAAATCAATGAATGTTAGAGCGTTCCCGCTGAAACGAACCTTAAGTTAAAAATCAAGATTAAAAATTCATATTTCCTCGGTGTCGAAACTTCAACAAGCAAAATAAGTTAACACCCCATTAGAAGCTTTCGGACTTGGAAATGTCAACATTTCTGAACGTCTTAACTGGAGACATAATAACAAGACATACCTTTTCGGTGTGGATATTCAAGGGAGAAATTCAATTAACTTCGAGTAAGTATAGAAGTGAAAAATGTAACAGCTTAAATGGGACTAGTTCTTCATTGGAGATAACTATAAACATATCAACATCAAACCATGCGATCTAAATTAATGGTACTCCTTGAGTCTGTACTTATAGAAGTGAAATCAGGGGATCATTCACTTGATTAAAATTTAAATTAGAAGAATTGGGTTTCATGAAAATTGGAGTAAACAAAGCCTATAATACTACACTAAGTCGGCTTTTTTTTTCCTTAACTACAGCACTTACTAAGGTTTACCTATAAACTTTTTTGAATACCAGAAAATCCATGTATCTCCTACTACCGTTGTAAATGGCGTGCGTGAAAAAAAAGAAAAAGAAAAAAAAAAATCAGACAGTTTGCGGGTACCGTATCGGGCGAAGTATCTGGGGAACTCGAATCTGGCGAACGCGTCGCAGTAAGCTTCTTAAGATAGGAAACAGATTTCTTCTTTTTCCCTCAAGAAGAAAAGATTTATAAGATAATGAGAAGCAACAATGTTTTTAACAGCGCTTCAAAAGACATTTCCTGGCTAAACGGGCAAATTGAAGGAGTCAATATATTTTCTGACTTTACAACCTCGCGGTTGACTTCAATTATTGACTGACAAGACGACTTGATGTCTTTCAAACTGTCAATCAGACACAAGCTTAACAAGATAAGACGAGGAAGCTTATTTGAGTCCAAATGTTCGTTGATAGAGCTTTCATCAAACAAACAAAACATGTTTGAAACTTAAAAGACAAGAAATGTTCAACAGACGATTCTAAGGGCTGTTTTAGGGCAAAGGCGACCACAGAGCAGGAAGAGATGAATAGTTGCTCCTTTTAGATAGTACAAGATGAAAAGTGTAAGGTCCTTTTAATGACGAAAAGTAAAATTACTTGTAAAATTATAGAAAAAAAATGTTTTTTGGTAAGAAAACTTTCAAAACTTTGCCCTCACCCTTTTTGGGCAAATTAAATTACTTCTAGTTTGATTTCTTAAAACAATGTGTCAGACGTCTTTGTTAGTGAATCTAATCCACGAAAAAACTTGTGGCAACGAAACAAGTACGATAATTATAAAACTAAACAGTATATTTGTTGAATATGTTGATCTTCTTTTCCACAGTCTAGGAAACATTTTTCATGAAAGTATAGGGGAGGGGGGGAATGCAATAGGAAACAATCAAAAGTTAGATATAGTTACTAGCCTGATTTTTGATGTCATTTTAGATAGGCTAGTGAGAACCTTCTGCATGTTAGCATCGACTAAAATGATGAGATATTTTCTTTGCTGATGCTTATTGTCATTAAATAAAATAAAACAAGTTTTTTTTTTACTGAAAGTAAGGAGCGACATTAAAACTTAAAACAAACAGAAGTTATTCCGTATATGAAAGGGGCTGTCCCCTCCTCAACGCCTCGCTCTTTACGCTAAAGTTTTTATTGTTTTAAAAAATAAAGTTGTGTGATAGAGTCAAACTTTAGCGTAAAGAGCGATTCAAACCAAAGAGTATAGGTACCTTATAAGAGTGGAAAACGGCACTGTTGGCAACTGGAGGCAACAACTGCTTCCTAGAAACGCTGAAGGTTACCTTCTACTTTCTCAGAAGGCGACTCAAATTCAATGCCATATCCGGTGGGGGATAAGAGGTTTGACCCCCCCCCCCCCCCCAATGTTAGTCCGACTCGTAAAAACGTAATAAAAATGTCATATAAACAAGTTTTACATGCGTTTTTTAAAACATTTTCTGCATCCCCCTGTTTTCCTCGAATAAAAATCCTGGGTACAGTCCTGCTCAAACTATAATTTTGGAAAAACATTTTGCCCTCCTAAAGTCTGAATCTTCTTCGGTAGTTCAATGAATTTTCACTCACAGTTGGTGTCTAGTAATACAAGTTCTTTTATTGAGACGCGCCCATCATAAATTATATGATTTTTTAAAAATATATGTATCTTTTGTATATGACACCATATTAATTATTTGTATTATAATATTTATATTAATATAACAAAAATTACTTATAATTAGTGATAGTTAGTGTCCTGAACGCTACTTAAATTATAATTCTGGAAAATATTCTGGCCTTAGTTTGGAATCCAGTTAGATTCCCCCCCCCCCCCAAAAAAAAAAACAATGCCATCTAGTGCTTGATGTTTCTTAGCCTTTATTTCAAGCTTTGTTAATTGTGTTTTTTTTTAGAAACTGAAATCAGACGATTGTTACTACAATAATTTTGCTAATTACACTAATTAGACTAATTTTGCCTTATTATTAGCCTACACTAAAAAAAATGCCAAGATAGACTACGCCAAACGCTAGATGGCATCAGTGTTTTTTGTCAACACTAACACCAGTTCCCACTCTTTCCATATTCTTTGATTCAAAAGCTAAAAACCAATGCAAAAAAAAAAAAAAAAAAAAATAGCTCAGTTTATGACCCAACTGACAATTCCACGGTTTATTGTGCTACGGAGCTACGCTACTGCTATCGGTTTTTTTCTTCTTCTTCTTTTTATCATACCAGCGATTTATGGCTCGGTGACGATAGTATATAGAAGTCCAAAACTTTTTTTCGACTTAAGAGTCTAAAATGGAGAAAAATATTTCCAGTGGATTATTGTAAACTGTTTTCAAGGTCCCAATAATTTCCATCCAAGGATCTTTTTTCTAGGACATAGAATAGTGCAAACAAGGAACAGAATGAAGAAGTCATAACATCAAAATTGAAGTTCAAATGCATTATGTAGCGTCAGACTCATGTAAAGCATAGACTTAACTCTTTGGGCAGCTGAGGATGAAATCAAGTGTCTATTCTAGATTTCCAAGCAATTTTGAAAAAAAAACACATGCAATTTTATAGTGTTTAGAATAGTTTACTGATTTTTGGACCAGTTGTTGCTTTCAAATTATTATAATATTATTTTTATTTCTGCCTAGGCCTAGTCTTGCGAGCTTGTCTGCCCATTTTTTTTTTTAGTTAAATACATATTTGTATTTCAGAGGCGGATTTAGGGGGGGGGGGGGGGGGGCTGAGGGGACAATTCCCAGCCATAGAAATTTTAGGGGCGTGAAATTTTCAAATAAATAATCTAATGATTATAATCATTTAAAATTTTATTTTTATTAAAATAAAGTAGAGGGCTCATTTGGCAGAATTTTCCGAAAATTTTATTTTTCCCATATCTTCATCGCCATTCCTTGAAAATAAATGTATTTAGACAAAAATTAACAAATTATAATTTTTTGTGATGTTTTTTTTTTTTTGTATTCAAACCTGTTACAGGATGTCGAGATAATTAATAATTTTGAAGAGGCTAAAGTTAGAAAAGTCAGATTTAAACAGAGCGGATATTTTGTTAATCAATGAAAATTTTGCTAAAATTCGGCCAGAAAATTCTTGGGGAACAGGAAGGGGGGGGGGATAGTAAAGATTTTGCCAAGGTCGCAAGAAATGCGAGAACCGTCACTGGTGTATTTACATGAAAGTTAGTAATTTTGAGAGTAATGATTATTTTGCACCCTCTTGCCTCTGAAGGCCGATTTTAGACTTTTTATTTGCCTAAAGAATTTTTTTGTTCTGATTGAACTTTCTCATATTGGAGCGTTCTCTCTTTCATTATGGCACTATTACACTAGACTTACTTATGACGCAGGAAGGGCCTCCTGGCGCAGCCCCCTGAAATCCTGAATTTTCCCAAATTTCATTATACTAAGACTATCAACATTTTTTTTTTATTCCCATTCCTTCTGTAAAAGTAAGTTAGACACATGCCTGCGTATTTCTCTAACTAGATTCTCAATTTTTAATTCGAAAGGGCCTTCTCACTACAATCTACGACTGCTTGTTTGATGGCAAACGAAACTCAGAGAGGAGAGAAAGTAACAAAATGAAAAATAAAATCAAAAAGGGTGAAAAAACGAGGATTTTGTCATCCAGCGAACCATGAAGATGACAAAATATAAGCAAATATTTCGACAAGGATCTCCGCCAAGTCGTCCTCAGTGCTAAACAAAAAAAGAAGAAGAAAAAAAAAACGAAAATCTTTTTTTTTTATTTTTGATTTTTGATTTTATTTTTCATTTTGTTACTTTCTCTCCTCTCTGAGTTTCGTTTGTCATGTATAGCCAGTGTGGTCTAAGAATGTATCTTGTTTGACGGGATAACCCTAGGAAAAAGAACAACAACTGCATGACCCTTCTTCTCTGGAAAAAATGAGAATTTTCGTATTGATGTAGATAGTAGCTTTAGGGTGTTGAGGCATTTTAAATTTCGTTGAATACCTTCTTCAAGATTGTAACTCTTTTTTTTTGGGGGGGGGGGTGAACCCCTTTTTCTTAAGTTAATGAATTTTCATTTGATATTTGTCTTTAATGAGTAGCCTATAACTTAAAGTTACTGAACTTTGTATATTTAAAATCAATATCTGATGTACATATTAATATCTAAGCAGACCCATCTTATGTACATATTATAATCAAAGTGTCAAAATCTTAGAGTTTCGGTATCTATTGACAAGGGTCCATCTTTACATACAGCTTACATACTGTTGTATCCTCCCCCACGTCAACACAGGTTTTTACATTCAGATGTAATATTCGTATAAAAATGTTTAAAAGACTGATAATATTCTATAGAAAATACACCCCTTAAAATATTCTTTGGAGAGGGGATATGAAATATCAAAAATGGATATTTAAAGTCACCGTATTCACTGTTTATAAGGGAATTTTTCTTTTTGAAAATATTTCTTTATATGGAATACTCCTCAGCCCTTCCCACCTGTGTCGATAAGCATATGAATATGATGTTTTGGGGTTCACTTAAATTATTGCAGGAATAAGAAAAGAGCTGTCACTCTGGAGCACATATATTGCAGCACTAGCCCAAAAAACAACGCTTAGTAAAAAGTCAAGCCAGGGTGTAAATTCCTCAACCTACTATGGCGGGAGGGATTTAATCTGTCTGCACGAGGTCTTAATAAGAGTTAAAAATTTAGGCCCATAAAATGCACTTTTTAAAGCTTCAAAAACCTGTCTTCACCCACAAAATCTTCCACTGACTCTCCTCCATAATAGCTCATGCATAACTATAAACCACTGTTTATACCCTCGGTCCTATTCTATGGCCACGAATCATCTAAATTTATATAGAAAATAGACTTTGTGCATTTGAAAATAACTCCCTGAGAAAATACTCTCAGTTCTTTGATCTGAGAGAGCACGGCATACAGAGATAAAATGCAAGGACAAATTTACCTACTTGCCAAGGTCCTAGCCATCCTCCTAGGACGTTTTGGGGCCGAATACTCCTGGCAAATCATGTGCAAGGGCTCGGTATATCGCTCTAGCGGGTGCGGTGCGTGATGATTGGGCAGTCTTGATGTTGTTGGAGTCTCCTTCTATCGTTTTCCCGGCCCACCTTGTGAGTGATGACCAGGGAAAGATTCTTCAAGGGTTATTAACAGTAGACGCCTCGACTCCCTTCGCTTAAAATGGTCGAACCAGTGGAGCTATTACTTCCTTTTTACTCTTGGCAAAATCGTGTCAGCGGAATGGAGCTTCGGGCATACTTCCATATTTGTGATAATGACAATGTGTTTGATTCTAACAGTACGACGGATGCGTCTAACCTCAAATTCTAGAGGTTATCTTTCATCTTCAGTTTTGAGTCTCCATATTTTGCATCCATACCTATTCTGGAAAAGACTAGGCGATGGAATTGGTGGTGTTTGAGTTGGGTAGAGAGACGGGGGTTTGAGGCCCTCTGGGATTATGTCAACTCTGGAGTTTTAATATTTGATGTTAGAACTATTTTTCACAAAATAGTCACCTCAAATTTTTATCGGATGGGTTTATCCATCCGATAAACCCATAGGCGTGGAAGACGGGAAGGGCTAGTTCTACCTCCGATCTTTTTCAATCTGAGAAAATGAACTAGAAATTTTAATTTGCATTCAAAGGAGCGCTCTCCGAAGTTTTTATGAGCATCTCTTTCATAAGGACTATATACCACCCCAGGACATAGTTTTCAATACCTGCCGCGGGCCCTGAAGGGTTGTGTCGACACCGATATTTTTGTTATCTGACCTTTAAACTATTTTTAAACACTGGCTATTTAAAAAATTTTATCTGATGAGTTTGGGGAAAAAAGGGGCGTGGGGACTAGGGGCCCTCCGATCTCTTTTAACTCTTAAAAATTTAACTAGAACTTTCAATTTCCATTTAAACCAGCCCTCTCTGAAGTTTATACGAGCATCCCTTTCAATAAGAACCATGTATACCCCCAGGGCATAACTTGCAACGACTGCCCCCAGGCCCTGGGTGGTTGTGTCGACACTGGAGTTTTTTTTTATCTGACCTTCGAACTATTTTGACAAAATGGCTACCTCAAAATTTTTATCGGATGAATTTGGGGGAAAAGGGGCATAGGGGTTCATTTTGAATTTCTTTCGTTGAAATGTAAGAGTTGGAATATTTCAGTAGGGTTTTGTTGTGGTTTACCTTATCACAGTTACGCTTTCTTGATTTTTCAAAGTTCGTTTTGAATTTCTTTCGTTGAAATGCAAAAGTTGGAATATTTTAGTAGTGTTTTGTTGTGGTTTACCCTGTCATAGTTACATTCTCTTGATTTTTCAAAGTTCATTTGAATTTCTTTCGTTGAAATGCAAAAGTTGGAATATTTTAGTAGTGTTTTGTTGTGGTTTACCCTGTCAAAGTTACATTCTCTTGATTTTTCAAAGCTCATTTTGAATTTCTTTTGTTGAAATGCAAGAGTTGGAATGTTTCAGTAGTGTTTTGTCGTGGTTTCCCATGTCACAGTTACATTCTCTTGATTTTTCAAAGTTCATTTGAATTTCTTTCGTGAAATGCAAGAGTTGGAATATTTCAGTAGTTTTTTGTCGCGGTTTACCCTGTCATAGTTACATTCTCATGATTTTTCAAAGTTAAATTGGATTTCTTTCGTGAAATGCAAGAGTTGGAATATTTCAGTAGTGTTTTGCTATGGTTAACCTTGACACAGTTACATTTTCTTGATTTTTCAAAGTTCATTTTGAATTTCTTTGTTGAAATGCAAGAGTTGGAATATTTCAGTAGTTTTTTTTTTGGTTTATCTTGTCACAATTACATTCTCTTGATTTTTCAAACTTCATTTTGAATTTCTTTCCTTGAAATGCAAGAGTTGGAATATTTCAGTAGTGTTTTGTCGTGGTTTACCTTGTCACACTTACATTCTCTTGATTTTTCAAAATTCATTTTTTGTCGGGGTTTCTTTCATAAAAATGCAAGAGTTGGAATATTTAAGTAGTGTTTTGTTGTGGTTTACCCTCTCATAGTTACATTCTCTTGATTTTTCGAAGTTCATTTGAATTTCTTTCGTGAAATACAAGAGTTGGAATATTTCAGTAGTGTTTTTTTATGGTTTACCTTGTCACAGTTACATTCTCTGGATTTTTTAAACTTCATTTTGGATTTCTTTCGTTAAAATGAAAGAGTTTGAATATTTCAGTAGTGTTTTGTTATGGTTTACATTGTCACAGTTACATTCTCTTGATTTTTCAAAGTTCATTTTGGATTTCTTCCGTTGAAATGCAATAGTTGGAATATTTCAGTAGTGTTTTGTCGTGGTTTACCTTGTCACAGTTACATTCTCTTGATTTTTCAAAATTCATTTTTTGTCGTGGTTTACTTTGTCACACTTACATTCTCTTGATTTTTCAAAGTTCATTTTGGATTTCTTTCGTTGAAATGCAAGAGTTTGAATATTTCAGTAGTGTGTTGTTATGGTTTATCTTGTCACAGTTACATTCTCTTGATTTTTCAAAGTTCATTTTGGATTTCTTTCGTTGAAATGCAAGAGTTGGAATATTTCAGTAGTGTTTTGTCGTGTTTTACCTTGTCACAGTTACATTCTATTGATTTTTCAAAGTTCATTTTGAATTTCTTTCATTGAAATGCAGGACTTGGAATATTTCAGTTGTGTTTTGTTATGGTTTACCTTGTCACAGTTACATTCTCTTGATTTTTAAAGTTCATCTTGGATTTCTTTCACTGAAATGCAGGAGTTGGAATATTTCAGTAGTGTGTTGTTATGGTTTACCTTGTCACAGTTACATTTTCTTGATTTTTCAAAGTTCATTTTGGATTTCTTTCATTGAAATGCAAGAGTTTGAATATTTCTGTAATGTTTTATTATGGTTTCCATTGTTACAGTTACATTCTATTGATTTTTCAATGTTCATTTTTGGATTTGTTTCATTGAAAAGCAAGAGTTGGAATATTTCAGTAGTGTTTTGTCGTGTTTTACCTTGTCACACTTACATTCTCTTGATTTTTCAAAGATCATTTTGGAATTTCTTTCGTTGAAACGCAAGAGTTATAATATTTCAGTAGTGTTTTGTCGTTGTTTACCGTGTCACAGTTACATTCTCTCCATTTTTACAAAGTTCATTTTGGATTTCTTTCTTTGAAATGCAAGAGTTAGAATATTCAATAGTGTTTTGTCGTGGTTTACCCTGTCATAGTTACATTCTCATGATTTTTCAAAGTTCAATTGAATTTCTTTCGTGAAATGCAAAAGTTGGAATATTTCAGTAGTGTTTTGCTATGGTTTACCTTGTCAAAGTTACATTCTCTTGATTTTTCAAAGTTCATTTTGAATTTTTTTCATTGAAATGTAAGAGTTGGAATATTCCAGTAGTGTTTTGTTGTGCTTTACCTTGTCACAGTTACACTCTCTTGATTTTTCTCTTCAAGAATGTAATTGTGACAATGTAAAGCACAACAAAACACTACTGGAATATTCCAACTCTTGCATTTCAACGAAAAAATTTCAAAATGAGCTTTAAAAATCAAGAGAATGTAACTGTGACAAGGTAAACACAACAAAACACTACTGAAATATTCCAACTCTTACGTTTCAACAAAAGAAATCCAAAATGAAGTTTGAAAAATCAAGAGAATGTAACTGTGACACGGTAAACAACGACAAAACACTGAAAAATCAAGAAAATGTCACTGTGACAAGGTAAACAATAGAAAAACACTACTGAAATATTTCAACTCTTGCATTTCACGAAAGAAATTCAAATGAACTTTGAAAAATCATGAGAATGTAACTATGACAGGGTAAACCACGACAAAACACTACTGAAATATTCCAACTCTTGCATTTCAATGAAAGAAACCCAAAATGAACTTTGAAAAATCAATAGAATGTAAGTGTGACAAGGTAAACCACGAAAAAACTCTACTGAAATATTCCAACTCTTGCATCTCAACGAAAGAAATCCAAAATGAACTTTGAAAAATAATGAGAATGTAATTGTGACAAGGTAAACCACGACAAAACACTACTGAAGTATTTCAACTCTTGCATTTCAAGGAAAGAAATTCAAAATGAAGTTTGAAAAATCAAGAGATTGTAATTGTGACAAGGTAAACCACAACAAAGCACTACTGAAATATTCCAACTCTTGCATTTCAACAAAAGAAATTCAAAATAAACTTTGAAAAATCAAGAGAATGTAACGGCGACAAGGTTAACCATAGAAAAACACTACTGAAATATTCCAACTCTTGCATTTCACGAAAAAAAAAATCAATTGAACTTCGAAAAATCATGAGAATGTTACTATGACAGGGTAAACCACGACAAAACACTACTGAAATATTCCAACTCTTGCATTTCAACGGAAGAAATCCAAAATGAACTTTGAAAAATCAAAGAATGTAACTGTGTTATGGTGAACCACGACAAAACACTACTGAAATATTCCAACTCTTGCATTTCAACGAAACAAATTCAAAATGAACTTTGAAAAATCAAGAGAATGTAACTGTGACAATGTAAAGCACAACAAAACACTACTGAAATATTCCAACTCTTGCATTTCAACAAAAGAAATTCAAAATGAGCTTTGAAAAATCAAGAGAATCTAACTGTGACAAGGCTAACCACAACAAAACACTCCTGAAATATTTCAACTCTTGCATTTCAACGAAAGAAATTCAAAATGGACTATGAAAAATCAAGAGAGTGTAACTGTGACAAGGTAAACCACAACACAACACTACTAGAATATTCCAACTCTTACATTAAAAACGAAAGAAATTCAAAATGAACTTTCAAAAATCAAGAGATGGTAACTTTGACAAGGTAAACCATAGCAAAACACTACTGAAATATTCCAACTCTTGCATTTCACGAAAGAAATTCAAAGGAACTTTGAAAAATCATGAGAATATAACTATGACAGGGTAAACCACGACAAAACACTACTGTAATCTTCCAACTCTTGCATTTCAACGAAAGAAATCCAAAATGAATTTTGAAAAATCAAGAGAATGTAACTGTGATACAGTAAACAACGACAAAACACTACTGAAATATTATAACTCTTGCGTTTCAAAGAAAGAAATTCCAAAGTGATCTTTGAAAAATCCAGAGAATGTAAGTGTGACAAGGTAAACCACAACAAAACACTACTGAAATATTCCAACTCTTGCATTTCAATGAAACAAATCCAAAATGAACTTTGAAAAATCAATAGATTGTAACTGTGACAATGTAAACCTTAATAAAACACTACTGAAATATTCAAACTCTTGCATTTCAGTGAAACAAATCCAAAATGAACTTTGAAAAATCAATAGATTGTAACTGTAACAAGGTAAACCATAACAACACACTACTGAAATATTCCAAGTCCTGCATTTCAATAAAAGAAATTCAAAATGAACTTTGAAAAATCAATAGAATGTAACTGTGACAGGGTAAACCACGACAAAACACTACTGAAATTATTTCACGATAAAACACTACTGAAATAGTCGTTTCCTTTTAAAATTCTTTCCTTTGGTTTTAAAGGCCAATGTACGTACAATGGAACGATGTTTCTTTGCCTGTTGCTTAACTACTTCTGGCAGTTGAACATTGCCCTCGGTCAAATTTAAACAAAGTTCGGATATTAGATTAATGAAATCATTGTCAATACCATGTTTGAGTATTGCTTTCCTAAGCGAGGGTTTTGAAGTGCTTAGAACTGAAAACAGATGTCTATTTTCATGTAGTTTCTTCAGTGTCATGATAGCGAATAATAGGTTTTTTAGTGTTCACGGGGAGAAATACTGTAATTTCATTGTCGAAAATATCGGGTGTATTTTGATTAAGATTCAATAGGATATAGCTGTGGGGTTTATTAGTTGCCTGATTGTATGCTGAGAGCAGAAATTTAGGGGCGCCTGGATAGATTTGTTTATTGAGAGTTATTAGGGAGCTAGAATCACGAACAACTCTGTAGATGATATAGTAGGTGCAGTTCAATGCAAGTGTTTGCAAACATTTGCTCTGATGAAAGAGATTGTGTAGAACCAGAGTAACGGAAATCTGTTCATGATGAGAGCGAACGGTGAATAATTGCAGCATTTCCTGGGACCATTGTTCAATAGATTCAGCCAGATCGTCAATAATCAGCCAAGAGTTTGCTTCAATAATGTTGAAAACATCAAGTCCTTGTATGAATTATATCTGCACCAATCCCGTCGTGGCAATTGTTTTTATTTTATCGTATGACTCCTGCCAAATACTGTAACAATAGTAGATTTTTTCGGCTTTTCCACAAACATTTTATCATAATTTTTAATTATTTTAGTTAAGGGTGTTGTTTTGCCCGATATTGACGGACCACACAGAAACGATCTGAATGGTGTTATAATTGATACATGTTCCCTTCAATAGTTCACCTGGACAACTAACTGTAGACTATTGTTGTCTAATGACTAAATAATTACCCTACTACTACTACTACTACTCCGTTTAAGAACAAAATCAATAAAGAATCATATTTCTTGTATTAAAAACAGCACTTTACTGAAAACAAAGAAAAAAAATACACTTTTTAAATTTATTTATAAAAAATGCACTAGAAAAAGCACTTAAAATAATATCACTTTTTTTAATTTGAATGCAACATGTATATTTACAAAAGCACAAAAAAATCTGCTCTAAGTAAAAAAGATAACTTTGGTAGTGGCGGTGCATCCCCCGCCCCCCCCCCCCCCGGGGCCGTGAGCCCCCCCCCCCCCCCCCCCCCCCAAAGGCCACGAGCCCCCCCCCCAAAGGTTTTGGGAAAAATTTATTGGACTTTATTCACACCGAGACTTTCCCTATTGATAACACATATAGCCCGGTCTGAAGTTAAATAGTGCCCAAGGGAGAGGGTAGTCACACCGTCTTGACAAACATAGACCTTGTCGGAAATGGTACTTATGACAATTTTCTCTATATTTACAGTGAAGTTCCTGTAGTTCAGGGAACGAGTTGCCAGCAATTTTGCTCGTGGAATTGTATTTTGAACAATACAATTCCTGTAGATGTCCACGTCGAAATTCTTATCCACATAACGCGTGGGTACTCCTTTGCAACGTTTTTTGATTTACTCGTCGTGTGTCTGTATGAAGTACACCTTCGGACTTACAAACATACCACTGGAAATCATGTCGCTTCCCGTTTCTGATTTAAAAAATAAAAGCTGATTTGGCGCCCGACGTTTGACTAGCTCTGGGTAGAGCCCACTCCAATAGGTGTAGTTCATCCGTGAGCTGATAATTTCACCGTGCGCCAAATCATTAATTAGATTTGGGGTTTTTACTTTTAGCAATAGATAATCTGTGTCCCCGTAGCAGACCTCTACTTGCCCCTTCTCCGGCCACTGTACCCAAGCCACATTGTAGCAGAATTCCAACATGAGCTTTTTAGAGATCTTCAAGATCGTACTGCCTGCAGCAATATTTTTATTTAATACAATGCTTCTTTTTTTTCTATTCAATAGTACCATGTCCGGACCAATGATCGTGAAGGAAGTGTAATTTGGATCGGCAATAATTCGAGCACATTGTTTGGGATTGGTCACGACGTCACAACGATTCCTATTGCGAACACTCTCACACATTTTACCAAAAGCCGAATTCAAACTGAGCTTATAAATTTCTTCTTCGGCTTTCGTTTGTGCTTCAGAATGTGTCTTGACAAAAGTCTCAACAAACGTTTTCAGATACGGTTTTTGGCTAAACTGGAGCGCTCTATGAACCTTTGTGACGTTGAAACCGTTGTTGCATATCTATTTTAAAGTCACATGATGCATAACAATATTTTTTTCGGCAGAAGGTCAGCAATAAGTTTTAGTTTTGAAGGTGACCAATGCATTCCGTCCAGCTCAACTAAACGCCTATTGCAAGGGCTCAAAGAGTCCTTAGTCACAGGTCTATTGATGCACGGGAAAACAAAATCCTTTACTGAATCGTGAAGCTAAACTGGTATCTCCCCATCAACTTCAAAAACCATCCAACCGGTCCATTCTCCATAACACTTTCAATGTTGGGGGAATGGGGAGCTTGAGGGTCATTAATCCATTTATAGTCACCGCAAGGTAGCGCATAATCGGACATGGCTGAGGGGTAGAGAGAATTGATATCAAGGAGAACTGCATCCGATTTTGTCCCCGTCTTCTCTCCAGTTGGATCAGTTTCCAAGATACGATCCCCATGAAAAACGTATCGACCCCTCATTGACCCTTCGATGAACAGATGCTGATCGATGTCAGTGATTAGCACAATTTTTTCCCCGCTAATTTTTAGGATGAGGTCCATCACCAGATGAGGAGATGAGAAATAATACCCCAAATCAAGATTAAATTCCCCATAGATTTCGTCCGTATTTTTACACATAATGTCTAACAAAGTTAACACATCACTCGAAAAACACAGCTTGCAGTTGTCAAACCCATTTTTACACCCTCCCTCTGCCCAAACTTTTTTTAGCAAAGCTGTATTCATCGGGGGTGCACCTACAATCGTGTAGACTGTCGTAAAATGATTCAATCGAGGGAATAGTTTCCTCGGCGAATCTCGACATGGAACAATAATAATCATAAGGATATATGCCCTTGACCGTCAACAAATCATATAAATCATTTGGAAATTGTTACCTGAGAAGGGAGAAAGCGTTTCTGCCGTCATCGTTTTTCTGCACTTCAATTAATTCACTCAATGATTTAGGGAAAAAACTTTAGGAATCTAAAAAGTGAATTTTATTCTTGTACTCAACGTCGTCTTCAACAAATTTCCACATAAATTCCAAAACGAGCAACTTTTCCGATGATTTAGGAATGATATTGTAGGAAAAGCCGTCTATCACCCATGCATCATCCACTGTTCCATTTCTTTGAAGATGTGCCATTGCTGGTAGCACATACTTCAGATCGTAGTTAGAATTATGTATAGAAACCAGAAGAAAGAGTTGCTGTTTAATTTTTAAATTAAATGAATAGTGAGCCCACCCCGAAAGTTACTTATTCCCGTTGAATTGGGGTCAATAAGATGATTATGATCCTGGACAGCGTCTTTTGGGGCAAGAACACCCCTACAAACCCAAAAAATTGTCCCCTTTTCTAGTGCCAGCTGCTTCTTATCTGATAATGACATTGGGTAGTTGGTGTGACGCAATCGTGAAATTGCACCGTTTGCTGTTTTTATTAAAGATACCAATAACTCTGCCATGCTACCCTCCTCATCCATAGCAAAAAAAAACTCTTCAGCTGCATTTTATTATTAGAATAGCGCCGGGCATGTGCATAGGAACACGCAACTAGTTTATGTTCCTTGACTATATTTGGCCTTGATGGGTCTGATACCTCCACCAGTCTTGATTCACAGTCCAAACATACTTTATCAACTTGTAGCAGGGAATTTTGGAAATTTTTAAATTGTAAAGTATCTTTGCCTTCTGCCGGCATTTCTATTCTTTGATTGCCATGAATTTTGCAATGTCTAATGTGATCCGTGAATGTTTGTTCATTTCTAAATGGAGAAAAGCACATGGGGCAATAGTGACGTTCCCCTTTCTTCACACCTTGAGATAAGAGTCGACTTATTGCTGTAACGGGGAAAAAATGACCATAGGAATTTACATCTTTGGGGGGCTCGTAAATAACCCAAACCCAATTTTTAACATTATCTACCGACGGTGTCCTCACTGAATATAAAACCCTTTTTTTATTTGGTTTCTTTCCCCCATTTACAAATTCCGTGTCATACTGGAGAACAACCACCCCAACCCAAGATTTTCATTTGGTTTTTCGAATATGGTTATTTCTTTCAAGGACACCGGATACCTCCCCTCTAAACAGTCAAAATTTACTATAGGGAAATTTTCTCCACCGTTACGAGCAAGTCTGTCGAGATTTTTCATTGATGACTCATCTTTCAATGTTTTATGGGCTGCTGCTAAAAATGCATATTTAAAGCATTGCAGCCCCGTGTCAAATTTGAAACTCTGAACTCTTTTGGTAGCCGACAAATCTGGGTGGCATTTTATTTTGTTACCCCGCCCTCCCTTTAAAATAAAGTCTCTTTTTAAATCTACTGACATTCAGATCCATGTGTTCAATGTATAAAATTGTGGACCCACTTCCCCTCTCGTTAAACGTTTCCAAAGTTGATATAATTTATTTACCCAGTTGAAAAAGTTACCCTTAAATTCATTTAGACCAGGGTAAAAGGTTTGGTTGCCAGTTGAAAAATGAAAATAAAAAATTTCCCCAGATGTCCCCTTTTGTAAATAATATTTTTGATTTACTGATGCTTTAATCCCCCCTTGACCCCCCCCCCCCCATTTCTTAATCTGAATCTCTATATGTGCTTGAATTCGGTCGATGTAGGTATGAAGAACATTTACAGGGTCTGTTAAAATAACGTCCCCGTCAACCACGTTTTCTTTGGGAGGGTTAAAATCTACCCTATGTATTTGTAAGTGACCTAGAGCAGATTCCAACAAATGAAATTCACGTAATACCGGGGATGCGATGCTATTTTAATGTCCTGCACCTATTTGCACAGGATCCAATTCACTAATTATAAAGTCATAGTCAAAAATGTCCCCGGAAAAATTAGGTCCAACAATTTGCATTGTTGTTGCTGTATCATTAAGCAAAATGGTGGGGGTGACATAGAATTGTCAATAAAACCACCCCCAGTCTGTTCAATTGCAATGGTTGGAGATGGCATGAGGTCCCCTAGGCCTGCTAGTACATATTCCAAGGTGTTTGGGGACAATTGATTGATCCAGTCTGTATTGTCCTGTGATGGGATTTCTTTATGAGGACCCGGTTCAGATACACTAGTAATACCCCCTAAATGCTTAAGCATAAATCTATCTGCCCACTCAGGATCCTCCATCATGTCAATATCACAAGTTAAATTGTCTAGGCTAGCCATGTTCCTAAAACAATCATTAAGAAAACCTCTATGCCACTCCATATTGTCTAGAACTAATGAAGGTTCGTCTCTAAACTCCATTGGTGGTGATAGAATTGGTCCAGTAAATGCTGATGTTTCATGACCAAGTGGCGCTTGTATTTCATTAATCTATAAAAAAAATGTTTTATTTTCTATGTGAAATAAGCATTATTTCATAAAGTTGAGAAATCATGTTCATTTCTAGTCGTATGTTTACCGGAACATTTAACACATACCATTTTTTTCCATACCACCCATAAAAATGAATTCCTACTAGAATTATTTAAACTAAATACTTTTTGCTTATAGTATTATTTACAGAACAAATGCATAATAATTACAAATTTTGTTAGTAACATACACACAAACACACAATAAAATAGTGAAAATCATTACGTTGTTATTGAATTTGCAATATTCATTACGCTATCTCCATGAATTATTGGGTAAACAGAAAAATAAGCAGCGCATGCACCGCTAACACACACACACACACACACACACAAAAAAAACACACACACACACACACAAACACACAACAAAATAGAGAAAATCATTACGTTGTTGTTGAATTTGCACTATTCATTTTACTATCTCAATGAATTATCGAGTAGACGCGGCGCATGCACTGCTCACAAACACACGCACAAACACACAACAAAATAGTGAAAATCATTATGTTGTTGTGGAATTTGCAATATTCATTATACTATCTCCATGAATTATTGGGTAAACAGAAAAATAAGCAGCGCATGCACCGCTAACACACACACACACACACACACACACACACAAAAAAAACACACACACACAAACACACAACAAAATATTGAAAATCATTACGTTGTTGTTGAATTTGCACTATTCATTATACTATCTCAATGAATTATCAAGTAGACGCGGCGCATGCACCGCTCACACACACACACACACTCAAACACACAACAAAATAGTGAAAATTATTCCGTCGTTATTGAATTTGCAATATTCATTATACTATCTCCATGAATTATTGGGTAGACAGAAAAATAAGCGGCACATGCACCGCTCACACACACATACGCACATTTGCACACACTCAAACACACACACACACGTATGCGCACACACGTTCACACACACGTTCACACACACGCACACACACAAACACATGCGCACACACGCAAACACACATCGCAATGTTTGACTAATAGCATTAAAATATGGTAAAAAAAAATCAACTCAATAATTGTCTTAACACTTCATTAAAAAAACCTGACTCTTTTTTCCTACAAATCTAGTCATCCATAAAAAATAGCGATCATACTAGAAGCAGATTCCTTTTCTTTTACAAATCTACTATTTGTAATAGTAATAAAGTAAAATGCTCACATTTCCAAATTCAGACTGTAGTTGAGTGTCGTATGGTCCTGGCAAAGCATGATGGGAGATAGATTGGACGGTGACATCCGTTTCTTGCATAGATGTGGTGGCGGCTGCGATGTCACTGGCTTGGGGGGTTGGAGCAGCGGGAATCACCATCATGTGAGCAACCATCCATTCTCTGTTCAGCTTTCCACCTGGCTGCATGGGGGCTGGCACTGGTGGGTCTTGGGCTGGCAGCGCCGGTCTGGAATGGATGTGAGTGGCTCCCAATGGGCCACCTATCTCCACTTGTTTCATTGGAGTAACGCCATTAGTCTAAGCTCTCTTTTCAGGGGAAGAGTAATTGTAGGAATCCTCTTCCTTAAAAAGAAGACAAAATTTAGTATGGAAAAACGATTCCCTTTTTTACAGAAGAAAAAAATAGTCTGTACAAAGAATCCCCCCCCGCTGCATCGAATCCAATACAATTATTTAAAATATAGACTTAAAAAATAGTCAGCCATAAATATGCTATAATTAGAAGCTAATCAAACACTAAACTTCAGTGGTGCGTGTCGGAATGACCACATTAGTTTTCTTGTCAAAGGGTATACGTGTCTGCACAAAGAACTCACCCCTCCCCCTTTACTTTTCATGCAAAGAAACAGTTTGTTTTTTTCACCTTACAATGAAGGTGTTAGAATTGATACATTGCCCCCTTCCCCACCTTATATTTTTATAAAAGCCTCTTAGTCATCTATTAAACCTATTTGCTTTCATCAAATATATTGAAAATAGAATATCTCGTTTAATTTGACAAGAAAAAACTCTTTGTCAACGTGTCTTGAATAACACGAACACATGTGTTAATAATCTATGCGATAACACAAGCCTGTAAAGTCTGCTTCTAAAACCGATCCTTTTTGTAACATGGATTATAAACACAGATGGTTCTATTTAAGCCGATAAAGAAAGCTCATTTTAAAAGCATGAAGGGGAAACTGACATTTTTTGAACGAAAAGAACTATTTCAAAATAATTACAATCGTAAACAAAGGAGGGGGAGGGGGGATTTTGTTTATATAATGGAAAAATAGCATACTTTGCGTTTTCTAGCGAGTATACTCATCATATTTTAAGGTTTGTATTGTTGGAGGGGAGAGGAGCTGAAGTCCCCCTGAAATTTGAATTTACTGGTAAAATACTTTTTATTTAGAAATAAATTAAGAAATTCAGTAAACTATGCTCACGTTGAAAATAGAAGTATCCATTGTTTCAAAGTTAATAATATTCAGTGTACTATGTACGATATGTTAAATCATAATGAAAATTAAATTGTAATGCATGAACATTTTATACAGAATCTCAAGGACGAATAAAAAACGGATGTTGGCTCGAAAAACACTCTGGTTGAGTTACATAATTTCGTGCATACTCCCAAAAACATGTTGCACTACTTTAAACCATACCAGTTTTTTAAGAAAAAAATTGTGCACTTGAACTCATGACGTACATTCTTATGAAATTTTTATCAATAACGAAAAAAATCAGTCTGCCTAAGTTATATAATTACAACCATACTCTCAAAACTTGTTTGACCACATTATATCATGCCAACTTTAAAAAAAAAATGTATGCGTCAAATTGTGTGAGGGCGGACTGACTCTCTTTGAAAAGGTTTAGAGCTGCCATAGAAGTATTAATTGTATGCATGGGGCTACTCACTCTCTTTGAAAAGGTGTATACGTCCCGTAGAAATGTTTACCTATACGTCCCATAGAAGTATAACTTAGACCTCTACTGATATAAACAACATCAAATTTAATATTTTACGTATAATGACATTAATTGTTGAAAGATCTATCAGGTCAAGAATTTACTTCACTGTAAATTAATTTTGATTTTCAATGCTGTAAGAACTGGAAAAGAAAATATTTTTAATATAATTCTTTTTCAGTTAAGCGCCAATGACGCAGTAGGCTTTTGGTTTTTATTTACAGTTAAGGAAGGGGGCAGTATCCAAACTCTTGTTTGCAGCGACACTATATTCATCTCAAACATGTTTAGAAAAAAATAATAAATTAAACTGAATATATGATGTATAATGATATTAATTGCTGAAAGGTCATCAGTTCAAAATTTTACTAGAATTTTAATAGTTTATTTTAAATATTAAGTCCAAAAGAAAATATTTGTAATAAACTTGGTTTTCAATAAAGCGCCAATGACGCAGTAGGTTTTAGACTTTTGCAGTGAGAGAAGGAGACGATATCCAAACTTTTGTGTGTAGTGATTTTCTTACGTTCCAAGATTGATTTGCAAATTCAATTTAAGTTTCACTCGTTTTAAGATTCATTTATTCATTTACATTAATATCTATTGTTTGTTTAATTGCTTCTATTGTTTATCTAATTTCTGTTCGTTTTAAGTTTCAGTTTTACTTCAATAACAAAACATTTTTTTCGTTTTAAGCTTGATTTTCATATTCTATCTAAGTACTACTCGCTTTAAGGTCTGTTTATTCATTTATATTATAACTTGTTGTATGTTTTTTGCTCTGATTGTTTATTTATATTTCTGTTCGTCTTTGGTTTAATTTTTTCTTTAATAACGATTTCTGATTGTTTTGAGTTTGAATTTTAACAAGCATTTATATCGGCTGAGCTTAAGTTTAAAATGACCTTTACTTTTCTTTGAAAAATTTATTTTTTGGAAAGTTTTTTTTTAATTAATTATCTGAAAATGTCCATATAGAAAGGGACAAAACTGTGATTGAAAAAAAAACAAACAAAACAATTAGGAATCGAACTCAAGACACTCTAATTTGAAGTACACCGCTGTACTTACAGAACCAAGCCTCTAATAATCTGTTTATATACATTAGATTTTGTACCTTAATTACCAAGCTTTATTAAGGGGGCTTTTAGGAGGAATATATGGGAGGTAGTCTTCTAACCTCCGGTTAAGGGTTTTGGACCATAAATATTACAATGATGATATCGTTTTATACTTCCAAGCTTTTCAAACAGTTCGTGGTAACGAACTGTAAGTAAGAGGCAACCTGGCTTAATAGTAACCGATACTCTAAGAAATAGAATTTTGATATCAATAGTTACAACAAAAGAATCTGATTTAAGGCTGAACTTACTTATATAAGTTTCACCAAGTTTAGTCCTACCCATCAAAATTTACTAGCCTTAGAAAATTTGCCTTATTTTCGAAAAAAGGGCAAAACATCCTCTAAAAGTCATAGAATCTTAAGGGTAATCACACCATCAGATTCAGTGTATCAGAGAGCCTAGTAAAGAACAAAACACGGCACTTACTAATTAAAAAGTAAAATAGTTACATAAAAGATCGATGTAAAATCAATTCGATGAATTGTTTTGTAGATTTTATTTATATGTTTGCATTATTTGCATTATCTACTTAAGAAGTGAGACCACAAGTGTTGTTTCTTGTCCGGTTGTAATTTTTTATGGGGCAGGGGGCTACTGCCCCTCTGGAACCAAGTTTGCCCGTCAGACCCAAGACCTCCTCCCCCTCCAGCTAGAATTACTTTATAAAAAAATCTTGTCAAAACTAAGATAAGCCTTTATAATTCAGAAAAAAAGTCACTCTAAAAAGTTCTGGTAACCAAGTAGCCCCAGCTTTTCCGCTTGAGACGAAGCAACCAAAATGCCCTTTCTTAGTGCCTTTTGGAACTTGCTGATGGTGGAATCAGAGGCAACGCTATAGCGTTACCTATGGTAAAGGCAATATGGCGCCAATGTTTTATTATTTATTTATTTATTATTTTTTTCCTGGAGGCCCTTCATATGGAAGGGTTGTCGTAAAAACTTCGAAGGGGGCTCATTCGATTAGAAATCGAAGTTCTAGTGCCCATTTTAAGGACCAAAAGGAATTGGAAGGCAACAAACACCTATTTGACGCCCACCCTTTCCTCAAACACATCCAATCAAAATTTTGAGATAGCCATTTTGTTCTACGTAGTTGATTTTTTCATAAAAATTATGTCTTTGAGGAGGACACTCCCCCACAGCCCTCAGGTCAAGGGTTGTAAGTTATACCCTCGGGGTATATAAGCTTTTTAGAGAAAGCTTTGTCGTAGAAACCTCAAAAAGGGCTCATTCAATTTGAAATTCAAAGGACTAGTGCCCTTTTTAATAGTCAAAAGTGTTTGGAGGGCAACTAACCCTCCTCTCACGCCAACCTTATGTCCGAACACATCCAATCAAAATTTGGAGATAGCCATTTTATTCAACGTAGTTGAAAATTTTGGAAATTAGGTCTTTGAGGATGACAACCCCCCACAGCCCTCAGGACAAGGGTTGTAAGTTATGCCTTGGGGGCATGTAAGGTTCTTATAGAAAACATTGTCATAGAAACTTCAAAAAGAGCTCATTCGATTAGAAATTTTAATGGCTAGTGCCCTTTTTAATAGTCGAAAGTGATTGGAAGGCAACTAACACCCCTTCCACGCCCATCATTTCCCCAAACACATCCAATCAAAATTTTTAGGTAGCCATTTTGTTCAATGTAGTTGAAAGTTCTTGAAATTATATCTTTTAGCATGACACTCTCCCCCCAAGGTCTTCAGGGCAAGGGTTAAAAGTTATGCCTTGGGAGCATTTATGGTTCTTATGGAAGGAATGCCCGTATAAACTCAGAGGCGGCTCATTTGATTTGAAATTGAAAGTTCTAGTTCACTTTTTAGCCGTCAAAATATATTGGAGGGAAAACAGCCCCCCCCGACATTTTTCCCTTTTGCATCCGATAAAAATGGTTTTTATGGAAGGGATGCTCGTAAATCTTCAGCGAGGGCTAATTTGATTGGAAATTGAAAGTTCTAATTCTGTTTTAGTGAGTCAAAAGAGGTTGGAAAGCAATTAGTCCCCCCCTTTTGAACATTTAAAAACTGTTCAAAAGTCAGATAACAAAAAATCAGGTGTCGAAACAACCCCCTAGGTCCAGGGGGTAGGCGTTGTAAGTTGTGCCCTAGGGAATATATGGTTCTTATGAAAGGGATACTCGTATAGACTTCAGAGAGGACTCATTTAATTGGATATCGAAAGTTAGAGTCCAATTTTTAATAGTCAAAAGAGATATGAGGGTAACTGGTCCCCCCTCCACTACTTCTTCATCCAAACCCATTTGATGAAAATTTTGATATAGATGTTTTGTTAAAAAAAAATAGTTCAAAGGTCGAATAAGAAAAAACTCCGGTGTCAATAAAACCCCCCAGGGCCGGGAGAAGGAGTTCTAATTTATGCTCTAAGGGCTTGTATGATTCTTATGAAAGGGATGCTCGTATAAACTTAATAGAGGGCTCATTTGATTGGAATTTGAATGTTCTAGTTTACTTTTTAAGAATCAAGAGATTTAAGGGCAAATAGCCCCCCCCCCCATGCCCTTTTTTCCCCTAACCCATCCGCTACAAATTTTGAGAGAGCCAGTTGTTTCAAAACTTTTTCAAAAATTAGATAGCAAAAACTCCAGTGTCAACACCACCCTCATGGCCTGGAGGCAGGCGTTGTAAGTACTGCTCTGGGAGCATATATCGTTTTTATGGAAGGGATGCTTGCATAAAATTCAATCAGCAATTGTATCTTAGACAAATTTTTGGTATCTCATATAAAAGATATTGCTCATATATACGTCCTTCCTTCCTATAAATTAATTAGAAAAAAAACTTTCCGAAAAATATGTTTTTCAAAGAAAAGTAAAGACCATTTTAAACCTAAGCTCAGCAGATACAAATACCTGTTAAAATTGAAACTCAAAACGACCAGAAATCATAGGCAGCGCGCTAGCGCTGCCTAAGTAAAGAACGATGTGGGCACAATGTGTTTTTTGTTTCTCCATACCCGGGCACTTCGTATCGAAGGAGTCATCGTAGACACTTCGAAAAGGGCTCATTCGATTTGAAATTGGAGTGGCTAGTGCCCTTTTTAATAGTCGAAAGTGATTGGATGTCAACTAGCCCCCCGCACGCCCATCATTCCCCCAAATATATCCAATCAAAATTTTGAGATAACCATTTTGTTCAGCATAGTTGGTTTCCAGATAAAAAATATGTTTTTTAAGAGGACACTCCACCATAACCCTCAGGGCGAGGGTTTTAAGTTATGCCCTGTGGCATATAAGGTTTTTATAGAAGGCGTTGTCATAGACACTTCAAAACAGGCTCATTCGATTGGAAATTCAAAGGGCTAGTACCCTTTTAATAGTCAAAAGTGATTGAAGAGCAACTAGCCCCCCTCCCCCCGCACCCATCATTCCTCAAACAAATCCAATCAAAATTTTGAGATAGCCATTTTGTTCAGCGTATTTGAATTCCAGATAGAAAATATATTTTTGAGGAGGACACTCCCCCATGACCCTCAGGGCAAGGGTTTTAAGTTATGCCCTGGGGGCATATAGGGTTTTTATAGAAGGCGTTGTCGTAAAAACTTCAAAACAGGCTCATTCGATTGGAAATTCAAAGTACCTGTTTTAATAGTCGAAAGTGATTGGAGGACAACTAGCCCCCCTATGCCCATCATTCCCCCAAACACATCCAATCAAAATTTTGAGATAGCCATTTTGTTCAACGTAGTTTTAAGTTCTAGAAATTAGGTCTTTGAGGATGAAAACCTTCTCACAGCCTTCAGGACAAGGGTTGCAAGCTATGCCCTAGGGGCATATAAGTAGAGATGACCCTAAAGGTCGTTACGGGGCACCATATATAGGCATAGAGTCCCTAGGGAGATGGTTTTTGTCAGTGAGAATGAAAAAACAGGAATTTTCTCACTTTTATTGATGTTTCTTGGAGGGTTATGTGTGTTGGTCAATTTATTTGATGTTTTTCATGGATGTCAACAGCAATTCATGTCTGTTTTATGGTTTTTGTCAGTGAGAATGGAAAAACAGTATTTTTCTCACTTTGATGGATTATTGAGTCTAACGGGGACAGAGTCAATGACCTCTTCTTTCAAGATCTTGTTGTTGTTTTGGCCAAATGCAAGCTAGGGGCGAATGTTATGATCCAGGACTTAGGAAACAGTTAGATCCCGTGTTTCCTTCTCAGCCCATCAGCGAGTCGGTTACATCTCCTTTCTCAGCCAATCAGAGGGCTAGTTACATATTAGCGGCGGAATATTGCAGAGAATATAAGGAAAGGGTTTTTGCTAGAGTTTTATTAGTCTGTGAACAGAATTCAAAGGAGTGAGAAGAACAGTTTTGACTTTACTCATTTGGATATATATTTGTGTGTTGATGAGTGGAATGTTTACCCTCTTAGAAGTTGATAGTGGAGTTGATGGTAATAATACAAGAGCACCAAACAATGTGTTGGAAATCACGAGAGGATCACGGCTTTGTCTGGAATGGGATGTAGTATATGCAAGATATGTGATATCCTTGAGCAAATTTAAAATGGAGGATCAATTATGTTTCGCCGCTAAAGTTGATATAGTACGTGTGAATAGACTTCAATGTGCTTTAAGTGCATTAGTGAAACATATCGAAGACAATAAACTCTATCGCTAATTGTACTTGCTTAGTATTATTATTGTTGTAATTATTCAATAAAATTGTTTCGAAATCGAAAATGTTCCCTTTCTGGTCGGGTTAGGTTAGAGCTAACGAATCAGGGTCAGTCTAGAGTCAGCGGTCAGAGTGAAAGGACTGAAAAATGAATAAATTTGAGAGAGAGAGAATTAGATCAAATTCTAATTCTCTAACCTAACCTAACCTAGAAATGGAAGTGCTACTCCCACGCGACACCCCTGCTGCCACCTACAACTTTTTTTTACATAATTTATGTCTGTTTTTATGGTTTTTGCCAGTGAGAATGAAAAAACAGGAATTTTCTCACTTTTATGAATGTTTCTTGGACGGTTATGTGTACTGATCAATTTATTTGATGTTTTTCATGGATGTCAACAGTAATTCAAGTCTGTTTTATGGTTTTTGTCAGTGAAAATGGAAAAACAGTATTTTTCTCACTTTGATGGATTATTGAATCTAACGGGGACAGAGTCAATGACCTCTTCTTTCAAGATTTTGTTTTTGTTTTGGGCAAGTGCGTGCTAGGAACGAATGTTATGATCCAGGAATTAGGAAACAGTTAGATCACGTGTTTCCTTCTCAGCCAATCAGCGAGTCGGTTACATATTAGCGGTGGGGGGAATATGAGGAAAGGATTTTTGCTATAGTTTTTATTAGTCTGTGAATATAATTCAAAGGTGTGTGAAGAACAGTTTGACTTTACTCATTTGGATATATATTTGTCATGGCACGTGGAATGTTTACCCTCTTAAAAGTAGATAGTGGAGTTGAGGGTAATAATACAAGAGCACCAAACATTGCGTTGGAAATCACGAGAGGATCACGGCTTTGTCTGGAATGGGATGAAGTATATGCAAGATATGTGATATCCTTGAGCAAATTTAAAATGGAGGATCAATTATGTTTCGCTGCAAAAGTTGATATAGCACATGTGAATAGACTTCAATGTGCTTTAATTGCATTAGTGAAACATGTCGAAGGCAATAAACTCTATCGCTAATTGTACAAGCTTAGTATTATTATTGTTGTAATTATTCAATAAAATTGTTTCGAAATCGAAAATCTTCCCTTTCTTGTCAGGTTAGGTTAGAGCTAACGAATCAAGGTCAGTCTAGAGTCAGCAGTCAGAGTGAAAGGATTGAAAAATGAATAAATTTGAGAAAGAGAGAATTAGATCAAATCTAGTGTTTATGGAAAAACATTTGATTTTGGATGATGACTTTCTCGAGTTATCTCTTCAACGCAGGATATTCTCTCGGGGAACTCTTGAAAATATAATGAAAACTGATTCTCCCCATTGGACTATTGTATGAAACTTTTAAAATGTGATTCAAGTGCTTATACTCAATTTATTGATATATTAATTAGAACAAGGCAGAATAATATCGTGGATATACTTTTCAAAACATTGCCAATGGATTCAGTGTAGATGGCTCCCCCGCCATTCGAAAGAGGTAACGTCACAGAGTTACTCCTCTCACCTCATTGAATTTATCGAGCGAGGACGATCAGTTTCGTTTTAGCTGTGAGAGAGTTGACATCGGAAACCAAAAAATGTTCTACACATGTCCATTGTGCATGTGCACTCTTGGCAGTTGGACTCAATGTGAGAATTGTACAATCATTGATGACTATAGTGAAAAGTGTAAATTATGTAATCCTTGTAAATTACATAGAGGCTATGCAGTACAAATTAAAGGATGTAATTCATGTCTTGAAGAGATTTGTGACTCTCACCCTAGAGGACACCTGTGCTCCAATTGTCACTATGATAAATGTGATCAGTGGGAGAATAATTACCCCGCTATGATTGGAAGGAATCCCAAACGTTATTTTAGTTTATTTCTCCGAGATTCGTATCGTCGTGGATTTAAATTATTCTGGGAAGAGGAATCTGGTCTACGATTCAACTGTTGGGGTAACAAGACAATTTGGTTTCTACGTCATCGTTGTGACGACACTGCCTACTATGACTATAAACCAAGTGATTTTTATTTGGCAGTTACCAAATGTGATTCACCATTTGAAAACACTGTATGCGATATTACTTCAAATAGACAGATTGAAACTCGTGAATTTCATAATATGAATGCAAATAGTATCATTGACTATATAAAGAGATATGACAAGAGTGAAGTTACATTGTACTGTAGAAAATGTGACCCCGACTTTGCAGTCAATCAAGATCAATATACAGTAAATCCAAAGGATTTACCAGCATTAGTGGTTCACGACAGTTGCCTATACACCGATGAAGAAATCTAAGTAATATCCTTGAGCAAATTTAAAATGGATGATCAATTATGTTTCGCTCCAAGAGTCGATATAGCACATGTGAATAGACTTCAATGTGCTTTAAGTGCATTAGTGAAACATATCGAAGACAATAAACTGTAACGCTAATTGTACATGCTTAGTATTATTGTTGTTGCTGTAATTATTCAATAAAATTGTTTTGAAATCGAAAATGTTCCCTTTCTTTTCTGGTTAGGTTAGGTTAGGGCTAACGAATCAAGATCAATATACAGTGAATCCAAATGATTTACCAGCATTAGTGGTTCACGACAGTTGCCTATACACCGAAGAAGAAGAAATCTAAAGTGAAGATTTAAAGACATTATTGTATATATATACATATGCATTTTATCAATAAACAAATTTACAGACAATCTATCTTCAAATATCTATTCTTTTGTGATATCGATATTTATTACAGTTTTAATGTATACTATCTCAGGAGGTTCTATTATTTGAACCTCATCCTCCTCCACTGGCATAATATTTATGAGAGAGAGTATCTCCTCAGCAAATAAATCCTCGCGCATTTGAAGTCTCGGGTTAGGTATTCGATCCGAAGACCCACTCCTCAAGAGATCCTCCTCCACAGGCATAATATTTATGAGAGAGGGTATCTCCTCCGCAAATAAATCCTCGCGCACTCGAAGTCTCAGGTTAGGTATTCGATCCGAAGACCCACTCCTCAAGAGATCCACCGATCTACATGTACAGAGAAGCTCTTCCTCCACCTCAGGTGTAACCTCGATAGTGTCAATCTCTGTACATGTAGCTAGAAGATCCTCCTCCTCCTCGATAGTGAGCCCCCAAACACACCACATATCCTTAAAAAGATTGAGAACACTATGATGGAAATATAAATTAAAATTTAAACAATGTTGTAGGAGAAGGGTTCTTGGAAATTTTCAGCAGGTTTCAATTTCTGGAAAAAATTATATTTTGGCATCATTTGACAATTTACTAAATTTTAAGGTTTTCTTTAGTTTCAAAAATGTTTTATGTCAGTCATCATCTTTTAATCATTCACAAACAATACTAAAGAAAACCAGTTTCCACTGTTTATCGATGTTAAATAACTAAGAAGGCTATTATTTCTTTGAAATATACATTTTACGTTTTTAATTTTCATTTTTTTGATTTTATATTGATGAAGAATTTAAACACAACTTCAACTAGTTATTTTTCGTCCAGCATATATGAATGTTCCAATACCTCAGTTAAACTAAGAGGTTACTTTCTCTAAACTTATGTCTAGTGATAAACTTGTTAGAGTGACATAAACTTTTTTCCACAAGAGGACATTTTCAATTAAAATTAAAGAGCTACTAGACCAAATCAAAGATGTGTAGAAATAATAACGAATAATTGTTCAAACTTAAATTTTTTGTAAAGTTATGTCTAGTGATAAACTTGTTACAGTGACAAAAACTTTTTTTCCACAAGAGGACATTTTTCAACTAAAAGTAAAGAGCTAGATAATTTCGGAGACCACACTGCCTTTCCATGACGATAAATAAAAGTTCAAATAGGGATAAAATCCTTTTAATAGACAGTGATGATGATAACAGTGATAGAAATTCACAAAAATACCAGATATTTCGGTCACATATACAGTGACCGTCATCAGTATATGTGACCGAAATATCTGTTATTTTTGTGAATTTCTATCACTGTTATCATCATCACTGTCTATTAAAAGGATTTTATCCCTATTTGAACTTTTATTTATAGTAAAGAGCTACTAGACTAAATCAAAGATGTATAGAAATAATAACGAATAATTGTTCAAACTTAAATTTTCTGTAAAGTTATGTCTAGTGATAAACTCGCTAGAGTGACAAAAACTTTTTTTCCCACAAGAGGATATTTTCAACTAAAAGTAAAGAGCTACTAGACTAAAACATCCTTCCTGAGAATGTCTGTATACTTCCCAATAACCAATCCACGGGACAGGTTCCCTCCACCCCCGGAGGTGTAGACTGAAGACCCACCGTAGGAGAGAACCCCCCCTATCCCCCGGGGCCACAGGCCGAAGACCGGCCACGGACCAGGATCCCCCACCCCAGGGGCCACAGGCTGAAGGCGGCGCAGTCGGGGCCTCCATCCCCAGGTTAGGTTACCTAACATTTCTAGGGTTAGGTTAGGTTAATTAGGCTACCTAACACATATAGGGTTAGCAGGTTAGGTTAGGTTAAGTGACCGGTATACAGACATTCTCAGGCAAGATTTTTTCTTGAGGAGGGGTTACTCGGGAGAATCTTTCCGTGGAGGATGTTTCCTTGGGGTTAAGGGTCAATTCTATGAGGGGGGCGCTGGATTTCCCAGCATTATGTAAAAATGATTCAGGGGTTTGTGATTTAAACAAAATTTAAAATTTAGCTTGAAGAGTGTGGTATTGACTAAGGGGAGAACCCCCTCATATACGTAATAAAAAAAACAGTAAAAAACCAAGTAATATGGCTCAATAGTAATCGAAACTTTAAAAAAACAGAATTTTGATGTCAATAAATGTATCAAATGAATTGGTTTATAATGTTGATTCTAAATATATAAATTTTATTAAGTTCAGTATTACTCATCAAAGGCTACGATCCTGAGAAAATTTACCTGATTTTTGAAAGAGGGGGGAAAGATCTCCTACAATTGAAAGAATTTTAATGAAAAGTCACACCGTTAGATTCAGCGTATCAGAAAAACCATATTGCATAGGTTTCAAGCTCATATCTGCAAAAATTTGCAACTTGGTATATTTTCCCAGAAGAAAGATCACGGATGTGTGTTAATTTTTTAAAGTTTTAAAATTTCCAATTGTATACGCACATTGGGAAAAATAGTCCCGTTAGAATTTAGAATAGAAACATTAAATGATGCAAGATGCTTTGTTTTGACAACCTTTTCCCATGAGTGTTATATGATAAATGCTAGATAATTATTGTTCTAAAATCATCACCTCGCATGATTCTTGTAAATAATTAAACGTTATTTTAGTATATTTCAGGGTTTTGAAGGTTTAAAAATCAGTATAAACTGAAATATAGAACGAGGGATATATAAATAATGGATAATTCAAATGTATGTGGTGTTTCTCCAATGTTTGATGTAAGTTTAAATCAACCGAATTTTATTTTAATACTGATTTTGAATATTTTAAATTATTTCGTTTAACTTAATCCATCAAAAGTTATGAGAAAATTAAGAATTATTGAAGTAGAAATTCAGACGTCGCATAATTTGTTTCCACAACACGTTTCTATCTGGCTTCGGAGACATAATTACTTATAGGCTAATGGAATATATATACGGGTTAGAAACGTAATTTGAACCTGTAAGAATATTTCAACCAAGAAGAATATTTCATTCGAAATAATTGAAAGTTCCATCAACTATGTATGTGGGGATAACATAAACTCTACAAGCCCATTGTGCATGGGTCGGAAGTTATGCAAATGAAGTTATGTTAATCATAATGAAATATACCAAAATATGATGAGAATATAATACTTTAGTAACAAAATTATGGAACTACAAAAAGAATTATAGAAAGCAGGCTGTCCAGAACTCATTATATTAAATAACTAACTTTTTTACTATTTTATTGTATGTTTGTGTTTATGTTACTAACAAAATTTGTAATTTATTATGAATTTGTTCTGTAAATAATGCTATAAGCAAAAAGTATTTAGTTCAAATAATTCTAGGAGGAATTGAGTTTTATGGGTGGTATGGAAAAAATGGTATGTGTTAAATATTCAGGTAAACATACGACTAGAAATGAACATGATTTTTCAACTTTATGAAATAATGCTTATTTCTTATAGAAAATAAAACCTTTTTTCTATAGATTAATGAAATAGCAGCGCCATTGGGTCATGAAACATCAGCATTTACTGGACCAATTTTATCACCACCAATGGAGTTTAGAGACGAACCTTCATTAGTTCTAGATAATATGGAGTGGCATAGAGGTTTTCTTAATGATTGTTTTGGGAAAATGGCTAGCCTAGACGATTTAACTTGTGATATTGACATGATGGAGGATCCGGAGTGGGCAGATAGATTTATGCGTGAGAATTTAGGGGGAGTTGCTAGTGCATCTGAACCGGGTCCTGATAAAGAAATCCCATCACAGGACAATACAAGCTGGCTTGATCAATTGTCCCCAAACACCTTGGAATACGTACCAGCAGGATTAGGGGACCTCATCCATCTCCAATCATTGCAATTGAACAGACTGGGGGTGGTGTTATTGACAATTCTATGTCCCCCCCCCATTCCGCTTAATGATACAGCAACAACAATGCAAATTGTTGGACCTAATTTTTCCAGGGACATTTTTGACGATGACTTTATAATTAGTGAATTGGGTCCTGTGCAAATAGGTGCAGGACATGAAAATAGTGTCACATCCCCGGAACTATGTGAATTTTATTTGTTGGAATCTACCCTACGTCACTTACAAACACAGAGGGTAGATTTTAATCCTCCTGAAGAAAACGTGGTTGACGGGAGTGTTATTTCAACAGACCCTGTAAATGTTCTTCATAGCTACATCGACGAAATTTGAGCACATATTGAGATTCAGATTCAGAAATGGGGGGGGGGGTCAAGGTGGGGTTAAAGTATCGGTAAATCGAAAAAGTTCATTTACAAAAGGGGACATCTGGGGACATTTTTTATTTTCATTTTTCAACTGGCAACTAAACTTTTTACCCAGGTCTAAATGAATTTAAGGATAACTTTTTCAACTGGGTAGATAAATTAATATCAACTTTGGACACATTTAACGAGAGGGGAAGCGGGTCCACAATATTATACATTGAACACATGGATCTGAATCTCAGTAGATTTAAAAAAGCTTTATTTTAAGGGGAGCGGGTAATTTAAAAATAAAATGCCACCCAGATTTGTCGGCTACCAAAGGGGTTCAGGGTTTCAGATTTGAAACCGGGCTGCAATGCTTTAAATATGCATTTTTAGCAGCAGCCCATAAAACATTAAAAAAAATTCAACAATGAAAATCTCGACGGACTTGCGCGTAACGGTGGAGAAAATTTCCCTGAAGTAAATTTTGATTGTTTAGAGGGGAAGTATCCGGTGTCCTTGAAAGAAATAACCATATTTGAAAAAGCAAATGAAAATCTTGGGTTGGGGGTGGTTGTTCTCCAGTATGACACAGAATTTGTAAATGAGGGAAAGAAAACAAATAAAGAAGGAGTTTTGTATTCAGTTAGGACACCGATGGTAGATAATGTTAAAATTTGGGTTTGGGTTATTTATGAACCCCCCAAAGATGTAATTTCCTATGGTCATTTTTCCCCCGTTACAGCAATAAGTCAACTCTTGTCCCAAGGTGTTCGGAAAGGGGATCGTCTCTATTACCCCATGTGCCTTTCTCCATTTAGAAATGAACAAACATTCACGCATCACATGAGACATTGCAAAATTCATGGCAATCAAAGAATAGAAATGCCGACAGAAGGCAAAGGAACTTTACAATTAAAAATTTCCAAAATTCACTGCTACAAGTTGATAAAGTATGTTTGGATTGTGAATCAGGACTGGTGGAGGTATCAGACCCATTAAGGCCAAATATAGTCAAGGAACACAAACTAGTTGCGTGTTCCTATGCGCATGCCCGTCGCGACTCTAATAATAAAATGCAGCTGGACGAGTTTTTTTGGCTATGGATGAGGAGGGTAGCATGGAAAAGTTATTGGTATCTTTAATAAAAACAGCAAACGGTGCAATTTCACGATTGCGTCACACCAACTACCGAATGTCATTATCAGATAAGGAGCAACTGGCACTAGAAAAGGGGACAATTTGTTGGTATGTAGGGGTGTTCTTGCCCCAAAAGACGCTGTCCAGGATCATAATCACCTTATTGACCCCAATTCAACGGGAAAAAGTAACTTTCGGGGTGGGCTCACAATTCATGTAATTTAAAAATTAAACAGCAACTCTTTCTTCCAGTTTTTATACATAATTATAACTACGATCTGAAGTATGTGCTACCAGCAATGGCATATCTTCAAAGAAATGGAACAGTGGATGATGCATGGGTGATAGACAGCTTTTCCTACAAAATCATTCCTAAATCATCGGAAAAGTTACTTGTTTTGGAATTTATGTGGAGATTTGTTGAAGACAACGTTGAGTACACGAATAAAATTCGCTTTTTAGATTCCTACAGTTTTTCTCTAAATGATTGAGCGAATTAATTCAAGTCTAGAAAAACGATGACGGCTGCAACGCTTTCCCCCTTCTCAAGAAACAATTTCCAAATGATTTATATGATTTGTTGACGGTCAAGGGCATATATACTTATGATTGTTATTGTTCCATGTCGAGATTCGCCGAGGAAACTATTCCCTCGATCGATTTGTTTTAAGAAAGTCTACACGATCATAGGTGCACCCCCGATGAATACAGTTTTGCTAAAAAAGTATGGGCAGAGGGAGGGTGTAAAAATGGGTTTTAATACTGCAAGCTGTATTTTTCGAGTGATGTGTTAACTTTGTTAGACATTATGTGTAATAATACGGACACAATCTATGGGGAATTTAATCTTGATTTGGGGAATTATTTTTCATCTCCTCATCTGGTGATGGACCTCATCCTAAAAATTAGTGGGGAAAAAATTGGGCTAATCACTGACATCGATCAGCATCTGTTCATTGAGAGGTCAATGAGGGGTGGATATGTTTTTCACGGGGATCGTATCTTGGAAACTGATCCAACTGGAGAGAAGGCGGGGACAAAATCGGATGCAGTTTTCCTTGATATGAATTCTCTCTACCCCTCGGCCATGTCCCATTATGCGCTACCTTGTGGTGATTCTAAATGGCTCAAGCTCCCCAATTCCCCATCATTGACAGTGTTGAGGAGAATGGACCGGTTGGATGGTTTTTTGAAATTGATGGGGAGATATCAGTTGAGCTTCACGATTCAGTCAAGGATTTTGTTTTCCCGTGCATCAATAGACCTGTAAATAGGGACTCTTTGAGACCTCGCAATAGGCGTTTAGTGGAGGTGGACGGATTGCATTGGTCACCTTCAAAACAAAAACTTATTGCTGACCTTCTGCCGAAAAAAATATTGTTGTACACCATGTGACTTTAAAATGGATGTGCAACAACGGCTTCAACGTCACAAAGGTTCATAGAGCGCTCCAGTTTAGCCAAAAACCGTATCTGAAAACGATTGTTGTCACCTTTGTCAAGAAACGTTCTGAAGCAAAAACGAAAGCCGAAAAAGAAATTTATAAGCTCATTTTGAATTCGGCTAATAGCAAAATGTGTGAGAGTGTTCGCAATAGGAATCGTTGTGACGTCGTGACCGATCGCAAACAATGTGCTCGAATTATTGCCGATCCTAATTACACTTCCTTTACGATCATTGGCCCGGACATGGTACTATTGAAGAGAAAAAAAAGAAGCATTGTATTAAATAAAAATATTGTTGCAGGCAGTTTGATCTTGAAGATCTCTAAAAAACTCATGTTGGAATTTTACTACAATGTGGCTAGGGTACTGTGGCCGGAGAAGGGGCAAGTAGAGGTCTGCTACGGGGACACAGATTCTCTACTGTTAAAAGTAAAAACCCCAAATCTAATTGATGATTTGGCGCACGGTTAAATTATCAGCTCACAGATGGACTACACCAATTGGAATGGGCTTTACCCAGAGCTAGTGAAACGTCGGGTGCCAAATCAGCATTTATTTTTTAAATCAGAAACGGGAAGTGACATGATTTCCCGTGGTATTTTTGTAAGTCCGAAGGTGTACTTTATGCAGACACACGACGAGGAAATCAAGAAACGCTGCAAAGGAGTACCCACGCACTATGTGGATAAGAATTTCGACATGGACATCTATAGGAGTTGTATAGTTCAAAATACAATTCCAAGAGCCAAATTGTTGGCAATTCGTTCCCTCAACTACAGGAACTTTACTGTAAATATAGAAAAAATTGCAATGAGTACCATTTCCGACAAGGTCTATGTTTGTCAAGACGGTGTGACTACCCTCCCCCTTGGGCACTATTTAACTTCAGACCGGGCCTAATGTGTTATCCATAGGGAAAGTCTCGGTTTGAATAAAGTCCAATAAAATTTTTCCAAAACCTTTGGGGGGGGGGCCTCGCGGCCTTTGGGGGGGGGGCCTTGTGGCCCAGGGGGAGGGGGCGCCAGCGCGGGGTGCACCGCCACTACCAAAGTTATCTTTTTTTTTTTACTTAGAGCACATTTTTTTTGTGCTTTTGTAAATATACATGTTGCATTCAAATTAAAAAAAAGTGATATTATTTTAAGTGCTTTTTCTAGTGCATTTTTTTTTATAAATAAATTAAAAAAGTGTATTTTTCTTTGTTTTCTGTAAAGTGTTGTTTTTTATTTTGAGATGGCCATTTGTTGTCGTAGAAACTTTGAAATCTGCTAATTCGATTGGAAACTGAAAAGGATAGTGCTCTTTTTAATAGTCGAAAGTGATTGCAGGGCAACTAAACCCCCTCCTACACCCACCATTTCCTCAAAATATCCAATCAAAATTCTGAGATAGCCATTTTGTTCAACGTAATGAGAAGGTCAAGAAATTATGTCTTTGAGGATGATAACCCCCCAGCCCTCAGGACAAGGGTTGTAAGTTTTGCCATGGGGATAAGGTATATATAGAAAGGGTGATCATATAAACTTTGGAGAGGGCTCATTGGATTGGTAATCAAAAGTTCTAGTACCTTTTTTAAGATTCAGAGTTATCCGTGGGTGGATACACTCCATACCTCGTATTTTCTCAAAATGCATCTGATAGTAATTACAAGATGGTCATTTGTTGTCGTAGAAACTTCGAAAAAGGCCCATTAACTGGAAATTGAAAGGGATAGTACCTTTTTATATTAGTTAAAAGTGATTGGAGGGCAACAAGTTTCCCCACGCCTTTCAATTCCTGAAATATATCTAATAAAAATTTTGAGATAGGCATTTTGTCCAGCATGGTTTAAAATTTCTGGAAATTCTGTCTTTGCTAACCCCCATACCTTCTCAAGACCAGAACATAGTTTGCACTTTACTGAAAACATAATGGCTGTGAATTGCCATTTTAGTAAGCATATACTGATATATATTCCTTAAAGTTTTGATATTTCTTTATCTATTTAAGTTAAAAAGTTAAAATATTTTAAACGTATTTTGATTATTTAAATCATACAACAAATAATCGAGTCAAACTCAAAACGAGCAAAAATCAACTTGAGTAGACCTGACAAACCCATGTGTTCTCAAGACCAGAGCATAATTAGCACTTTATTGAAGACAAAACACATTTAAAATGTTTTCACTTTGTTTTTACTTGTTTAAAATGCTTTTACTAGATATATAAAGGGGGAAATGCTCCCCCTTGCACTCTAATTATAGCGTGAGTGTTTGGTGCCCTTTTTAAGGGTAACAAGAGATTGAAGGCCAAGCGGCCCTCTTCTTAAGCCCATTCATTTTCCAAACGTATCCAGTCAAAATTTTGAGACAGCCATTTTGTTCAGCATAGTCGAGCAGTCCAGCAACTAAGTCTTCAGGAATATTAGGCATGCCGACCCCCCATAATTATGCCAATAAGGCACCTCAGCAATATATTGAAAACGACGGGGGTATTAAGTTGAAACTTTTGGGGATGCTACTATTATTACTTCTACTCTTACAATTTAAATAAATAAAAAGAGTGTAAGTGTATCCAGGTTGTCAAAGAGAATAGACATAATCTTTTGGGAAAATATAAAGTTTCATTTTTCAGGTCAACTTTAGAAGCTATAAAACTAAATTGGAAAATACTTTTTGTATCAGGATTAAAAATTGTTGAAAAAGTTTCTCCAACATACAAATAGAAACCTATAGTATGGATTCTTATAGATAAAAACTGCAAAGAAATACCATATTATTTTTTCTCTTAAAAAGACTTTGTCAATAAAAAAATGAACATAAATTCTTTTGAAAAACTTTTCCCACAAGACATGTTTTTAAAAGGAAAAATAAAGAGCTCCATTGAGCTAAGAATGGGCAAGAATAAAGTCAAATAATCTTCCAAGCATAAAACTACCACAAATCACTATCAGTAGGCTAAATAAATGAAACTCAAAACAAACAGTAATTACAATAAATAGCCAAGTCAAACTCAAAACGAGCAAAAATTAACATGAGTAGGGCTGATAACTCTCATGACTTCTCAAGACCAAAGCATTTTGGGCTTTACTGAAAAAAAATGACGTTTGAAATGTTTTCACCTTTCTTACTTTCATAAATAAAAAATTATCAAAACCTTAAGGAAGAAATGTCAGTATATGTCAATTAAACTGACAATCCACGGTCTTTTTTTCAGTAAAGTGCAAATTGTGTCCTCGTCTTGAGAAGGCATGGGGGCTATTAATCGTGACACGCAATTGATGACAAGAAATGACGACTATTAATGCTGATTCCAAATACGTAATATTTGTTCAAGTTAAAATTGTGTGTCAAGAGAATAGCTTAAAAGATTTGCTTTATCCGTGGTAGTTCACTAGATACCCTTAAGTAAAAACTATTTAACTTTCATTTATTTCTTTTTTTAACCATGTAATTTGACATAAAAACTAGGGGGGGGGGGTTATTCCATTGAAAATACTGAAAGTTCAAGCGTACCTATTTCTAAAGTAAAAAAAAAAATCGAATAGCCACCAGCCCCCTAACACTATTTTAGCTATCCAACCTCCCTTAATCCCCGAAGACATTTCATTAAAGTTTCATGACCGCCATTTTGTTAAAAATAGTCGAAATATATATATATATATATATATATATATATATATATATATATATATATATATATATATATATATATATATATATATATATATATATTATATATATATATATATATATATATATATATATATATAATATATATATATATATATATATATATATATATATAATATATATATATATATATATATATATATATATATATATATATATATATATACGTGGCTCTCACAATCTCTTAGGCATGGGCCGTATATTATCCAAGTTGCCCATTATTTGCCAATAAAATTCAAATTAGATTAAATAGGTTAAAATTCAAAACCGTATGTTACGGATTATAGTAAAGCTGAAACCTAAAATAAATGAAGCTGCTGCTACTTAGTCTCTTAAACATAATTTTTTTAAACTCTTTGTAATAAACTGCCTCGCGATGCTTAATTGTACTTTTAGCCTTCTAAAAACTAGAGCATTACTGAAAACATACAACAAACGCAACAAAAGAGAAGTAGAAAAAGAAACTACATTATGCGGTCTAAATATTTTTGCATGCTTGCAAAAATATCCGTTTTTTTCAATAGTTGAGCTTTTATATTTTATAAAATCTTTTCTTCTATTTTTGACTAAAGAAACCTAACAATACACCTACACAAAATAAACAATAAACAATTGACTCTCAAAGTTTTCAATTGTCATTTTATCTTGTCAGGCTTTTAATTGTCTTATTTATGGAGCCTAAAGCATTCATAACACCGTAAATGTGTTGAACAAAATGGCTATCTTTAAATTTTGCTCAAACGACTTTGAGGAAAAAAGGGGTGTGGGAGGGAGACTATTTGCCCTTTAATCCTTATGATTACTTAAAAAGAGCACTAGAATTATTAAATTCTGTTCGAATGAGTCCTCTCCCAGTATTCTAGGACTATTTGTTTGATGCGTTCATCCTATCAAAAGAAAAACAACAATAAACACGCTTCGGTATCTTTCTTGTGGCAAAAGCAGAAAATTTCCCATTTTTGCAGATGGGGTGTTGGAACTTCTATAGTATGGTACTCTGACACGGTAAATTTTCTCAGACTCGTAGCCTTTGATGGGTAACAAAAAACATAATGAATTTTATATGTTTGAAATTAGTGTAATAATGCAATTTTTGATGTAAGTATCGAATCCTGAACTTGAAACCTTAACTGAGAACCTTGATTTCTCAACTGTAGAGTTCTCTGTCAAACTGAGTCTGATTGTACGATTTCTATTACGATTCCTTTAGAGTTTGTCTCCACCTTTTTCAAAAATCTGGCAAATATTCTTAGGCTCGTAGTTTTTGAGTGGTAGTAATAAACTTAATAAATATTATTTATTTGGAATTAGAATAATAAGTCGATTTAATGTATTTATTGATGTCAAATTCCATTTCTTAGAGTTTCGGTTACTATTGAGCAGCGTCGCTCCTTACAGTTCGTTGCCACGAAGTCTTCCAAAATAAAAAAAAAGAACTCGATAAAAACAGAAAACAATTCACACAAACTTTCTAATAAAAAAAACTACAAAACTTAAACTTAAACAGCCTTATTGACACTAATCCTTAGAATTCAGCTAAGACAGCTATTAAGAAAATGGGTTTTTTATCATTAAACAGTCTCTTAGTAATAAACTGGCAGCTTTGTAAGACCGGGAGTCAATCTCTGTGAATTTGCAGTTTCTAACATCTGTCTTGGCGGAAATTCTGAGGATTACTGACGATAAAACTGTTTAAATTTTCGTTTTTGCTGCTGTTTTAATAGAAGGTTTGTATGCATTATTTGATGTTTTGATTAGATGAGAATCACGGTTATAGCTTTCTTCCCAAATACAGGATGAATATAATGATTATCATTTATACAAGGGCATCTCCATCCCTTCTGTCATTTAATAAAAAAAACAAGTTTTTTTAACTGAAAGTAAGGAACGACGTTAAAACTTAAAACGAACAGAAATTATTCCGTATATGAAGGGGGCTGTCCCCTCCTCAACGCCTCGCTCTTCACGCTAAAGTTTTTTTATTGTTTAAAAAAATAGAGTTGTGAGAAAGTCAAACTATAGCGTAAAGAGCGAGGCGTTGAGGAGGGACAGCCCCCTTCATATACGGAATAATTTCTGTTCGTTTTAAGTTTTAACGTCGTTCCTTACTTTCAGTTAAAAAAACTTGTTTTTTTTATTTAATTTTTGAACGTTTTTGAATTAATGCAGGTTTTGATTTTGGCTCACCGTACATGAATAATTAAAACAAAATTTGCATATTATATTTGGTTAAATGGCTTTCTCGAAACTTGTTTAATTTTATTTACGAACGTTTTTATTAGTAATAAATATACGTAACTTAGAATTAACTTACGTAACGAACTTCTATATTCATAAATTTTTAACACGTATATTAGGGGGTTCGCCCCCTAGTCAATACCCTGCTCTTTAAACTATAGTTCGAATTTTTTTTCCAGTTCTTTAAAAATGACCTCTTAATCACAATCAGTTGATCAGTTGAAAACTTGTTTTTTTTTATTTAATTCCTGATCTTTTTCTTTAATAATGCTGGGAAATCCGGCGCCCCCTTCATAGCAATGTCCCTTCCCCCATGAAAACTTCCTTCATGGAAAGATCCTTCCATATAGCCCCCGACCCTCTCCTTCCCCCATCTACCAGAAAAAATCTCCTCTGAAAAAGTCTGTATACTTCCCAATAACCAATACTATATGTTAACATTGAGTAAAGTTCATAACTTTCAGCCCTCCCCCTGGGGACTTTGGGGGATCAAGTCATCCTAAAAGACATTTTTATCATATTTTCGACCATGCTGAACAAAATGGCTATCTCAAAATTTTGATCGGGTGACTTTGGGAAAAAAATGAGCGTGGGAGGGGGCCTAGTTGCCCTGCATTTTTTTGGTCACTTAAAAAGGGCACTAGAAATTTTAATTTCCGTTCCAATGAGCCCTCCCACGATATTCTAGGACCACTGGGTCGATACGATCACCCCTGGGAAAAAAAAAAAAAACAAACAAACAAACAAATAAACACGCATCCGTGATCTTTCTTCTGGCAAAAAATGGAAAATTCCACATTTTTTGTAGATAGGAGCTTGAAACCTCTACAGTAGGGTTCTCTGATACGCTGAATATGATGGTGTGATTTTCATTAAGGTTCTATAGCTTTTAGGGGGTCTTTCCCCCTTTTTTTCGAAAATCAGCCAAATTTTCTCAGGCACGTAACTTTTGATGGGTAAGATTAAACTTAATGAAACTTATATATTTGAAATCAGAATTAAAATCTGATTCTTTTGATGTATCTATTGGTATCAAAATCCCGTTTTTTAGAGTTTCGGTTACCATTGAGCCGGGTCACTCCTTACTTACAGTTCGTTACCACGAACTGTTTGATAGGCTATATTCAAAACTCAAAACTTTTTTTGTAGTCAATATTTGGTTAATAAGGAGGGGGGGGGTTGAGAGCTCACCGTCTGATATTGCCCTTTTTCTTATTTTGAGTTGATAACTTTTAAAGAAATGAAAGAAAAATAGAAATAAAAAAACACAGCAAGAAATTTAAAAAAAGGGAGACTCAAATAGTCTAGACAGGAATGTTACAATCTGAAAATATCTATACAGGGCTGTCTTAATTTTAATTAAATTACTTTTAATTTTATTTTAATGTTTATTCTGATTTTAGTTTTTATTATTTCATTAATGATTTTCATCTTATTTCATTATAATTTTTCTTTGATTTTTCTTAAATATAGTTTTAATTTTTCATTTTGAATTATTTGCCTTATTTCTCATAGCTTATCTAATTTACTTGGCGTTTTTATTGACGTCCAGTTGAAAAAACAGGCGAGGTAACCTTTGTCTAAATTTGACTCTCAATTTTAAAATTCTGACCCTTTTCTTTGAAATCGAGCTCTCCACCTATCTTGCTATAATTTGCAACATGCTATTTCCTTAGTAAAATAGTATACATAACTAACAATACCGATCTTTGAAAATCTCTATTTTTTCTACGTGTGGCTAACTATTTTCTGTGCACTCTCCGTGTTCAGTACATACAGTTTCTTACATACATTTTCTGTACATACAGTCTATTGATTAAAATAGGTTTTGGTTTTCGCGCGAGTTCCACCAAAAAATTGATTTGTAAATTTTGAACACTTGAAAAGTGAACTCATCAACTTTTTGTACACCACATTGGTGTTCAGCAAACAAAATTATAAAATATATGATATGAAAATCCATTTGGACCAATTTTCTCTTAAATCTCGTTTTATTTTTGAAGTAAAAAAGGAAAGCAAAACAGCAAAAACTCGTGATACTTTCCGAATGGAGAGAATTTTGACAAGCGAATCAACCAACTTTATCTGCTACCTCTGTGAAATGCATAAAAAATGAGCAAAACGCCTTATTAGGGATACGTGGTAACAACGTGCCTTTTGCGCTGCCTTTCTTGTCTTATTTTTTTCATCACTTTACAGCATGAGAAAAGATAAGACAAAAGGGCGGCCATTTTGGCGATACTGGGATAGTGAAACAAGGAGAAAAGATTCTTCTGAAATATCAAAACTTTGGAACAGTTCCCCCCCCCCCCCTAAAAAATTTTTTTTGGCAAATAAATAGCATTAAACTGAAGCTGTCCTAGCTCTAAAAGTACCCGTCATAATAATCAAGTCTTCAAAAGGGTGAGATGCAGATTATTTATCTCCTTCAGCTTTTCAGAATTATTTGGGGAAAATCGGTCTTGAAATACCGAGTTGCTTTATTCATACCCGACAAATCGTCGATGTTTCTCGTAATTTCTTATTAAGTGATACTATAAAAAAGAGGAATTTTTTTGTTTAACTCTTATTACTATATTAAAAATTCCTATTATTTTTTTTCCAGAAATGTTACATTTTGGTACTTCTTGTTTTTTTCTTATCTAGTAATACTACACATAAAAGATGGAAGGAGACAAATTAAAAACTGCTTTTAATTAATGAGACTAATTTGGATAAGACTATTACATGAACTGGCACTTTGAAATCATACCTAAAGTGTCATCCACCCGTAAATTTCCTTTGACGTACTAGGGGTAGCTGGAAAAGCTATATCTCTTTTTCCAACGGGAAGACTGATCGTTTTGATCTTTTCCGAAATAACATCAATTTTCCCAAAAAAGACTTAAATCTATAAATTTTGAAATCTCGTACTTCTAGCGGTCAGACTTAATATAAATTGATTCAGTTAAAAAGTTAAATTGGAAGCTAAACTTTTTGGAAATAGAATTAAGTTGAGTAATTATACAACTAAATATAAGTCCTTCGATAGAGTAAATAAATAAGAAAATAATTTTCAACTGAAAATTAGTACCAACAATAAAACTCAGATCGAAAAAAGCAATCCATAAATAAGGGGTTTGCCCCCCTCCTCGATACCTTGCTCTGAACATTAAAATCTATATTACTTTAGAAAAAAGCTTCTTATTCAAATTAAACATCTCTTGTGCTTCAAAAGTTGTTCTTAAAAAATTGGATAAACAGTTAAATTTTAGCATAGGTATCAAGGCACAGAGACGTGGGGTAGCCCCCTCATATACAAAATAGTTTTGGTTCACTTTGAGATTTAATTTCAGTTTCTTTCTTTCAGTGGAAAAAAACCTGTCTGTATTTCTTTTCTAATCGTTTTTCAAGTAATAACGGTAAATATGGCTCCCCTTCCATGAAAATTTCTTCACCTTACCGGAAACATATCTTTAGAAAGTTCCTCCAAGGAAAAAATACCCCCCCTCCCATAAAACAACCTTTAGACAAGTCATTATTGATAAGTCAGGGATATATAAATTTCATGTATAGAGTTTTTTGGTCATTGTGATTCCAATTGTGTACTTTTTATTTGATTTCAAAATAAGTAATTTTGGATTTAAAGTACTAAAAGCAACCTTTTTCCCAAGAAAGTTCACAGTATTAAAAGCTCTACTTTGGAGCAAATATATTAGATAAAAATATAGCATTGCATATTTACATATTTACACTTTATTTCTTATGTTAGTCGTTTATTCTGTATGGACTCCGTAAATCTTTAGAAATAAATACGCCACCAAAATTTGGCCTCTGGCACTAGGAAGCTCAGTACATAGTTTTTGGTAATTCTATATTGATTGAACACCTCAGATTTCTCACCAATAGTATTTTGCCCTCTTTGTGCCAAAACTCTGATTTTGATCTACAAAATGGCAGAAAATACTACTGTGCTTTTGCTGTGCTACAATCTCTTTTGTTATTTGAAAAGGACGATAGAACTTCGAATTTCCGTTCGAATGAAACCTATCCGGAAATTCTTGAACCATTGGTTCTGTATGACCACCCAGAAAAACGAAAGAAAAAAAAGGACGAATAGACACGAATTCGTGATCACCCTTTTCGATTTTTTTTTGTAGCTTTGTAGACAGGGGGCTAAAACCTATCTAATAACATTCTCTGATATGCTGTGTTTGATTTTGTATTTTCATCTAGGTCAGTCCTCCATCGGGGTTTTCCCCCTTTTTAGAAAATTAGGCATATAATTTAAGCAAGGCTATATCCAGGGGGGTTAGGGACAGGGGCGAATCTCAGAATTTTTATTTGGGGGGGAGGCAAGAGGGGTCCATATCTGGATAGTCAAAGGGCATGGGATGTATGATATTTTTTCTCTACATTATTAGGGGTGCTTGGTTAGGGGGTTTAACCCCCCTGAAATGTATGTCCCACTCATAAAAACGTAACAAAAATGGATATAAATAAATTTTTTATGTGTTTTGAGGTTTTATTGTGTAACTCTCCCCTCCCCAAAAAAAAAATACTTGTGTAAAACACACCCCGAAAAAATCCCGGGTACGGCCCTGATTCTAAGGCTAGTAAATTTTGGTTGGTAACTTTAAACTTAATAAGTTTCACATACTTAGGATAACTGATAAAAGATAATTCTTTTGATGCAAATATTTTATGATAACTTTCTTTTTTAGAGTCTATGCTACTCTTAGCACCAGTCCTCCAAATTAAGTGTTCTTTACCACGAATTGTTTGATTGTTTAGTTTATATCATCGAACTTAATATCAATAAAATTTATTTTAATTTTCAGGTTAAAAGACAAAGGATTGATAATAATCCAGAATCCACATCCCCGGGGTAAGTAAATACTTGTATTGTCTTTAATTTTCATTGCAATTTGCTATTTAAAGAAAAAAAATTAAGCTATATTCGAGAAGCTTAGGGGAGTAGAATACAATTTCTTAAGGCCGAATTTCATTTTTGGATTTCACTACATACTCAGCTGTGGACCCTTACCATGCCTTTTAAAAAAGATTGTTGAGGCAGTTCGATACCATTAAGGATCACTCTATATCGTTCATTATAAACTTTTTTAGTTTATGTGGCGGAACTATTCAGAACCGATTGGATCGTCTTGCCATGGCTTGTATAGCATTGGTAAGAAATCAAAATAAACGACTGAAAACTACAAGCCAAAATCTAATTTCCCGGAAATCTTAGGAAAACCATTTAGCTTCTATCATTTTCTGCCGGAAAGAGAGATATTGAGATTTAATGAATCTTCCATCATTAGAAAGTGTCAATTTTCTTTTTTTGACTGAACGGAGCAGAATCTTCTTTTTAAGAAACGAGCAGTCCCTAAAATATTCTAGTGATGCTGCTTGGAAAACGTTAAAAATCAGCTCAAAAGAAGTACCGTTGAATAATTTGACAGCTTTAGAAGTTTCCTGCTGTGTTAACCACCTTGATTAAGATCTTTGCCGACACAGGAAACATATTATCTATGCTGTATGTCATGGGTGCCCATAAGGGGGGGCGCAGGATGGGGCGCCAGCCCCCACCTGGCTGAATGATGCTGCCTTATTTTTGTATTTTTGTTTTGAAATTTTTATGGTATAGCATTAAAAGTGCCAATTAGACCAGGAACCCCCCCCCCTGGAATTCAGCTTATGAGCGCCCATGTGTATGTACTTTAAATTTACAACATTGTGCTTAGCAATTACACGCTGAAAGTTTCAGCTTAATACTGTCAACTATTCCTGAAGAATTTCTCATGCGTCTGCGTGACAACCTGCGTGGGAATGTATTTCGAATTAGTTCCATACAGTTTCATCATATACCAAATTTTTAGCCTTAATATCCTCAGTTTTCATAGCAGTAGTAGCAGTAGAATTAATTGTAGTAGCCTTACTTTCAGTGGCATCAGTAGTAATAGAAGTAGTAATAATAGTAACAGCAGTAGTAGTACGAGTAGAAGCAGTAGCATTAGGATGCAAATATTTTCTTTTGGTTAGTTTAACATCCCTTACAACAAGCCCTGTTATTTTCAATTTCACCCACCAAACTGTTCCTAAGATATTGCTGTTACACCCCTTTTGACAATTGAAATTTCACCTTCATAGCCTTAGGCATAGTTGTAATAGTAGTCACAGTAGTAGTACTGATATTACTAGCAATAGTATTGAATAGCAGTAGTACTACTAGCATTGGTAGTATTAACATATTGCCTTTTGTTCAGTAGAACAACCCTCTCATCAAGTCCTTGAAGTTTCAACTTAATACATTTAGCCATTGCAGATATGTCCTTTTGATAACCTGTATCTTCATTTATTTTTTTAAATTGTCATCTCAATGGTCTTAACCTTACAATTAGTTGAAAATGTGTTTTCGCCAGTAATAAATAGTTCGCCTGAAATAGTTTAGCCAGTATAACACTGGTGGCTAAAATACCACGAGCATTGGTGCCAGCTGTAAATACACGAACAGAAGGTATTCTCGTATAAACTTCGGAGAGGGCTCATATAATTGGAAATTGAAAGTTCTCGTTCACTTTTAAAGAGTCAAAAGAGATCGGAGGGCAACTAGCCCCCCTCTCCACGTCCTGTTTTTTCTCAATTCCATCCGATAAGAACTTTGAGAGAGCTTAATTAGCACAAACGTTTTTTAAAGTGCCGAAAAACTGTAGCGTGTAGTGTGAAGTGGTGTTAAGGAGGGAGGCAACCCACTACATATTTGTAAAAAATTCTAAAATTTAATGTTGCTCCTTACTTTCATATGAAAAAACTAACTTTTATTTCTTTATTTACTGAAGCTTAGTGGCAAACCCTTTTCTAAAGGCAATGGAAAAACTATGTCAATTAAAGTAAAAGTATATAAATATTAAAAAAGTAAGGAATTAATAATCAATCACAAAACAATAGCCTACTTACAAAAACAAATATATAAACTTCCAGCATTCAATTCTGTTTAGCAATGCCGAAGCGTTGGACGGATATTTTTTTTAACAATATTGACAGTTTTGAACTTGGTTATCAAACACCAAAATATCTAATGCCTTTAGACTCAGAGTTTATAAAAAAAAAAACGCATTATCTAAGTAGTTTGTTCAAAGTAAAACATTAAAACTAAGACCAAAAAAATTAAATAAAAATTTTGAATTCGAAAATTTTTAATTTAATTTTGAATACCAAAGCCAGTATATTTGAAACCTTTATACTTCATAACTGTAAAAAATTAAACCTCTCTCAAATTGAAAAAAAGGTAATACAATCACTCCTGGAAATAATTGACAGTAAAACACAAAAAACGTATCCGTTAAGGGGGAAAATACAGAAATTCCCTGCATTCCGTTCAGGGGAACCATTTCTGTTTATAGGGGCTTCATATATCAGCTCAGGGGTACTCTTGTAATGCAAGCAAAAGTTGACAGCATATTCTTACTCATATTACCCCTTATTAAGTTGTTTTCCTTGTGTTTTCTGTAATTATACGAACTTTCTTGAGTTCTAATAACTGCAATAATTACTAATAAACAAATACATATTTAGGATCACAACAAAAAGCTGATTCTTTGATTGAATCTTATCAATAGTTAGGTTCTTATACTTTTGTTATTGACAAGGATCGTTATTTACTTACCATTCATTACCATTAAGAATTTAATTTTTTTTTGCTCCAACCAAATTATAAAGAAAAAATATTTATGGAAAACTGGTTAGGGGTAACTCAGTCACAAGCTAGAACTTATATTTTCTCGAAATGCATCTGAAAGAAATTTTGAGACGGCCATTTTGTTGTCGTAAAAACTACATAAAAGGTTCATTAAGTAAGTAAGTGATACCCAAACTCTTGTTTGTAGTAATTTTTGTTCGTTTCAAGCTTGATTTGCATATTTAATTTAAGTTTCATTTGTTTTAAGATTTATTTATTAATTAACATTAATATCTATTGTATGTTTGTTTGCATTGATTGTTAATTTAATTTCTGTTCGTCTTAACTTTCAGTTATACTTCAATAGCAAAATATTTTTTTTCGTTTTAAGCTTGATTTTCATATTCAATCTAAGAATTACTCGCTTTAAGATCTATTTATTCATTTATATGATTACTTGTATGCTTTTGCTTTGATTGTTTATTTAATTTCTCTTTGTTTTGGGTTTCATTTATTCTTTAGTAGTAATTTCTGGTCGTTTTGAGTTTGAATTTTAACAGGTATTTGTATCTGCTGAGCTTAAGTTTAAAATGGCCTTCAATTTTCTTTGAAAAACTTAATTTTCGGAAAGTTTTTTTAAATTAATTTTTTTTCGTTTTTGATTGCAAAAAGTTACAAGTTTTTAAAAATTCCTTATTTCAAAACCAAACTTTAAAAAAAAATCAAATGTTCATCAAAGTATCAAAACTGGTGTCAAATTAACAATATCAAAGTGAAAAAATTGGTTTGTGTCAACCATTTTTTTAGACCATGACATTTTACGTATTGTATTCGAAACGAACATTTTGCTAATTTTTGACAAAAACAGTTGATAAAAATGATCAGCCAGTCGGTAAAATTCTTGCCCCCCCCTCCTCAAATATTTTGGCTAGTAACGATCCTGGTTAGAATTAACATAATGAAACTTATATATTTGAAATCAACATAAAAATCTGATTTTTTTTATCAACATAATAAGCCGATTTTTTTGATATATCTATTGATATTAAAATTCCGTTTGTTAGAGTTTCGGTTACTGTTTAGCCGGGTCGTTCCTTACTTACAGTTCGTTACCACGAACTGTTTGATAAGTCAGAGATTGTATCCGTAATCATCTTAATATTCACACAATATGTTGACTTTATGTGACCCTTTTTGTTTTAATTGACTCAAAAAAGTTTGAAAATCTAAGCCATAAATACTTTACTGAGGCCTCGCTTACCCCATGAAAGGATCCATTGTTCGGCACCCTGATGGATAATGTATAGCCATTAATTGTAGGCCTATTGGATAAACGGTCCATAATAGCGGTTCAATTTTTATTGACTGCTTTAGAGAAGAACGGTACATTGCACATCATTATCACTTCCAACACTGGAAGGTTGCATAGATACGCTTTCAACGGCTCTTAGAATTTTCCGCAATAGCGTTCTGGCCCTGTTCTAGCAGCCATATTGCAGGTTTAGTCCGAAAATATTCCTTGGAATGAATGGTAGAAATTAAATTCCAGCCCTCCCCCTTCTGATTGGTCATTCCATTTATTAACTGGGGGTTCACTATATGTTAGCATATTTGACCACAAAAGTACTTTTTAAGTTTTCCCCTATAAACACACAGAAAGATCCTCTTGCCCTCCCCTATAAAAGCTGGTGAGCAACACCCCCGTTTATAATTCTATGAAGCTTCAAGTGTTTGATGCGTGTGCAATATCTACTTATTTATTTTATAATGTTTTTGAATTTAACAAAGTAACGTTTTTTTTCTAAATAGTAACTTTTTTTTGTTATGACTTGAAGAAAACGTTCCGTAGAAGACTTAGGGAAGAAATAGACTATCTTTACTTGTTAACTTCTTGGTGCATTCCCCCTCCCCCTCAATGAAGAGGATGAATGAATGCAAGTATGGTCCCAGGATCGGGACAGCTGGGCTGCTACATATTCTGTAAATTATTAATTCCGAATAAGTGTTTCGTAAGGTCAGCAGTGTGAGGCAGCCTAACTTTTGGTCCTTTAACCAATCCTGTAAATACTAGCTTTTTCCAGCTCTCAACGTTGATGTATTTTCAAAATTCATAGTATTGGTGGAAAGAGTGATGACTAAGGATTGTAAAGGTACGATTAAAATTGAAGCTGTTGATTTGTTGATTTAGGGTTTTAAAGGGCGAATATACCCGAAAGAAATCCAAAAATCCTTTGAATTATTTTTGTATATTAGTCCTTATTGGCCAAGGACTTATGATTGTCAGTTTCTAATTGATCAGGAAAAAATTTCTTGTGACAAATTTCTGGGCATCCCCTTTCCCACAGCAAAAGATTGATTATGATTTTGACGAAGAATATAATCCTTGAAAGTATTACAATGCTGGACTCCGAAGATCAAAAATACCCCTCATTTTGTCACTATAAAATATATTTGTAAATAATTAATAGGCATGTTTCGCATAATTTACTATCATTATCCCAGAGTCTCTGAGGGTTATGCCATTCTTTGATGCAAATTTGTTGATATTTTTTGTTCTGAACAAAAAATAAAGTTTTTGTTCTTAGACAATGAGAGCATGGAAATGCTTTTTTTTAGGCATCTGACGTTCCCCTCTCTTGCTCATTGACCGACCATCACTCCTATTTTTTATATACACTTTCTTTCTTTCTGTTAATATTATCTTAACTTGCCTTTCTCTGCTCAGTTTTTCATTTATGGAGAATTTGCCAGAAAAAACTGTCGGGAGAGATTTTTTGGGGTGAATTTACACGGAGGATATTTTACGGGGTGGATTTGTAGGGGAACCTGCCAGACCCCGAAGAAGGAAAAGAGGATTTATACTACCTCGACGGTCGAAAACTCATGTGCTTGAGTTTTTGTTTAAATTGAATGAATTATACTATTTTTGTTTCTTTGAGCAAGTCTCACTTAGTGTCCTCCTCCTCCCCCACTGACTGCAGTGATAGCTTTGAGAACAACTCAGTGTATTAAATGTTAAATACACTCTTAAATTCTTAAACACTAGCCCCTCCCCTCTCTGCTTTAAAATCTTGTGATCTACCCGTCAACCTCATTGTCAAAATTTTCTTCGTCTCCACGTTATGGTATTGCATCTTTCATTTATTTCCGCAGGCTGCTTGCCTGGGTTCATTCCTACTGGGCAGACTAAATCCCGCAGTTGAACTATTCACTAATCCAACAGCTCCTTTGCATTCTGTCCTTCACTTGCATGCGATCTGAAAATGACGTCTTTGTAAGTCAAAAAGTACACCCTTTAAATCGCCATTGTTGAAACCTTATAAAAGAAAATTGTAACCCTCTCATTGAACAAAAAGAGAAAAATAATTTTTTTTGGCATGGGCAGGAGTGAAATGTCCTTTTATTTGTTTTTCATCGCTGTTGAGGCACTAGAAGATTATAGAGAGCTGTTTGATGACTAAAAAAAAAAAAGCTAATTCTTATAGCTTATTTTTTTTTATATTAGACTCGATAACGCCGTCATAAAGTGCGACATGGTAAACTGTAAACGCCATTTGGGTGGCATATATGAAATGGACACATGGATATAATACGGAGCTAATTATGGGCTCATTTATCAAATCATTTTGACATTTAATTGTTCTTTATGAATTTGACTTTATAAGGCAATCACAACATGCCACATAACACGGAAAAAGTGCACTTTGTTTTTTTTTTTTTTCATTTTTTCAATAAGAAGAAATAACAAAAGTGGGGTTGTTGTCCCCACAAATCTTTTCAAACTATTGGGAAGGCAACTGCCCCCCCCTGTCTCCCCCGAAAGAACATTTCTGCTGGTATTCTTGTTTTAAAGATTTGCATATCATTTATCGGGTGATTTCAATAAGTCTTTTTCATTGAAAGACAGTGCCCTCACATCTGGCAGCATTTATTTGATGTCAGTTGTTTTTAAATATTTGCTTATTTGATATAAAAGCCTGTAGCAAGGCTGAAATACCTTAAATAAAACAGGGTACTAAAAATCTTCATCATAGGCCGCGCAATAGCGCTGCCTAATTAAAGAGCCATGTGAGCACAATGTATTATTTATTTTTATTTTTTTAATTCTTGTTTTCTTAGACCAGAGTACTTCGAATCAAAGAAGTTTTTGTAGAAACTTTGAAAAGAACTCATTCGATTGGAAATTAAAGGGGATAGTGCCCTTTTTAATAGTCGAAAGTGATAGGAGGGAAACTAACCCCTCTTCCTCGCCCATAACTTCCCCAAACACATATAATAAAAATTTTGAGATAGCCATTTTGTTCAACGTAGTTGAAAGAATCGTAAATTACGTATTTGAAGATGATAACCACCCCTCCAGAGCCCTCGGGGCAAGGGTTGTAAGCTATGCCCTGGGGGCATATAACGTTTATATAGAAAGGATGTTCGTATAAAATTTGGAGGGGGCTCATTGGATTGCTAGCCACAAGTTTTAGTGCCCTTTTTGAGATTCAGAGTGATGTAGGGTGGATAGCTCCCACCTCAATCACATACACACCTCGTATTTCCCCGAAAGTATCTGATAGAAATTTTGAGGTGGCCATTTGTTGTCGCAGAACCTTCAAAAAGAGATCATTTGATTGGAAATTGAAAGGGCTAGTGTCCTTTTGCATAATCAAAAATGATTGGAGGGCAAGTAACCCCCCCCAACGCCCCTATTTGCCCAAACATACCCAATCAAAATTTTGACATAGCCATTTTGTCTAATGTAATTGAAATGTCGGGAAATTATATATTTGAGGATGACAACCCCAACCAAAGCCCTCAAGGCAAGGGTGGTTAGTTATGCCCTGGGGGTTTATAAGGTATATATGGAAAGGGTGATTGTAAAAAGCTTTGGAGGGGCTCATTGGTTTGGTAATCAGAAGTTGTAGGGCCCTTTTTAAGATTTAGAGTGATCAGAGGGTGGATACCCCCCCTCATACCTCTTATTTTCCCGAAATATTTCTGATAGGAATTTTGAGATGGCCATTTGTTGTCGTAGAAACTTTGAAATCTGCTAATTCGATTGGAAACTGAAAAGGATAGTGCTCTTTTTAATAGTCGAAAGTGATTGCAGGGCAACTAAACCCCCTCCTACACCCACCATTTCCTCAAAATATCCAATCAAAATTCTGAGATAGCCATTTTGTTCAACGTAATGAGAAGGTCCAGAAATTATGTCTTTGAGGATGACAACCCCCCCAGCCCTCAGGACAAGGGTTGTAAGTTTTGCCATGGGGATAAGGTATATATAGAAAGGGTGATCATATAAACTTTGGAGAGGGCTCATTGGATTGGTAATCAAAAGTTCTAGTACCTTTTTTAAGATTCAGAGTTATCCGTGGGTGGATACCCTCCATACCTTGTATTTTCTCAAAATGCATCTGATAGTAATTACAAGATGGTCATTTGTTGTCGTAGAAACTTCGAAAAAGGCCCATTAACTGGAAATTGAAAGGGATAGTACCTTTTTATATTAGTTAAAAGTGATTGGAGGGCAACAAGTTCCCCCACGCCTTTCAATTCCTGAAATATATCTAATAAAAATTTTGAGATAGGCATTTTGTCCAGCATGGTTTAAAATTTCTGGAAATTCTGTCTTTGCTAACCCCCATACCTTCTCAAGACCAGAACATAATTTACACTCTACTGAAAAAATAATGGCTGTGAATTGCCATTTTAGTAAGCATATACTGATATATATTCCTTAAAGTTTTGATATTTCTTTATTTATTTAAGTTAAAAAGTTAAAATATTTTAAACGTATTTTGATTATTTAAATCATACAACAAATAATCGAGTCAAACTCAAAACGAGCAAAAATCAACTTGAGTAGACCTGACAAACCCATGTGTTCTCAAGACCAGAGCATAATTAGCACTTTATTGAAGACAAAACACATTTAAAATGTTTTCACTTTGTTTTTACTTGTTTAAAATGCTTTTACTAGATATATAAAGGGGGAAATGCTCCCCCTTGCACTCTAATTATAGCGTGAGTGTTTGGTGCCCTTTTTAAGGGTAACAAGAGATTGGAGGCCAAACGGCCCTCTTCTTAAGCCCATTCATTTTCCAAACGTATCCAGTCAAAATTTTGAGACAGCCATTTTGTTCAGCATAGTCGAGCAGTCCAGCAACTAAGTCTTCAGGAATATTAGGCATGCCGACCCCCCATAATTATGCCAATAAGGCACCTCAGCAATATATTGAAAACGACGGGGGTATTAAGTTGAAACTTTTGGGGATGCTACTATTATTACTTCTACTCTTACAATTTAAATAAATAAAAAGAGTGTAAGTGTATCCAGGTTGTCAAAGAGAATAGACATAATCTTTTGGGAAAATATAAAGTTTCATTTTTCAGGTCAACTTTAGAAGCTATAAAATTAAATTGGAAAATACTTTTTGTATCAGGATTAAAAATTGTTGAAAAAGTTTCTCCAACATACAAATAGAAACCTATAGTATGGATTCTTATAGATAAAAACTGCAAAGAAATACCATATTATTTTTTCTCTTAAAAAGACTTTGTCAATAAAAAAATGAACATAAATTCTTTTGAAAAACTTTTTCCACAAGACATGTTTTTAAAAGGAAAAATAAAGAGCTCCATTGAGCTAAGAATGGGCAAAAATAAAGTCAAATAATCTTCAAAGCATAAAACTACCACAAATCACTATCAGTAGGCTAAATAAATGAAACTCAAAACAAACAGTAATTACAATAAATAGCCAAGTCAAACTCAAAACGAGCAAAAATTAACATGAGTAGGGCTGATAACTCTCATGACTTCTCAAGACCAAAGCATTTTGGGCTTTACTGAAAAAAAATGACGTTTGAAATGTTTTCACCTTTCTTACTTTCATAAATAAAAAATTATCAAAACCTTAAGGAAGAAATGTCAGTATATGTCAATTAAACTGACAATCCACGGTCTTTTTTTCAGTAAAGTGCAAATTGTGTCCTCGTCTTGAGAAGGCATGGGGGCTATTAATCGTGACACGCAATTGATGACAAGAAATGACGACTATTAATGCTGATTCCAAATACGTAATATTTGTTCAAGTTAAAATTGTATGTCATGAGAATAGCTTAAAAGATTTGCTTTATCCGTGGTAGTTCACTAGATACCCTTAAGTAAAAACTATTTAACTTTCATTTATTTCTTTTTTAACCATGTGATTTGACATAAAAACTAGGGGGGGGGGGGGTTATTCCATTGAAAATACTGAAAGTTCAAGCGTACCTATTTCTAAAGTAAAAAAAAAAAAAATCGAATAGCCACCAGCCCCCTAACTCTATTTTAGCTATCCAACCTCCCTTAATCCCCGAAGACATTTCATTAAAGTTTCATGACCGCCATTTTGTTAAAAATAGTCGAAATATATATATATATATATATATATAATATATATATATATATATATATATATATATATATATATATATATATATATATATATATATATATATATATATATATATATATATATATATATATATATATATATATATATATATATATATATATATATATATATATGTATATATATATATATATAAATATAAATATACGTGGCTCTCACAATCTCTTAGGCATGGGCCGTATATTATCCAAGTTGCCCATTGTTTGCCAATAAAATTCAAATTTGATTAAATAGGTTAAAATTCAAAACCGTATGTTACTGATTATAGTAAAGCTGAAACCTAAAATAAATGAAGCTGCTGCTACTTAGTCTCTTAAACATAATTTTTTTAAACTCTTTGTAATAAACTGCCTCGCGATGCTTAATTGTACTTTTAGCCTTCTAAAAACTAGAGCATTACTGAAAACATACAACAAACGCAACAAAAGAGAAGTAGAAAAAGAAACTACATTATGCGGTCTAAATATTTTTGCATGCTTGCAAAAATATCCGTTTTTTTTCAATAGTTGAGCTTTTATATTTTATAAAATCTTTTCTTCTATTTTTGACTAAAGAAACCTAACACTACACCTACACAAAATAAACAATAAACAATTGACTCTCAAAGTTTTCAATTGTCATTTTATCTTGTCAGGCTTTTAATTGTCTTATTTATGGAGCCTAAAGCATTCATAACACCGTAAATGTGTTGAACAAAATGGCTATCTTTAAATTTTGCTCAAACGACTTTGAGGAAAAAAGGGGTGTGGGAGGGAGACTATTTGCCCTTTAATCCTTATGATTACTTAAAAAGAGCACTAGAATTATTAAATTCTGTTCGAATGAGTCCTCTCCCAGTATTCTAGGACTATTTGTTTGATGCGTTCATCCTATCAAAAGAAAAACAACAAATAAACACGCTTCGGTATCTTTCTTGTGGCAAAAGCAGAAAATTTCCCATTTTTGCAGATGGGGTGTTGGAACTTCTATAGTATGGTACTCTGACACGGTAAATTTTCTCAGACTCGTAGCCTTTGATGGGTAACAAAAAACATAATGAATTTTATATGTTTGAAATTAGTGTAATAATGCAATTTTTGATGTAAGTATCGAATCCTGAACTTGAATCCTTAACTGAGAACCTTGATTTCTCAACTGTAGAGTTCTCTGTCAAACTGAGTCTGATTGTACGATTTCTATTACGATTCCTTTAGAGTTTGTCTCCACCTTTTTCAAAAATCTGGCAAATATTCTTAGGCTCGTAGTTTTTGAGTGGTAGTAATAAACTTAATAAATATTATTTATTTGGAATTAGAATAATAAGTCGATTTAATGTATTTATTGATGTCAAATTCCATTTCTTAGAGTTTCGGTTACTATTGAGCAGCGTCGCTCCTTACAGTTCGTTGCCACGAAGTCTTCCAAAATAAAAAAAAAGAACTCGATAAAAACAGAAAAACAATTCACACAAACTTTCTAATAAAAAAAACTACAAAACTTAAACTTAAACAGCCTTATTGACACTAATCCATAGAATTCAGCTAAGACAGCTATTAAGAAAATGGGTTTTTCATCATTAAACAGTCTCTTAGTAATAAACTGGCAGCTTTGTAAGACCGGGAGTCAATCTCTGTGAATTTGCAGTTTCTAACATCTGTCTTGGCGGAAATTCTGAGGATTGCTGACGATAAAACTGTTTAAATTTTCGTTTTTGCTGCTGTTTTAATAGAAGGTTTGTATGCATTATTTGATGTTTTGATTAGATGAGAATCACGGTTATAGCTTTCTTCCCAAATACAGGATGAATATAATGATTATCATTTATACAAGGGCATCTCCATCCTTTCTGTCATTAAATAAAAAAAACAAGTTTTTTTAACTGAAAGTAAGGAACGACGTTAAAACTTAAAACGAACAGAAATTATTCCGTATATGAAGGGGGCTGTCCCCTCCTTAACGCCTCGCTCTTCACGCTAAAGTTTTTTTATTGTTTAAAAAAATAGAGTTGTGAGAAAGTCAAACTATAGCGTAAAGAGCGAGGCGTTGAGGAGGGGACAGCCCCCTTCATATACGGAATAATTTCTGTTCGTTTTAAGTTTTAACGTCGTTCCTTACTTTCAGTTAAAAAAACTTGTTTTTTTTATTTAATTTTTGAACGTTTTTGAATTAATGCAGGTTTTGATTTTGGCTCACCGTACATGAATAATTAAAACAAAATTTGCATATTATATTTGGTTAAATGGCTTTCTCGAAACTTGTTTAATTTTATTTACGAACGTTTTTATTAGTAATAAATATACGTAACTTAGAATTAACTTACGTAACGAACTTCTATATTCATAAATTTTTAACACGTATATTAGGGGGTTCGCCCCCTAGTCAATACCCTGCTCTTTAAACTATAGTTCGAATTTTTTTTCCAGTTCTTTAAAAATGACCTCTTAATCACAATCAGTTGATCAGTTGAAAAACTTGTTTTTTATTATTTAATTCCTGATCTTTTTCTTTAATAATGCTGGGAAATCCGGCGCCCCCTTCATAGCAATGTCCCTTCCCCCATGAAAACTTCCTTCATGGAAAGATCCTTCCATATAGCCCCCGACCCTCTCCTTCCCCCATCTACCAGAAAAAATCTCCTCTGAAAAAGTCTGTATACTTCCCAATAACCAATACTATATGTTAACATTGAGTAAAGTTCATAACTTTCAGCCCTCCCCCTGGGGACTTTGGGGAATCAAGTCATCCTAAAAGACATTTTTATCATATTTTCGACCATGCTGAAGAAAATGGCTATCTCAAAATTTTGATCGGGTGACTTTGGGAAAAAAATGAGCGTGGGAGGGGGCCTAATTGCCCTCCATTTTTTTGGTCACTTAAAAAGGGCACTAGAACTTTTAATTTCCGTTCCAATGAGCCCTCCCACGATATTCTAGGACCACTGGGTCGATACGATCACCCCTGGGAAAAAAAAAACAAAAACAAACAAACAAATAAACACGCATCCGTGATCTTTCTTCTGGCAAAAAATGGAAAATTCCACATTTTTGTAGATAGGAGCTTGAAACCTCTACAGTAGGGTTCTCTGATACGCTGAATATGATGGTGTGATTTTCATTAAGGTTCTATAACTTTTAGGGGGTCTTTCCCCCTTTTTTCGAAAATCAGCCAAATTTTCTCAGGCACGTAACTTTTGATGGGTAAGATTAAACTTAATGAAACTTATATATTTGAAATCAGAATTAAAATCTGATTCTTTTGATGTATCTATTGGTATCAAAATCCTGTTTTTTAGAGTTTCGGTTACCATTGAGCCGGGTCACTCCTTACTTACAGTTCGTTACCACGAACTGTTTGATAGGCTATATTCAAAACTCAAAACTTTTTTTGTAGTCAATATTTGGTTAATAAGGAGGGGGGGGGGGTTGAGAGCTCACCGGTCTGATATTGCCCTTTTTCTTATTTTGAGTTGATAACTTTTAAAGAAATGAAAGAAAAATAGAAATAAAAAAACACAGCAAGAAATTTAAAAAAAGGGAGACTCAAATAGTCTAGACAGGAATGTTACAATCTGAAAATATCTATACAGGGCTGTCTTAATTTTAATTAAATTACTTTTAATTTTATTTTAATGTTTAATCTGATTTTAGTTTTTATTATTTCATTAATGATTTTCATCTTATTTCATTATAATTTTTCTTTGATTTTTCTTAAATATAGTTTTAATTTTTCATTTTGAATTATTTGCCTTATTTCTCATAGCTTATCTAATTTACTTGGCGTTTTATTGACGTCCAGTTGAAAAAACAGGCGAGGTAACCTTTGTCTAAATTTGACTCTCAATTTTAAAATTCTGACCCTTTTCTTTGAAATCGAGCTCTCCACCTATCTTGCTATAATTTGCAACATGCTATTTCCTTAGTAAAATAGTATACATAACTAACAATACCGATCTTTGAAAATCTCTATTTTTTCTACGTGTGGCTAACTATTTTCTGTGCACTCTCCGTGTTCAGTACATACAGTTTCTTACATACATTTTCTGTACATACAGTCTATTGATTAAAATAGGTTTTGGTTTTCGCGCGAGTTCCACCAAAAAATTGATTTGTAAATTTTGAACACTTGAAAAATGAACTCATCAACTTTTTTTACACCACATTGGTGTTCAGCAAACAAAATTATAAAATATATGATATGAAAATCCATTTGGACCAATTTTCTCTTAAATCTCGTTTTATTTTTGAAGTAAAAAAGGAAAGCAAAACAGCAAAAACTCGTGATACTTTCCGAATGGAGAGAATTTTGACAAGCGAATCAACCAACTTTATCTGCTACCTCTGTGAAATGCATAAAAAATGAGCAAAACGCCTTATTAGGGATACGTGGTAACAACGTGCCTTTTGCGCTGCCTTTTTTGTCTTATTTTTTTCATCACTTTACAGCATGAGAAAAGATAAGACAAAAGGGCGGCCATTTTGGCGATACTGGGATAGTGAAACAAGGAGAAAAGATTCTTCTGAAATATCAAAACTTTGGAACAGTTCCCCCCCCCCCTAAAAATTTTTTTTTGGCAAATAAATAGCATTAAACTGAAGCTGTCCTAGCTCTAAAAGTACCCGTCATAATAATCAAGTCTTCAAAAGGGTGAGATGCAGATTATTTATCTCCTTCAGCTTTTCAGAATTATTTGGGGAAAATCGGTCTTGAAATACCGAGTTGCTTTATTCATACCCGACAAATCGTCGATGTTTCTCGTAATTTCTTATTAAGTGATACTATAAAATAGAGGAATTTTTTTGTTTAACTCTTATTACTATATTAAAAATTCCTATTATTTTTTTTCCAGAAATGTTACATTTTGGTACTTCTTGTTTTTTTCTTATCTAGTAATACTACACATAAAAGATGGAAGGAGACAAATTAAAAACTGCTTTTAATTAATGAGACTAATTTGGATAAGACTATTACATGAACTGGCACTTTGAAATCATACCTAAAGTGTCATCCACCCGTAAATTTCCTTTGACGTACTAGGGGTAGCTGGAAAAGCTATATCTCTTTTTCCAACGGGAAGACTGATCGTTTTGATCTTTTCCGAAATAACATCAATTTTCCCAAAAAGACTTAAATCTATAAATTTTGAAATCTCGTACTTCTAGCGGTCAGACTTAATATAAATTGATTCAGTTAAAAAGTTAAATTGGAAGCTAAACTTTTTGGAAATAGAATTAAGTTGAGTAATTATACAACTAAATATAAGTCCTTCGATAGAGTAAACAAATAAGAAAATAATTTTCAACTGAAAATTAGTACCAACAATCAAACTCAGATCGAAAAAAAGCAATCCATAAATAAGGGGTTTGCCCCCCTCCTTGATACCTTGCTCTGAACATTAAAATCTATATTACTTTAGAAAAAAGCTTCTTATTCAAATTAAACATCTCTTGTGCTTCAAAAGTTGTTCTTAAAAAATTGGGATAAACAGTTAAATTTTAGCATAGGTATCAAGGCAGAGAGACGTGGGGTAGCCCCCTCATATACAAAATAGTTTTGGTTCACTTTGAGATTTAATTTCAGTTTCTTTCTTTCAGTGGAAAAAAACCTGTCTGTATTTCTTTTCTAATCGTTTTTCAAGTAATAACGGTAAATATGGCTCCCCTTCCATGAAAAATTTCTTCACCTTACCGGAAACATATCTTTAGAAAGTTCCTCCAAGGAAAAAATACCCCCCCTCCCATAAAACAACCTTTAGACAAGTCATTATTGATAAGTCAGGGATATATAAATTTCATGTATAGAGTTTTTTGGTCATTGTGATTCCAATTGTGTACTTTTTATTTGATTTCAAAATAAGTAATTTTGGATTTAAAGTACTAAAAGCAACCTTTTTCCCAAGAAAGTTCACAGTATTAAAAGCTCTACTTTGGAGCAAATATATTAGATAAAAATATAGCATTGCATATTTACATATTTACACTTTATTTCTTATGTTAGTCGTTTATTCTGTATGGACTCCGTGCATCTTTAGAAATAAATACGCCACCAAAATTTGGCCTCTGGCACTAGGAAGCTCAGTACATAGTTTTTGGTAATTCTATATTGATTGAACACCTCAGATTTCTCACCAATAGTATTTTGCCCTCTTTGTGCCAAAACTCTGATTTTGATCTACAAAATGGCAGAAAATACTACTGTGCTTTTGCTGTGCTGCAATCTCTTTTGTTATTTGAAAAGGACGATAGAACTTCGAATTTCCGTTCGAATGAAACCTATCCGGAAATTCTTGAACTATTGGTTCTGTATGACCACCCAGAAAAACGAAAGAAAAAAAAGGACGAATAGACACGAATTCGTGATCACCCTTTTCGATTTTTTTTTTTGTAGCTTTGTAGACAGGGGGCTAAAACCTATCTAATAACATTCTCTGATATGCTGTGTTTGATTTTGTATTTTCATCTAGGTCAGTCCTCCATCGGGGTTTTCCCCCTTTTTAGAAAATTAGGCATATAATTTAAGCAAGGCTATATCCAGGGGGGTTAGGGACAGGGGCGAATCTCAGAATTTTTATTTGGGGGGGGGCAAGAGGGGTCCATATCTGGATAGTCAAAGGGCATTGGATGTATGATATTTTTTCTCTACATTATTAGGGGTGCTTGGTTAGGGAGTTTAACCCCCCTGAAATGTATGTCCCACTCATAAAAACGTAACAAAAATGGATATAAATAAATTTTTTATGTGTTTTGAGGTTTTATTGTGTAACTCTCCCCTCCCCCCAAAAAAAATACTTGTGTAAAACACACCCCGAAAAAATCCCGGGTACGGCCCTGATTCTAAGGCTAGTAAATTTTGGTTGGTAACTTTAAACTTAATAAGTTTCACATACTTAGGATAACTGATAAAAGATAATTCTTTTGATGCAAATATTTTATGATAACTTTCTTTTTTAGAGTCTATGCTACTCTTAGCACCAGTCCTCCAAATTAAGTGTTCTTTACCACGAATTGTTTGATTGTTTAGTTTATATCATCGAACTTAATATCAATAAAATTTATTTTAATTTTCAGGTTAAAGACAAAGGATTGATAATAATCCAGAATCCACATCCCCGGGGTAAGTAAATACTTGTATTGTCTTTAATTTTCATTGCAATTTGCTATTTAAAGAAAAAAATTAAGCTATATTCTAGAAGCTTAGGGGAGTAGAATACAATTTCTTAAGGCCGAATTTCATTTTTGGATTTCACGACATACTCAGCTGTGGACCCTTACCATGCCTTTTAAAAAAGATTGTTGAGGCAGTTCGATACCATTAAGGATCACTCTATATCGTTCATTATAAACTTTTTTAGTTTATGTGGCGGAACTATTCAGAACCGATTGGATCGTCTTGCCATGACTTGTATAGCATTGGTAAGAAATCCAAATAAACGACTGAAAACTACAAGCCAAAATCTAATTTCCCGGAAATCTTAGGAAAACCATTTAGCTTCTATCATTTTCTGCCGGAAAGAGAGATATTGAGATTTAATGAATCTTCCATCATTAGAAAGTGTCAATTTTCTTTTTTTGACTGAACGGAGCAGAATCTTCTTTTTAAGAAACGAGCAGTCCCTAAAAATATTCTAGTGATGCTGCTTGGAAAACGTTAAAAATCAGCTCAAAAGAAGTACCGTTGAATAATTTGACAGCTTTAGAAGTTTCCTGCTGTGTTAACCACCTTGATTAAGATCTTTGCCGACACAGGAAACATATTATCTATGCTGTATGTCATGGGTGCCCATAAGGGGGGGCGCAGGATGGGGCGCCAGCCCCCACCTGGCTGAATGATGCTGCCTTATTTTTGTATTTTTGTTTTGAAATTTTATGGTATAGCATTAAAAGTGCCAATTAGACCAGGAACCCCCCCCCCCCTGGAATTCAGCTTATGAGCGCCCATGTGTATGCACTTTAAATTTACAACATTGTGCTTAGCAATTACACGCTGAAAGTTTCAGCTTAATACTGTCAACTATTCCTGAAGAATTTCTCATGCGTCTGCGTGACAACCTGCGTGGGAATGTATTTCGAATTAGTTCCATACAGTTTCATCATATACCAAATTTTTAGCCTTAATATCCTCAGTTTTCATAGCAGTAGTAGCAGTAGAATTAATTGTAGTAGCCTAACTTTCAGTGGCATCAGTAGTAATAGAAGTAGTAATAATAGTAACAGCAGTAGTAGTACGAGTAGAAGCAGTAGCATTAGGATGCAAATATTTTCTTTTGGTTAGTTTAACATCCCTTACAACAAGCCCTGTTATTTTCAATTTCACCCACCAAACGCTTCCTAAGATATTGCTGTTACACCCTTTTGACAATTGAAATTTCACCTTCATAGCCTTAGGCATAGTTGTAATAGTAGTCACAGTAGTAGTACTGATATTACTAGCAATAGTATTTAATAGCAGTAGTACTACTAGCATTGGTAGTATTAACATATTGCCTTTTGTTCAGTAGAACAACCCTCTCATCAAGTCCTTGAAGTTTCAACTTAATACATTTAGCCATTGCAGATATGTCCTTTTGATAACCTGTATCTTCATTTATTTTTTTAAATTGTCATCTCAATGGTCTTAACCTTACAATTAGTTGAAAATGTGTTTTCGCCAGTAATAAATAGTTCGCCTGAAATAGTTTAGCCAGTATAACACTGGTGGCTAAAATACCACGAGCATTGGTGCCAGCTGTAAATACACGAACAGAAGGTATTCTCGTATAAACTTCGGAGAGGGCTCATATAATTGGAAATTGAAAGTTCTCGTTCACTTTTAAAGAGTCAAAAGAGATCGGAGGGCAACTAGCCCCCCTCTCCACGTCCTGTTTTTCTCAATTCCATCCGATAAGAACTTTGAGAGAGCTTAATTAGCACAAACGTTTTTTAAAGTGCCGAAAAACTGTAGCGTGTAGTGTGAAGTGGTGTTAAGGAGGGAGGCAACCCACTACATATTTGTAAAAAATTCTAAAATTTAATGTTGCCTCCTTACTTTCATATGAAAAAACTAACTTTTATTTCTTTATTTACTGAAGCTTAGTGGCAAACCCTTTTCTAAAGGCAATGGAAAAACTATGTCAATTAAAGTAAAAGTATATAAATATTAAAAAAGTAAGGAATTAATAATCAATCACAAAACAATAGCCTACTTACAAAAACAAATATATAAACTTCCAGCATTCAATTCTGTTTAGCAATGCCGAAGCGTTGGACGGATATTTTTTTTAACAATATTGACAGTTTTGAACTTGGTTATCAAACACCAAAATATCTAATGCCTTTAGACTCAGAGTTTATAAAAAAAAAACGCATTATCTAAGTAGTTTGTTCAAAGTAAAACATTAAAACTAAGACCAAAAAATTAAATAAAAATTTTGAATTCGAAAATTTTTAATTTAATTTTGAATACCAAAGCCAGTATATTTGAAACCTTTATACTTCATAACTGTAAAAAATTAAACCTCTCTCAAATTGAAAAAAAGGTAAATACAATCACTCCTGGAAATAATTGACAGTAAAACACAAAGAACGTATCCGTTAAGGGGGAAAATACAGAAATTCCCTGCATTCCGTTCAGGGGAACCATTTCTGTTTATAGGGGCTTCATATATCAGCTCAGGGGTACTCTTGTAATGCAAGCAAAAGTTGACAGCATATTCTTACTCATATTACCCCTTATTAAGTTGTTTTCCTTGTGTTTTCTGTAATTATACGAACTTTCTTGAGTTCTAATAACTGCAATAATTACTAATAAACAAATACATATTTAGGATCACAATAAAAAGCTGATTCTTTGATTGAATCTTATCAATAGTTAGGTTCTTATACTTTTGTTATTGACAAGGATCGTTATTTACTTACCATTCATTACCATTAAGAATTTAATTTTTTTTTTGCTCCAACCAAATTATAAAGAAAAAATATTTATGGAAAACTGGTTAGGGGTAACTCAGTCACAAGCTAGAACTTATATTTTCTCGAAATGCATCTGAAAGAAATTTTGAGACGGCCATTTGTTGTCGTAAAAACTACATAAAAGGTTCATTAGATTGGAAATTGAAAGTACTAGTGTCCGTTTGAAAAGCAAAAGATGACCGGAAGGCAAAATCCCCCCCCCTCCCTCCACGCCCATCAATTACAAAAACACATACAATCAACATTTTGATATAACCATTTTATACAGCGTAGTTTTAGACTTTTGAATAGTTGAAGTAGGTTTTAGACTTTTCCAGTGAGAGAAGTAAGTGATACCCAAACTCTTGTTTGTAGTAATTTTTGTTCGTTTCAAGCTTGATTTGCATATTTAATTTAAGTTTCATTCGTTTTAAGATTTATTTATTAATTAACATTAATATCTATTGTATGTTTGTTTGCATTGATTGTTAATTTAATTTCTGTTCGTCTTAACTTTCAGTTATACTTCAATAGCAAAATATTTTTTTTCGTTTTAAGCTTGATTTTCATATTCAATCTAAGAATTACTCGCTTTAAGATCTATTTATTCATTTATATGATTACTTGTATGCTTTTGCTTTGATTGTTTATTTAATTTCTCTTTGTTTTGGGTTTCATTTATTCTTTAGTAGTAATTTCTGGTCGTTTTGAGTTTGAATTTTAACAGGTATTTGTATCTGCTGAGCTTAAGTTTAAAATGGCCTTCAATTTTCTTTGAAAAACTTAATTTTCGGAAAGTTTTTTTAAATTAATTTTTTTTCGTTTTTGATTGCAAAAAGTTACAAGTTTTTAAAAATTCCTTATTTCAAAACCAAACTTTAAAAAAAAATCAAATGTTCATCAAAGTATCAAAACTGGTGTCAAATTAACAAAATCAAAGTGAAAAAATTGGTTTGTGTCAACCATTTTTTTAGACCATGACATTTTACGTATTGTATTCGAAACGAACATTTTGCTAATTTTTGACAAAAACAGTTGATAAAAATGATCAGCCAGTCGGTAAAATTCTTGCCCCCCCCTCCTCAAATATTTTGGCTAGTAACGATCCTGGTTAGAATTAACATAATGAAACTTATATATTTGAAATCAACATAAAAATCTGATTTTTTTTTATCAACATAATAAGCCGATTCTTTTGATATATCTATTGATATTAAAATTCCGTTTGTTAGAGTTTCGGTTACTGATTAGCCGGGTCGTTCCTTACTTACAGTTCGTTACCACGAACTGTTTGATAAGTCAGAGATTGTATCCGTAATCATCTTAATATTCACACAATATGTTGACTTTATGTGACCCTTTTTGTTTTAATTGACTCAAAAAAGTTTGAAAATCTAAGCCATAAATACTTTACTGAGGCCTCGCTTACCCCATAAAAAGGATCCATTGTTCGGCACCCTGATGGATAATGTATAGCCATTAATTGTAGGCCTATTGGATAAACGGTCCATAATAGCGGTTCAATTTTTATTGACTGCTTTAGAGAAGAACGGTACATTGCACATCATTATCACTTCCAACACTGGAAGGTTGCATAGATACGCTTTCAACGGCTCTTAGAATTTTCCGCAATAGCGTTCTGGCCCTGTTCTAGCAGCCATATTGCAGGTTTAGTCCGAAAATATACCTTGGAATGAATGGTAGAAATTAAATTCCAGCCCTCCCCCTTCTGATTGGTCATTCCATTTATTAACTGGGGGTTCACTATATGTTAGCATATTTGACCACAAAAGTACTTTTTAAGTTTTCCCCTATAAACACACAGAAAGATCCTCTTGCCCTCCCCTATAAAAGCTGGTGAGCAACACCCCCCGTTTATAATTCTATGAAGCTTCAAGTGTTTGATGCGTGTGCAATATCTATTTATTTATTTTATAATGTTTTTGAATTTAACAAAGTAACGTTTTTTCTAAATAGTAACTTTTTTTTGTTATGACTTGAAGAAAAACGTTCCGTAGAAGACTTAGGGAAGAAATAGACAATCTTTACTTGTTAACTTCTTGGTGCATTCCCCCTCCCCCTCAATGAAGAGGATGAATGAATGCAAGTATGGTCCCGGGATCGGGACAGCTGGGCTGCTACATATTCTGTAAATTATTAATTCCGAATAAGTGTTTCGTAAGGTCAGCAGTGTGAGGCAGCCTAACTTTTGGTCCTTTAACCAATCCTGTAAATACTAGCTTTTCCCAGCTCTCAACGTTGATGTATTTTCAAAATTCATAGTATTGGTGGAAAGAGTGATGACTAAGGATTGTAAAGGTACGATTAAAATTGAAGCTGTTGATTTGTTGATTTAGGGTTTTAAAGGGCGAATATACCCGAAAGAATCCAAAAATCCTTTGAATTATTTTGTATATTAGTCCTTATTGGCCAAGGACTTATGATTGTCAATTTCTAATTGATCAGGAAAAAATTTCTTGTGACAAATTTCTGGGCATCCCCTTTCCCACAGCAAAAGATTGATTATGATTTTGACGAAGAATATAATCCTTGAAAGTATTACAATGCTGGGCTCCGAAGATCAAAAATACCCCTCATTTTGTCACTATAAAATATATTTGTAAATAATTAATAGGCATGTTTCGCATAATTTACTATCATTATCCCAGAGTCTCTGAGGGTTATGCCATTCTTTGATGCAAATTTGTTGATATTTTTTGTTCTGAACAAAAAATAAAGTTTTTGTTCTTAGACAATGAGAGCATGGAAATGCTTTTTTTTAGGCATCTGACGTTCCCCTCTCTTGCTCATTGACCGACCATCACTCCTATTTTTTATATACACTTTCTTTCTTTCTGTTAATATTATCTTAACTTGCCTTTCTCTGCTCAGTTTTTCATTTATGGAGAATTTGCCAGAAAAAACTGTCGGGAGAGATTTTTTGGGTGAATTTACACGGAGGATATTTTACGGGGTGGATTTGTAGGGGAAACCTGCCAGACCCCGAAGAAGGAAAAGAGGATTTATACTACCTCGACGGTCGAAAACTCATGTGCTTGAGTTTTTGTTTAAATTGAATGAATTATACTATTTTTGTTTCTTTGAGCAAGTCTCACTTAGTGTCCTCCTCCTCCTCCACTGACTGCAGTGATAGCTTTGAGAACAACTCAGTGTATTAAATGTTAAATACACTCTTAAATTCTTAAACACTAGCCCCTCCCCTCTCTGCTTTAAAATCTTGTGATCTACCCGTCAACCTCATTGTCAAAATTTTCTTCGTCTCCACGTTATGGTATTGCATCTTTCATTTATTTCCGTAGGCTGCTTGCCTGGGTTCATTCCTACTGGGCAGACTAAATCCCGCAGTTGAACTATTCACTAATCCAACAGCTCCTTTGCATTCTGTCCTTCACTTGCATGCGATCTGAAAATGACGTCTTTGTAAATCAATTAAATAAAAAAAACAAGTTTTTTAAACTGAAAGTAAGGAGCGACATTAAAACTTAAAACGAACAGAAATTATTCCGTATATGAAGGGGGCTGTCCCCTCCTCAACGCCTCGCTCTTTACGCTAAAGTTTTTTTATTGTTTAGAAAAATAGAGTTGTGAGAAAGTCAAACTTTAGCGTAAAGAGCGAGGCGTTGAGGAGGGGACAGCCCCCTTCATATACGGAATAATTTCTGTTCGTTTTAAGTTTTAATGTCGCTCCTTACTTTCAGTTTAAAAAACTTGTTTTTTTTATTTAATTTTTGAACGTTTTTGAATTAATGCAGGTTTTGATTTTGGCTCACCGTACATGAATAATTAAAACAAATTTTGCATATTATATTTGGTTAAATGGCTTTCTCGAAACTTGTTTAATTTTATTTACGAACGTTTTTATTAGTAATAAATATACGTAACTTAGAATTATCTTACGTAACGAACTTCTATATTCATAAAATTTTAACACGTATATTAGGGGGTTCGCCCCCTAGTCAATACCCTCCTCTTTAAACTATAGTTCGAATTTTTTTTCCAGTTCTTTAAAAATTACCTCTTAATCACAATCAGTTGATCAGTTGAAAAACTTGTTTTTTTTTTATTTAATTCCTGATCTTTTTTTTAATAATGCTGGGAAATCCGGCGCCCCTTCATAGCAATGTCCCTTCCCCCATGAAAACTTCCTTCATGGAAAGATCCTTCCATATAGCCCCCGACCCTCTCCTTCCCCCACCTACCAGAAAAAATCTCCTCTGAAAAAGTCTGTATACTTCCCAATAACCAATACTATATGTTAACATTGAGTAAAGTTCATAACTTTCAGCCCTCCCCCTGGGGACTTTGGGGGATCAAGTCATTCTAAAAGACATTTTTATCATATTTTCGACCATGCTGAACAAAATGGCTATCTCAAAATTTTGATCGGGTGACTTTGGGAAAAAAATGAGCGTGGGAGGGGGCCTAGTTGCCCTCCATTTTTTTTGGTCACTTAAAAAGGGCACTAGAACTTTTAATTTCCGTTCCAATGAGCCCTCCCACGATATTCTAGGACCACTGGGTCGATACGATCACCCCTGGGAAAAAAAAAAAAAAAAAAAACAAACAAACAAACAAATAAACACGCATCCGTGATCTTTCTTCTGGCAAAAAATGGAAAATTCCACATTTTGTAGATAGGAGCTTGAAACCTCTACAGTAGGGTTCTCTGATACGCTGAATATGATGGTGTGATTTTCATTAAGGTTCTATAACTTTTAGGGGGTCTTTCCCCCTTTTTTCGAAAATCAGCCAAATTTTCTCAGGCACGTAACTTTTGATGGGTAAGCTTAAACTTAATGAAACTTATATATTTGAAATCAGAATTAAAATCTGATTCTTTTGATGTATCTATTGGTATCAAAATCCCGTTTTTTAGAGTTTCGGTTACCATTGAGCCGGGTCGCTCCTTACTTACAGTTCGTTACCACGAACTGTTTGAAAAGTACACCCTTTAAATCGCCATTGTTGAAACCTTATAAAAGAAAATTGTAACCCTCTCATTGAACAAAAAGAGAAAATAATTTTTTTTGGCATGGGCAGGAGTGAAATGTCCTTTTATTTGTTTTTCATCGCTGTTGAGGCACTAGAAGATTATAGAGAGCTGTTTGATGACTAAAAAAAAAAAAGCTAATTCTTATAGCTTATTTTTTTTTATATTAGACTCGATAACGCCGTCATAAAGTGCGACATGGTAAACTGTAAACGCCATTTGGGTGGCATATATGAAATGGACACATGGATATAATACGGAGCTAATTATGGGCTCATTTATCAAATCATTTTTACATTTAATTGTTCTTTATGAATTTGACTTTATAAGGCAATCACAACATGCCACATAACACGGAAAAAGTGCACTTTGTTTTTTTTTTTCATTTTTTCAATAAGAAGAAATAACAAAAGTGGGGTTGTTGTCCCAACAAATCTTTTCAAACTATTGGGAAGGCAACTGCCCCCCCCCCCTGTCTCCCCCGAAAGAACATTTCTGCTGGTATTCTTGTTTTAAAGATTTGCATATCATTTATCGGGGTGGTTTCAATAAGTCTTTTTCATTGAAAGACAGTGCCCTCACATCTGGCAGCATTTATTTGATGTCAGTTGTTTTTAAATATTTGCTTATTTGATATAAAAGCCTGTAGCAAGGCTGAAATACCTTAAATAAAACAGGGTACTAAAAATCTTCATCATAGGCCGCGCAATAGCGCTGCCTAATTAAAGAGCCATGTGAGCACAATGTATTATTTATTTTTATTTTTTTAATTCTTGTTTTCTTAGACCAGAGTACTTCGAATCAAAGAAGTTTTTGTAGAAACTTTGAAAAGAACTCATTCGATTGGAAATTAAAGGGGATAGTGCCCTTTTTAATAGTCGAAAGTGATAGGAGGGAAACTAACCCCTCTTCCTCGCCCATAACTTCCCCAAACACATATAATAAAATTTTGAGATAGCCATTTTGTTCAACGTAGTTGAAAGAATCGTAAATTACGTATTTGAAGATGATAACCACCCCTCCAGAGCCCTCGGGGCAAGGGTTGTAAGCTATGCCCTGGGGGCATATAACGTTTATATAGAAAGGATGTTCGTATAAAATTTGGAGGGGGCTCATTGGATTGCTAGCCACAAGTTTTAGTGCCCTTTTTGAGATTCAGAGTGATTGTAGGGTGGATAGCTCCCACCTCAATCACATACACACCTCGTATTTCCCCGAAAGTATCTGATAGAAATTTTGAGGTGGCCATTTGTTGTCGCAGAACCTTCAAAAAGAGATCATTTGATTGGAAATTGAAAGGGCTAGTGTCCTTTTGCATAATCAAAAATGATTGGAGGGCAAGTAACCCCCCCCCCCCCCCCCCCAACGCCCCTATTTGCCCAAACATACCCAATCAAAATTTTGACATAGCCATTTTGTGTAATGTAATTGAAATGTCGGGAAATTATATATTTGAGGATGACAACCCCAACCAAAGCCCTCAAGGCAAGAGTGGTTAGTTATGCCCTGGGGGTTTATAAGGTATATATGGAAAGGGTGATCGTAAAAAGCTTTGGAGGGGCTCATTGGTTTGGTAATCAGAAGTTGTAGGGCCCTTTTTAAGATTTAGAGTGATCAGAGGGTGGATACCCCCCCTCATACCTCTTATTTTCCCGAAATATTTCTGATAGGAATTTTGAGATGGCCATTTGTTGTCGTAGAAACTTTGAAATCTGCTAATTCGATTGGAAACTGAAAAGGATAGTGCTCTTTTTAATAGTCGAAAGTGATTGCAGGGCAACTAAACCCCCTCCTACACCCACCATTTCCTCAAAATATCCAATCAAAATTCTGAGATAGCCATTTTGTTCAACGTAATGAGAAGGTCCAGAAATTATGTCTTTGAGGATGACAACCCCCCCAGCCCTCAGGACAAGGGTTGTAAGTTTTGCCATGGGGATAAGGTATATATAGAAAGGGTGATCATATAAACTTTGGAGAGGGCTCATTGGATTGGTAATCAAAAGCTCTAGTACCTTTTTTAAGATTCAGAGTTATCCGTGGGTGGATACCCTCCATACCTCGTATTTTCTCAAAATGCATCTGATAGTAATTACAAGATGGTCATTTGTTGTCGTAGAAACTTCGAAAAAGGCCCATTAACTGGAAATTGAAAGGGATAGTACCTTTTTATATTAGTTAAAAGTGATTGGAGGGCAACAAGTTCCCCCACGCCTTTCAATTCCTGAAATATATCTAATAAAAATTTTGAGATAGGCATTTTGTCCAGCATGGTTTAAAATTTCTTGAAATTCTGTCTTTGCTAACCCCCATACCTTCTCAAGACCAGAACATAATTTGCACTTTACTGAAAAAATAATGGCTGTGAATTGCCATTTTAGTAAGCATATACTGATATATATTCCTTAAAGTTTTGATATTTCTTTATTTATTTAAGTTAAAAAGTTAAAATATTTTAAACGTATTTTGATTATTTAAATCATACAACAAATAATCGAGTCAAACTCAAAACGAGCAAAAATCAACTTGAGTAGACCTGACAAACCCATGTGTTCTCAAGACCAGAGCATAATTAACACTTTATTGAAGACAAAACACATTTAAAATGTTTTCACTTTGTTTTTACTTGTTTAAAATGCTTTTACTAGATATATAAAGGGGGAAATGCTCCCCCTTGCACTCTAATTATAGCGTGAGTGTTTGGTGCCCTTTTTAAGGGTAACAAGAGATTGGAGGCCAAACGGACCTCTTCTTAAGCCCATTCATTTTCCAAACGTATCCAGTCAAAATTTTGAGACAGCCATTTTGTTCAGCATAGTCGAGCAGTCCAGCAACTAAGTCTTCAGGAATATTAGGCATGCCGACCCCCCATAATTATGCCATTAAGGCACCTCAGCAATATATTGAAAACGACGGGGGTATTAAGTTGAAACTTTTGGGGATGCTACTATTATTACTTCTACTCTTACAATTTAAATAAATAAAAAGAGTGTAAGTGTATCCAGGTTGTCAAAGAGAATAGACATAATCTATTGGGAAAATATAAAGTTTCATTTTTCAGGTCAACTTTAGAAGCTATAAAATTAAATTGGAAAATACTTTTTGTATCAGGATTAAAAATTGTTGAAAAAGTTTCTCCAACATACAAATAGAAACCTATAGTATGGATTCTTATAGATAAAAACTGCAAAGAAATACCATATTATTTTTTCTCTTAAAAAGACTTTGTCAATAAAAAAATGAACATAAATTCTTTTGAAAAACTTTTTCCACAAGACATGTTTTTAAAAGGAAAAATAAAGAGCTCCATTGAGCTAAGAATGGGCAAAAATAAAGTCAAATAATCTTCCAAGCATAAAACTACCACAAATCACTATCAGTAGGCTAAATAAATGAAACTCAAAACAAACAGTAATTACAATAAATAGCCAAGTCAAACTCAAAACGAGCAAAAATTAACATGAGTAGGGCTGATAACTCTCATGACTTCTCAAGACCAAAGCATTTTGGGCTTTACTGAAAAAAAAAATGACGTTTGAAATGTTTTCACCTTTCTTACTTTCATAAATAAAAAATTATCAAAACCTTAAGGAAGAAATGTCAGTATATGTCAATTAAACTGACAATCCACGGTCTTTTTTTCAGTAAAGTGCAAATTGTGTCCTCGTCTTGAGAAGGCATGGGGGCTATTAATCGTGACACGCAATTGATGACAAGAAATGACGACTATTAATGCTGATTCCAAATACGTAATATTTGTTCAAGTTAAAATTGTATGTCATGAGAATAGCTTAAAAGATTTGCTTTATCCGTGGTAGTTCACTAGATACCCTTAAGTAAAAACTATTTAATTTTCATTTATTTCTTTTTTAACCATGTGATTTGACATAAAAACTAGGGGGGGGGGGGGGGGTTATTCCATTGAAAATACTGAAAGTTCAAGCGTACCTATTTCTAAAGTAAAAAAAAAAAAAATCGAATAGCCACCAGCCCCCTAACACTATTTTAGCTATCCAACCACCCTTAATCCCCGAAGACATTTCATTAAAGTTTCATGACCGCCATTTTGTTAAAAATAGTCGAAATATATATATATATATATATATATATATATATATATATATATATATATATATATATATATATATATATATATATATATATATATATATATATATATATATATATATATATATATATATATATATATATATATATATATATATATATATATATATATATATATATATATATATATATATACGTGGCTCTCACAATCTCTTAGGCATGGGCCGTATATTATCCAAGTTGCCCATTGTTTGCCAATAAAATTCAAATTAGATTAAATAGGTTAAAATTCAAAACCGTATGTTACGGATTATAGTAAAGCTGAAACCTAAAATAAATGAAGCTGCTGCTACTTAGTCTCTTAAACATAATTTTTTTAAACTCTTTGTAATAAACTGCCTCGCGATGCTTAACCCTTTCAGTCACGAATTTTAGCCTGGAAGGTCAAAATTATGAGAGTAGCGAAAGTCAACCATGTGATGGATAAGTACTTACCAGGAATTTTTTCAGATTTTTTTCTGAACGTCTTCTTTCTTTTCCACCATGTACTTGAGCAAGGACAGTGTGACCAAATTTATTCAAATACAGTATAAAACCAATGAAAAACTGAGACTTCAAATATAGTACAAAAAACGAGAAACTGAATTGACAATGATCCTTTTACGTTTCTTTAGGTTTGTGAAACTGTGCGAAACAGTTTCGCGATTCTTCCAGGCAAAGTGGGACGTTGCACTTGGTACACATGAACCTAGTCTTCATGATACAGGGGGCATTTTTACACCTGTTTTGGGCGGCAAATTTTTCTGGCCAATGAGCAAAGGAATCTTTCTTCACGGCGGAGCAGGGCCTACGAAATTTGAGTTTTCGTTTCCTACGATTTTCGGCAACCGAGTCTTCTTCATCACTCTCCTCCTCTTCGCTTGAAGGAAGAGATCTGGGTCGGCCTCTTCTTCTAGGAGTGTCTTCAGACATAATGAGAGTCTCTGCTATGTCGAGTCGGAAGGTCAACGAATCGACAATGTTCTTTTGTCTCATATTCTGTGCCTTGCAAATCTCGACATATTCAAGCCAACTGTTGACTACAGCAAGATCGATCAAATGGAATACGAGTCTCAAAGTCCATTTTTTTGATCGAATGAGGGTCCTATAGTAGGATACCATCTGGTCAAGCTTATCAACCCCACCCATACTCAGGTTATAAGCCGCAATAGCTTCCGGCTGCGTCACTTGTACCTCTGTCTTCGTTTTCTTACACCACTTCATCACGTTTTTTACGTTGCCGCTTCCAATCATGTTAGAAGCGACTATCACCGATCTACAGTCCATCCACTTGATCAGACATACTTCTCCACTCACTAGCTCGTGGAACGCCCCCCTTCCTTTCTTTTTCAGAGACGTATCAGATTCCAACTTTGCGCCAAGAACTCTATTCGCTCTGATCGTGCCGGTGCCATACATACTTTTCCGTTCAAGCTCTTCAAGGAGCGGAATACTCGTAAAAAAGTTGTCAAAGAATATTTTCGTATGCGGGCGAAGCTGGACGCGACCAGCAAGAGCTAGTACCATTCCAGGTCCCAGTCCGAACTGCTTCTGCTCTTCCGTCAGGATAGTTTTCTTACCCTGGTAAACATCAAAAGTGAGTATGATGCCGTTACTGTTACAAAGCATAAAGATTTTTATGCCCCACGGTGTTGGCTTCCCCCTGATATACTGTTTTATGTCCAATGCACCGGTGTACGGCACCATTTGCTCGTCGACTGATACATACTCAGAAGGTACGATGCTTTCTGTCTTTTTCAGGACCCGGTCTATAACCGGACGAACCTTCCATACGCGATCGGTGTTCTCCGGGTCTTTAGAGAGGATATCTACCAGATGAAACAAATTTCGGAGACGCGAAAACCTATTGAAGTTCATGGCGTCTGCTATTAGAGGTATCCGAGTCCGACTACCCCAGTACATGCGATACCTTGGGAATTTAAAAGCACTCATCGCTATATGAATACCTATGAACCTTCTTATTTCAGAGGCTTTTGTACCCAAACTTGAGCCGGTTTTCTGTACAGAATAAAGATTGGTCATCTCGGCGGCTAACTCATAAAATTCACTATCAAAATATTCTTTGAAGTAGTCTATAGGCTCCTCGGGACCAAGTGGCGGCGGCGCCGGGTCGGCATTGTTGATAACTTTCGAGAAGATCGCATTCTTCCATACGAGTCTGCGTTTTAGATTTTTCGGAGGCGGGGGGAGGAGCGGCTCATCATCCTCAACTTCCGATAATGAATCTTCATCCGTATCGTGTGGCTGCGATAGATTTACTGACGCCCAATCTTCACCTTCGTCATCTGAGTTTGGTAGGTCCGATAACTCTGAAAGGTCTGAGTCGATCGCGTCCAAGACATTCAGTATGTCAGCGTGACGAACTCGACGTGGTCGATCATTGGATGGACCTGGAAAAGAAGATAGTGAGTCGCTTTTCCAGAATAGCGACTTGACAGGAAAAAGTTATCACTGATGTTTTCAAATAATACTACCAAAAGTATGTTCCTCTGACTGTACCATATATGCTGCTATTGAACTAGAAAAGTTAGTATCAAGTCACACTGTCCTTACCCAAGAACACGCTACTTCGAAAAAATCTGCGGCATCTATCCAACGCACTAGCGAGGTAAACTTTTTGAATAGATGGGGTAACTAACTGAAAAGGACAAATGAACCCCTTTTTTCGCGTATTTTCATGGTAAATCTGGTAAAAAAAATGCATGAAAACATACCTGGTAGATCCATTCTTTCGAGTACGGATGTGCAACAACTTCAAAATACTGCTAAAAATCAGAATTTAGCATCATCGGTTTGAAACTTCGCCAGTGTCTTTTCGCATTACTTATTATTATGGAGCGCATACTCGAGTATCGCTGCCACCTACAGGGTCCAAGAAGACCAAGCGAAGCTGTGATGTTCTCATGTGAGAACATGGTGACTGAAAGGGTTAATTGTACTTTTAGCCTTCTAAAAACTAGAGCATTACTGAAAACATACAACAAACGCAACAAAAGAGAAGTAGAAAAAGAAACTACATTATGCGGTCTAAATATTTTTGCATGCTTGCAAAAATATCCGTTTTTTTCAATAGTTGAGCTTTTATATTTTATAAAATCTTTTCTTCTATTTTTGACTAAAGAAACCTAACACTACACCTACACAAAATAAACAATAAACAATTGACTCTCAAAGTTTTCAATTGTCATTTTATCTTGTCAGGCTTTTAATTGTCTTATTTATGGAGCCTAAAGCATTCATAACACCGTAAATGTGTTGAACAAAATGGCTATCTTTAAATTTTGCTCAAACGACTTTGAGGAAAAAAAGGGGTGTGGGAGGGAGACTATTTGCCCTTTAATCCTTATGATTACTTAAAAAGAGCACTAGAATTATTAAATTCTGTTCGAATGAGTCCTCTCCCAGTATTCTAGGACTATTTGTTTGATGCGTTCATCCTATCAAAAGAAAAACAACAAATAAACACGCTTCGGTATCTTTCTTGTGGCAAAAGCAGAAAATTTCCCATTTTTGCAGATGGGGTGTTGGAACTTCTATAGTATGGTACTCTGACACGGTAAATTTTCTCAGACTCGTAGCCTTTGATGGGTAACAAAAAACATAATGAATTTTATATGTTTGAAATTAGTGTAATAATGCAATTTTTGATGTAAGTATCGAATCCTGAACTTGAATCCTTAGCTGAGAACCTTGATTTCTCAACTGTAGAGTTCTCTGTCAAACTAAGTCTGATTGTACGATTTCTATTACGATTCCTTTAGAGTTTGTCTCCACCTTTTTCAAAAATCTGGCAAATATTCTTAGGCTCGTAGTTTTTGAGTGGTAGTAATAAATTTAATAAATATTATTTATTTGGAATTAGAATAATAAGTCGATTTAATGTATATATTGATGTCAAATTCCATTTCTTAGAGTTTCGGTTACTATTGAGCAGCGTCGCTCCTTACAGTTCGTTGCCACGAAGTCTTCCAAAATAAAAAAAAAGAACTCGATAAAAACAGAAAAACAATTCACACAAACTTTCTAATAAAAAAAACTACAAAACTTAAACTTAAACAGCCTTATTGACACTAATCCTTAGAATTCAGCTAAGACAGCTATTAAGAAAATGGGTTTTTCATCATTAAACAGTCTCTTAGTAATAAACTGGCAGCTTTGTAAGACCGGGAGTCAATCTCTGTGAATTTGCAGTTTCTAACATCTGTCTTGGCGGAAATTCTGAGGATTACTGACGATAAAACTGTTTAAATTTTCGTTTTTGCTGCTGTTTTAATAGAAGGTTTGTATGCATTATTTGATGTTTTGATTAGATGAGAATCACGGTTATAGCTTTCTTCCCAAATACAGGATGAATATAATGATTATCATTTATACAAGGGCATCTCCATCCTTTCTGTCATTAAATAAAAAAAACAAGTTTTTTTAACTGAAAGTAAGGAACGACGTTAAAACTTAAAACAAACAGAAATTATTCCGTATATGAAGGGGGCTGTCCCCTCCTCAACGCCTCGCTCTTCACGCTAAAGTTTTTTTATTGTTTAAAAAAATAGAGTTGTGAGAAAGTCAAACTATAGCGTAAAGAGGGAGGCGTTGAGGAGGGGACAGCCCCCTTCATATACGGAATAATTTCTGTTCGTTTTAAGTTTTAACGTCGTTCCTTACTTTCAGTTAAAAAAACTTGTTTTTTTTATTTAATTTTTGAACGTTTTTGAATTAATGCAGGTTTTGATTTTGGCTCACCGTACATGAATAATTAAAACAAAATTTGCATATTATATTTGGTTAAATGGCTTTCTCGAAACTTGTTTAATTTTATTTACGAACGTTTTTATTAGTAATAAATATACGTAACTTAGAATTAACTTACGTAACGAACTTCTATATTCATAAATTTTTAACACGTATATTAGGGGGTTCGCCCCCTAGTCAATACCCTGCTCTTTAAACTATAGTTCGAATTTTTTTTTCCAGTTCTTTAAAAATGACCTCTTAATCACAATCAGTTGATCAGTTGAAAAACTTGTTTTTTTTATTTAATTCCTGATCTTTTTCTTTAATAATGCTGGGAAATCCGGCGCCCCCTTCATAGCAATGTCCCTTCCCCCATGAAAACTTCCTTCATGGAAAGATCCTTCCATATAGCCCCCGACCCTCTCCTTCCCCCATCTACCAGAAAAAATCTCCTCTGAAAAAGTCTGTATACTTCCCAATAACCAATACTATATGTTAACATTGAGTAAAGTTCATAACTTTCAGCCCTCCCCCTGGGGACTTTGGGGGATCAAGTCATCCTAAAAGACATTTTTATCATATTTTCGACCATGCTGAACAAAATGGCTATCTCAAAATTTTGATCGGGTGACTTTGGGAAAAAAATGAGCGTGGGAGGGGGCCTAGTTGCCCTCCATTTTTTTGGTCACTTAAAAAGGGCACTAGAACTTTTAATTTCCGTTCCAATGAGCCCTCCCACGATATTCTAGGACCACTGGGTCGATACGATCACCCCTGGGAAAAAAAAAAAAAAAACAAACAAACAAACAAATAAACACGCATCCGTGATCTTTCTTCTGGCAAAAAATGGAAAATTCCACATTTTTGTAGATAGGAGCTTGAAACCTCTACAGTAGGGTTCTCTGATACGCTGAATATGATGGTGTGATTTTCATTAAGGTTCTATAACTTTTAGGGGGTCTTTCCCCCTTTTTTCGAAAATCAGCCAAATTTTCTCAGGTACGTAACTTTTGATGGGTAAGATTAAACTTAATGAAACTTATATATTTGAAATCAGAATTAAAATTTGATTCTTTTGATGTATCTATTGGTATCAAAATCCCGTTTTTTAGAGTTTCGGTTACCATTGAGCCGGGTCGCTCCTTACTTACAGTTCGTTACCACGAACTGTTTGATGGGCTATATTCAAAACTCAAAACTTTTTTTGTAGTCAATATTTGGTTAATAAGGAGGGGGGGGGGTTGAGAGCTCACCGGTCTGATATTGCCCTTTTTCTTATTTTGAGTTGATAACTTTTAAAAGAAATGAAAGAAAAATAGAAATAAAAAAAACACAGCAAGAAATTTAAAAAAGGGAGACTCAAATAGTCTAGACAGGAATGTTACAATCTGAAAATATCTATAGAGGGCTGTCTTAATTTTAATTAAATTACTTTTAATTTTATTTTAATGTTTAATCTGATTTTAGTTTTTATTATTTCATTAATGATTTTCATCTTATTTCATTATAATTTTTCTTTGATTTTTCTTAAATATAGTTTTAATTTTTCATTTTGAATTATTTGCCTTATTTCTCATAGCTTATCTAATTTACTTGGCGTTTTATTGACGCCCAGTTGAAAAAACAGGCGAGGTAACCTTTGTCTAAATTTGACTCTCAATTTTAAAATTCTGACCCTTTTCTTTGAAATCGAGCTCTCCACCTATCTTGCTATAATTTGCAACATGCTATTTCCTTAGTAAAATAGTATACATAACTAACAATACCGATCTTTGAAAATCTCTATTTTTTCTACGTGTGGCTAACTATTTTCTGTGCACTCTCCGTGTTCAGTACATACAGTTTCTTACATACATTTTCTGTACATACAGTCTATTGATTAAAATAGGTTTTGGTTTTCGCGCGAGTTCCACCAAAAAATTGATTTGTAAATTTTGAACACTTGAAAAGTGAACTCATCAACTTTTTGTACACCACATTGGTGTTCAGGAAACAAAATTATAAAATATATGATATGAAAATCCATTTGGACCAATTTTCTCTTAAATCTCGTTTTATTTTGAAGTAAAAAAGGAAAGCAAAACAGCAAAAACTCGTGATACTTTCCGAATGGAGAGAATTTTGACAAGCGAATCAACCAACTTTATCTGCTACCTCTGTGAAATGCATAAAAAATGAGCAAAACGCCTTATTAGGGATGCGTGGTAACAACGTGCCTTTTGCGCTGCCTTTCTTGTCTTATTTTTTTCATCACTTTACAGCATGAGAAAAGATAAGACAAAAGGGCGGCCATTTTGGCGATACTGGGATAGTGAAACAAGGAGAAAAGATTCTTCTGAAATATCAAAACTTTGGAACAGTTCCTCCCCCCCTAAAAAATTTTTTTGGCAAATAAATAGCATTAAACTGAAGCTGTCCTAGCTCTAAAAGTACCCGTCATAATAATCAAGTCTTCAAAAGGGTGAGATGCAGATTATTTATCTCCTTCAGCTTTTCAGAATTATTTGGGGAAAATCGGTCTTGAAATACCGAGTTGCTTTATTCATACCCGACAAATCGTCGATGTTTCTCGTAATTTCTTATTAAGTGATACTATAAAATAGAGGAATTTTTTTGTTTAACTCTTATTACTATATTAAAAATTCCTATTATTTTTTTTCCAGAAATGTTACATTTTGGTACTTCTTGTTTTTTTCTTATCTAGTAATACTACACATAAAAGATGGAAGGAGACAAATTAAAAACTGCTTTTAATTAATGAGACTAATTTGGATAAGACTATTACATGAACTGGCACTTTGAAATCATACCTAAAGTGTCATCCACCCGTAAATTTCCTTTGACGTACTAGGGGTAGCTGGAAAAGCTATATCTCTTTTTCCAACGGGAAGACTGATCGTTTTGATCTTTTCCGAAATAACATCAATTTTCCCAAAAAAGACTTAAATCTATAAATTTTGAAATCTCGTACTTCTAGCGGTCAGACTTAATATAAATTGATTCAGTTAAAAAGTTAAATTGGAAGCTAAACTTTTTGGAAATAGAATTAAGTTGAGTAATTATACAACTAAATATAAGTCCTTCGATAGAGTAAATAAATAAGAAAATAATTTTCAACTGAAAATTAGTACCAACAATCAAACTCAGATCGAAAAAAAGCAATCCATAAATAAGGGGTTTGCCCCCCTCCTCGATACCTTGCTCTGAACATTAAAATCTATATTACTTTAGAAAAAAGCTTCTTATTCAAATTAAACATCTCTTGTGCTTCAAAAGTTGTTCTTAAAAAATTGGGATAAACAGTTAAATTTTAGCATAGGTATCAAGGCACAGAGACGTGGGGTAGCCCCCTCATATACAAAATAGTTTTGGTTCACTTTGAGATTTAATTTCAGTTTCTTTCTTTCAGTGGAAAAAAACCTGTCTGTATTTCTTTTCTAATCGTTTTTCAAGTAATAACGGTAAATATGGCTCCCCTTCCATGAAAAATTTCTTCACCTTACCGGAAACATATCTTTAGAAAGTTCCTTCAATGAAAAAATACCCCCCCTCCCATAAAACAACCTTTAGACAAGTCATTATTGATAAGTCAGGGATATATAAATTTCATGTATAGAGTTTTTTGGTCATTGTGATTCCAATTGTGTACTTTTTATTTGATTTCAAAATAAGTAATTTTGGATTTAAAGTACTAAAAGCAACCTTTTTCCCAAGAAAGTTCACAGTATTAAAAGCTCTACTTTGGAGCAAATATATTAGATAAAAATATAGCATTGCATATTTACATATTTACACTTTATTTCTTATGTTAGTCGTTTATTCTGTATGGACTCCGTGCATCTTTAGAAATAAATACGCCACCAAAATTTGGCCTCTGGCACTAGGAAGCTCAGTACATAGTTTTTGGTAATTCTATATTGATTGAACACCTCAGATTTCTCACCAATAGTATTTTGCCCTCTTTGTGCCAAAACTCTGATTTTGATCTACAAAATGGCAGAAAATACTACTGTGCTTTTGCTGTGCTACAATCTCTTTTGTTATTTGAAAAGGACGATAGAACTTTGAATTTCCGTTCGAATGAAACCTATCCGGAAATTCTTGAACCATTGGTTCTGTACGACCACCCAGAAAAACGAAAGAAAAAAAAGGACGAATAGACACGAATTCGTGATCACCCTTTTCGATTTTTTTTTTGTAGCTTTGTAGACAGGGGCTAAAACCTATCTAATAACATTCTCTGATATGCTGTGTTTGATTTTGTATTTTCATCTAGGTCAGTCCTCCATCGGGGTTTTCCCCCTTTTTAGAAAATTAGGCATATAATTTAAGCAAGGCTATATCCAGGGGGGTTAGGGACAGGGGCGAATCTCAGAATTTTTATTTGGGGGGGGGGGCAAGAGGGGTCCATATCTGGATAGTCAAAGGGCATGGGATGTATGATATTTTTTCTCTACATTATTAGGGGTGCTTGGTTAGGGGGTTTAACCCCCCTGAAATGTATGTCCCACTCCTAAAAACGTAACAAAAATGGATATAAATAAATTTTTTATGCGTTTTGAGGTTCTATTGTGTAACTCTCCCCTCCCCAAAAAAAAAATACTTGTGTAAAACACACCCCGAAAAATCCCGGGTACGGCCCTGATTCTAAGGCTAGTAAATTTTGGTTGGTAACTTTAAACTTAATAAGTTTCACATACTTAGGATAACTGATAAAAGATAATTCTTTTGATGCAAATATTTTATGATAACTTTCTTTTTTAGAGTCTATGCTACTCTTAGCACCAGTCCTCCAAATTAAGTGTTCTTTACCACGACATGTTGGATTGTTTAGTTTATATCATCGAACTTAATATAAATAAAATTTATTTTAATTTTCAGGTTAAAAGACAAAGGATTGATAATAATCCAGAATCCACATCCCCGGGGTAAGTAAATACTTGTATTGTCTTTAATTTTCATTGCAATTTGCTATTTAAAGAAAAAAAATTAAGCTATATTCGAGAAGCTTAGGGGAGTAGAATACAATTTCTTAAGGCCGAATTTCATTTTTGGATTTCACGACATACTCAGCTGTGGACCCTTACCATGTCTTTTAAAAAAGATTGTTGAGGCAGTTCAATACCATTAAGGATCACTCTATATCGTTCATTATAAACTTTTTTAGTTTATGTGGCGGAACTATTCAGAACCGATTGGATCGTCTTGCCATGACTTGTATAGCATTGGTAAGAAATCCAAATAAACGACTGAAAACTACAAGCCAAAATCTAATTTCCCGGAAATCTTAGGAAAACCATTAGCTTCTATCATTTTCTGCCGGAAAGAGAGATATTGAGATTTAATGAATCTTCCATCATTAGAAAGTGTCAATTTTCTTTTTTTGACTGAACGGAGCAGAATCTTCTTTTTAAGAAACGAGCAGTCCCTAAAAATATTCTAGTGATGCTGCTTGGAAAACGTTAAAAATCAGCTCAAAAGAAGTACCGTTGAATAATTTGACAGCTTTAGAAGTTTCCTGCTGTGTTAACCACCTTGATTAAGATCTTTGCCGACACAGGAAACATATTATCTATGCTGTATGTCATGGGTGCCCATAAGGGGGGCGCAGGATGGGGCGCCAGCCCCCACCTGGCTGAATGATGCTGCCTTATTTTTGTATTTTTGTTTGAAATTTTTATGGTATAGCATTAAAAGTGCCAATTAGACCAGGAACCCCCCCCCTGGAATTCAGCTTATGAGCGCCCATGTGTATGTACTTTAAATTTACAACATTGTGCTTAGCAATTACACGCTGAAAGTTTCAGCTTAATACTGTCAACTATTCCTGAAGAATTTCTCATGCGTCTGCGTGACAACCTGCGTGGGAATGTATTTCGAATTAGTTCCATACAGTTTCATCATATACCAAATTTTTAGCCTTAATATCCTCAGTTTCATAGCAGTAGTAGCAGTAGAATTAATTGTAGTAGCCTTACTTTCAGTGGCATCAGTAGTAATAGAAGTAGTAATAATAGTAACAGCAGTAGTAGTACGAGTAGAAGCAGTAGCATTAGGATGCAAATATTTTCTTTTGGTTAGTTTAACATCCCTTACAACAAGCCCTGTTATTTTCAATTTCACCCACCAAACTGTTCCTAAGATATTGCTGTTACACCCTTTTGACAATTGAAATTTCACCTTCATAGCCTTAGGCATAGTTGTAATAGTAGTCACAGTAGTAGTACTGATATTACTAGCAATAGTATTGAATAGCAGTAGTACTACTAGCATTGGTAGTATTAACATATTGCCTTTTGTTCAGTAGAACAACCCTCTCATCAAGTCCTTGAAGTTTCAACTTAATACATTTAGCCATTGCAGATATGTCCTTTTGATAACCTGTATCTTCATTTATTTTTTTAAATTGTCATCTCAATGGTCTTAACCTTACAATTAGTTGAAAATGTGTTTTCGCCAGTAATAAATAGTTCGCCTGAAATAGTTTAGCCAGTATAACACTGGTGGCTAAAATACCACGAGCATTGGTGCCAGCTGTAAATACACGAACAGAAGGTATTCTCGTATAAACTTCGGAGAGGGCTCATATAATTGGAAATTGAAAGTTCTCGTTCACTTTTAAAGAGTCAAAAGAGATCGGAGGGCAACTAGCCCCCCTCTCCACGTCCTGTTTTTCTCAATTCCATCCGATAAGAACTTTGAGAGAGCTTAATTAGCACAAACGTTTTTAAAGTGCCGAAAAACTGTAGCGTGTAGTGTGAAGTGGTGTTAAGGAGGGAGGCAACCCACTACATATTTGTAAAAAATTCTAAAATTTAATGTTGCTCCTTACTTTCATATGAAAAAACTAACTTTTATTCTTTATTTACTGAAGCTTAGTGGCAAACCCTTTTCTAAAGGCAATGGAAAAACTATGTCAATTAAAGTAAAAGTATATAAATATTAAAAAAGTAAGGAATTAATAATCAATCACAAAACAATAGCCTACTTACAAAAACAAATATATAAACTTCCAGCATTCAATTCTGTTTAGCAATGCCGAAGCGTTGGACGGATATTTTTTTTATCAATATTGACAGTTTGAACTTGGTTATCAAACACCAAAATATCTAATGCCTTTAGACTCAGAGTTTATAAAAAAAAAAACGCATTATCTAAGTAGTTTGTTCAAAGTAAAACATTAAAACTAAGACCAAGAAAATTAAATAAAAATTTTGAATTCGAAAATTTTTAATTTAATTTTGAATACCAAAGCCAGTATATTTGAAACCTTTATACTTCATAACTGTAAAAAATTAAACCTCTCTCAAATTGAAAAAAAGGTAAATACAATCACTCCTGGAAATAATTGACAGTAAAACACAAAAAACGTATCCGTTAAGGGGGAAAAATACAGAAATTCCCTGCATTCCGTTCAGGGGAACCATTTCTGTTTATAGGGGCTTCATATATCAGCTCAGGGGTACTCTTGTAATGCAAGCAAAAGTTGACAGCATATTCTTACTCATATTACCCCTTATTAAGTTGTTTTCCTTGTGTTTTCTGTAATTATACGAACTTTCTTGAGTTCTAATAACTGCAATAATTACTAATAAACAAATACATATTTAGGATCACAATAAAAAGCTGATTCTTTGATTGAATCTTATCAATAGTTAGGTTCTTATACTTTTGTTATTGACAAGGATCGTTATTTACTTACCATTCATTACCATTAAGAATTTAATTTTTTTTTTGCTCCAACCAAATTATAAAGAAAAAATATTTATGGAAAACTGGTTAGGGGTAACTCAGTCACAAGCTAGAACTTATATTTTCTCGAAATGCATCTGAAAGAAATTTTGAGACGGCCATTTGTTGTCGTAAAAACTACATAAAAGGTTCATTAGATTGGAAATTGAAAGTACTAGTGTCCGTTTGAAAAGCAAAAGATGACCGGAAGGCAAAAATCCCCCCCCCCTCCCTCCACGCCCATCAATTACAAAAACACATACAATCAACATTTTGATATAACCATTTTATACAGCGTAGTTTTAGACTTTTGAATAGTTGAAGTAGGTTTTAGACTTTTCCAGTGAGAGAAGTAAGTGATACCCAAACTCTTGTTTGTAGTAATTTTTGTTCGTTTCAAGCTTGATTTGCATATTTAATTTAAGTTTCATTCGTTTTAAGATTTATTTATTAATTAACATTAATATCTATTGTATGTTTGTTTGCATTGATTGTTAATTTAATTTCTGTTCGTCTTAACTTTCAGTTATACTTCAATAGCAAAATATTTTTTTTCGTTTTAAGCTTGATTTTCATATTCAATCTAAGAATTACTCGCTTTAAGATCTATTTATTCATTTATATGATTACTTGTATGCTTTTGCTTTGATTGTTTATTTAATTTCTCTTTGTTTTGGGTTTCATTTATTCTTTAGTAGTAATTTCTGGTCGTTTTGAGTTTGAATTTTAACAGGTATTTGTATCTGCTGAGCTTAAGTTTAAAATGGCCTTCAATTTTCTTTGAAAAACTTAATTTTCGGAAAGTTTTTTTAAATTAATTTTTTTTCGTTTTTGATTGCAAAAAGTTACAAGTTTTTAAAAATTCCTTATTTCAAAACCAAACTTTAAAAAAAAAATCAAATGTTCATCAAAGTATCAAAACTGGTGTCAAATTAATAATATCAAAGTGAAAAAATTGGTTTGTGTCAACCATTTTTTTAGACCATGACATTTTACGTATTGTATTCGAAACGAACATTTTGCTAATTTTTGACAAAAACAGTTGATAAAAATGATCAGCCAGTCGGTAAAATTCTTGCCCCCCCCCCTCCTCAAATATTTTGGCTAGTAACGATCCTGGTTAGAATTAACATAATGAAACTTATATATTTGAAATCAACATAAAAATCTGATTTTTTTTATCAACATAATAAGCCGATTCTTTTGATATATCTATTGATATTAAAATTCCGTTTTTTAGAGTTTCGGTTACTGTTTAGCCGGGTCGTTCCTTACTTACAGTTCGTTACCACGAACTGTTTGATAAGTCAGAGATTGTATCCGTAATCATCTTAATATTCACACAATATGTTGACTTTATGTGACCCTTTTTGTTTTAATTGACTCAAAAAAGTTTGAAAATCTAAGCCATAAATACTTTACTGAGGCCTCGCTTACCCCATAAAAGGATCCATTGTTCGGCACCCTGATGGATAATGTATAGCCATTAATTGTAGGCCTATTGGATAAACGGTCCATAATAGCGGGTCAATTTTTATTGACTGCTTTAGAGAAGAACGGTACATTGCACATCATTATCACTTCCAACACTGGAAGGTTGCATAGATACGCTTTCAACGGCTCTTAGAATTTTCCGCAATAGCGTTCTGGCCCTGTTCTAGCAGCCATATTGCAGGTTTAGTCCGAAAATATTCCTTGGAATGAATGGTAGAAATTAAATTCCAGCCCTCCCCCTTCTGATTGGTCATTCCATTTATTAACTGGGGGTTCACTATATGTTAGCATATTTGACCACAAAAGTACTTTTTAAGTTTTCCCCTATAAACACACAGAAAGATCCTCTTGCCCTCCCCTATAAAAGCTGGTGAGCAACACCCCCGTTTATAATTCTATGAAGCTTCAAGTGTTTGATGCGTGTGCAATATCTATTTATTTATTTTATAATGTTTTTGAATTTAACAAAGTAACGTTTTTCCTAAATAGTAACTTTTTTTTTGTTATGACTTGAAGAAAAACGTTCCGTAGAAGACTTAGGGAAGAAATAGACTATCTTTACTTGTTAACTTCTTGGTGCATTCCCCCTCCCCCTCAATGAAGAGGATGAATGAATGCAAGTATGGTCCCAGGATCGGGACAGCTGGGCTGCTACATATTCTGTAAATTATTAATTCCGAATAAGTGTTTCGTAAGGTCAGCAGTGTGAGGCAGCCTAACTTTTGGTCCTTTAACCAATCCTGTAAATACTAGCTTTTTCCAGCTCTCAACGTTGATGTATTTTCAAAATTCATAGTATTGGTGGAAAGAGTGATGACTAAGGATTGTAAAGGTACGATTAAAATTGAAGCTGTTGATTTGTTGATTTAGGGTTTTAAAGGGCGAATATACCCGAAAGAATCCAAAAATCCTTTGAATTATTTTTGTATATTAGTCCTTATTGGCCAAGGACTTATGATTGTCAATTTCTAATTGATCAGGAAAAAATTTCTTGTGACAAATTTCTGGGCATCCCCTTTCCCACAGCAAAAGATTGATTATGATTTTGACGAAGAATATAATCCTTGAAAGTATTACAATGCTGGACTCCGAAGATCAAAAATACCCCTCATTTTGTCACTATAAAATATATTTGTAAATAATTAATAGGCATGTTTCGCATAATTTACTATCATTATCCCAGAGTCTCTGAGGGTTATGCCATTCTTTGATGCAAATTTGTTGATGTTTTTTGTTTCTGAACAAAAAATAAAGTTTTTGTTCTTAGACAATGAGAGCATGGAAATGCTTTTTTTTAGGCATCTGACGTTCCCCTCTCTTGCTCATTGACCGACCATCACTCCTATTTTTTATATACACTTTCTTTCTTTCTGTTAATATTATCTTAACTTGCCTTTCTCTGCTCAGTTTTTCATTTATGGAGAATTTGCCAGAAAAAACTGTCGGGAGAGATTTTTTGGGGTGAATTTACACGGAGGATATTTTACGGGGTGGATTTGTAGGGGAAACCTGCCAGACCCCGAAGAAGGAAAAGAGGATTTATACTACCTCGACGGTCGAAAACTCATGTGCTTGAGTTTTTGTTTAAATTGAATGAATTATACTATTTTTGTTTCTTTGAGCAAGTCTCACTTAGTCTCCTCCTCCTCCCCCACTGACTGCAGTGATAGCTTTGAGAACAACTCAGTGTATTAAATGTTAAATACACTCTTAAATTCTTAAACACTAGCCCCTCCCCTCTCTGCTTTAAAATCTTGTGATCTACCCGTCAACCTCATTGTCAAAATTTTCTTCGTCTCCACGTTATGGTATTGCATCTTTCATTTATTTCCGTAGGCTGCTTGCCTGGGTTCATTCCTACTGGGTAGACTAAATCCCGCAGTTGAACTATTCACTAATCCAACAGCTCCTTTGCATTCTGTCCTTCACTTGCATGCGATCTGAAAATGACGTCTTTGTAAATCAAAAAGTACACCCTTTAAATCGCCATTGTTGAAACCTTATAAAGGAAAATTGTAACCCTCTCATTGAACAAAAAGAAAAAAATAACTTTTTTTGGCATGGGCAGGAGTGAAATGTCCTTTTATTTGTTTTTCATCGCTGTTGAGGCACTAGAAGATTATAGAGAGCTGTTTGATGACTAAAAAAAAAAAAAGCTAATTCTTATAGCTTATTTTTTTTTATATTAGACTCGATAACGCCGTCATAAAGTGCGACATGGTAAACTGTAAACGCCATTTGGGTGGCATATATGAAATGGACACATGGATATAATACGGAGCTAATTATGGGCTCATTTATCAAATCATTTTTACATTTAATTGTTCTTTATGAATTTGACTTTATAAGGCAATCACAACATGCCACATTACACGGAAAAAGTGCACTTTGTTTTTTTTTTCATTTTTTCAATAAGAAGAAATAACAAAAGTGGGGTTGTTGTCCCAACAAATCTTTTCAAACTATTGGGAAGGCAACTGCCCCCCCCCCCCTGTCTCCCCCGAAATAACATTTCTGCTGGTATTCTTGTTTTAAAGATTTGCATATCATTTATCGGGGTGATTTCAATAAGTCTTTTTCATTGAAAGACAGTGCCCTCACATCTGCAGCATTTATTTGATGTCAGTTGTTTTTAAATATTTGCTTATTTGATATAAAAGCCTGTAGCAAGGCTGAAATACCTTAAATAAAACAGGGTACTAAAAATCTTCATCATAGGCCGCGCAATAGCGCTGCCTAATTAAAGAGCCATGTGAGCACAATGTATTATTTATTTTTATTTTTTTAATTCTTGTTTTCTTAGACCAGAGTACTTCGAATCAAAGAAGTTTTTGTAGAAACTTTGAAAAGAACTCATTCGATTGGAAATTAAAGGGATAGTGCCCTTTTTAATAGTCGAAAGTGATAGGAGGGAAACTAACCCCTCTTCCTCGCCCATAACTTCCCCAAACACATATAATAAAAATTTTGAGATAGCCATTTTGTTCAACGTAGTTGAAAGAATCGTAAATTACGTATTTGAAGATGATAACCACCCCTCCAGAGCCCTCGGGGCAAGGGTTGTAAGCTATGCCCTGGGGGCATATAACGTTTATATAGAAAGGATGTTCGTATAAAATTTGGAGGGGCTCATTGGATTGCTAGCCACAAGTTTTAGTGCCCTTTTTGAGATTCAGAGTGATTGTAGGGTGGATAGCTCCCACCTCAATCACATACACACCTCGTATTTCCCCGAAAGTATCTGATAGAAATTTTGAGGTGGCCATTGTTGTCGCAGAACCTTCAAAAAGAAATCATTTGATTGGAAATTGAAAGGGCTAGTGTCCTTTTGCATAATCAAAAATGATTGGAGGGCAAGTAACCCCCCCCCCCCAACGCCCCTATTTGCCCAAACATACCCAATCAAAATTTTGACATAGCCATTTTGTGTAATGTAATTGAAATGTCGGGAAATTATATATTTGAGGATGACAACCCCAACCAAAGCCCTCAAGGCAAGGGTGGTTAGTTATGCCCTGGGGGTTTATAAGGTATATATGGAAAGGGTGATCGTAAAAAGCTTTGGAGGGGCTCATTGGTTTGGTAATCAGAAGTTGTAGGGCCCTTTTTAAGATTTAGAGTGATCAGAGGGTGGATACCCCCCCTCATACCTCTTATTTTCCCGAAATATTTCTGATAGGAATTTTGAGATGGCCATTTGTTGTCGTAGAAACTTTGAAATCTGCTAATTCGATTGGAAACTGAAAAGGATAGTGCTCTTTTTAATAGTCGAAAGTGATTGCAGGGCAACTAAACCCCCTCCTACACCCACCATTTCCTCAAAATATCCAATCAAAATTCTGAGATAGCCATTTTGTTCAACGTAATGAGAAGGTCCAGAAATTATGTCTTTGAGGATGACAACCCCCCCAGCCTCAGGACAAGGGTTGTAAGTTTTGCCATGGGGATAAGGTATATATAGAAAGGGTGATCATATAAACTTTGGAGAGGGCTCATTGGATTGGTAATCAAAAGTTCTAGTACCTTTTTTAAGATTCAGAGTTATCCGTGGGTGGATACCCTCCATACCTCGTATTTTCTCAAAATGCATCTGATAGTAATTACAAGATGGTCATTTGTTGTCGTAGAAACTTCGAAAAAGGCCCATTAACTGGAAATTGAAAGGGATAGTACCTTTTTATATTAGTTAAAAGTGATTGGAGGGCAACAAGTTCCCCCACGCCTTTCAATTCCTGAAATATATCTAATAAAAATTTTGAGATAGGCATTTTGTCCAGCATGGTTTAAAATTTCTGGAAATTCTGTCTTTGCTAACCCCCATACCTTCTCAAGACCAGAACATAATTTGCACTTTACTGAAAAAATAATGGCTGTGAATTGCCATTTTAGTAAGCATATACTGATATATATTCCTTAAAGTTTTGATATTTCTTTATTTATTTAAGTTAAAAAGTTAAAATATTTTAAACGTATTTTGATTATTTAAATCATACAACAAATAATCGAGTCAAACTCAAAACGAGCAAAAATCAACTTGAGTAGACCTGACAAACCCATATGTTCTCAAGACCAGAGCATAATTAGCACTTTATTGAAGACAAAACACATTTAAAATGTTTTCACTTTGTTTTTACTTGTTTAAAATGCTTTTACTAGATATATAAAGGGGGAAATGCTCCCCCTTGCACTCTAATTATAGCGTGAGTGTTTGGTGCCCTTTTTAAGGGTAACAAGAGATTGGAGGCCAAACGGCCCTCCTCTTAAGCCCATTCATTTTCCAAACGTATCCAGTCAAAATTTTGAGACAGCCATTTTGTTCAGCATAGTCGAGCAGTCCAGCAACTAAGTCTTCAGGAATATTAGGCGTGCCGACCCCCCATAATTATGCCAATAAGGCACCTCAGCAATATATTGAAAACGACGGGGGTATTAAGTTGAAACTTTTGGGGATGCTACTATTATTACTTCTACTCTTACAATTTAAATAAATAAAAAGAGTGTAAGTGTATCCAGGTTGTCAAAGAGAATAGACATAATCTTTTGGGAAAATATAAAGTTTCATTTTTCAGGTCAACTTTAGAAGCTATAAAATTAAATTGGAAAATACTTTTTGTATCAGGATTAAAAATTGTTGAAAAAGTTTCTCCAACATACAAATAGAAACCTATAGTATGGATTCTTATAGATAAAAACTGCAAAGAAATACCATATTATTTTTTCTCTTAAAAAGACTTTGTCAATAAAAAAATGAACATAAATTCTTTTGAAAAACTTTTTCCACAAGACATGTTTTTAAAAGGAAAAATAAATAGCTCCATTGAGCTAAGAATGGGCAAAAATAAAGTCAAATAATCTTCCAAGCATAAAACTACCACAAATCACTATCAGTAGGCTAAATAAATGAAACTCAAAACAAACAGTAATTACAATAAATAGCCAAGTCAAACTCAAAACGAGCAAAAATTAACATGAGTAGGGCTGATAACTCTCATGACTTCTCAAGACCAAAGCATTTTGGGCTTTACTGAAAAAAAATGACGTTTGAAATGTTTTCACCTTTCTTACTTTCATAAATAAAAAAATTATCAAAACCTTAAGGAAGAAATGTCAGTATATGTCAATTAAACTGACAATCCACGGTCTTTTTTTCAGTAAAGTGCAAATTGTGTCCTCGTCTTGAGAAGCCATGGGGGCTATTAATCGTGACACGCAATTGATGACAAGAAATGACGACTATTAATGCTGATTCCAAATACGTAATATTTGTTCAAGTTAAAATTGTATGTCATGAGAATAGCTTAAAAGATTTGCTTTATCCGTGGTAGTTCACTAGATACCCTTAAGTAAAAACTATTTAACTTTCATTTATTTCTTTTTTAACCATGTGATTTGACATAAAAACTAGGGGGGGGGGGTTATTCCATTGAAAATACTGAAAGTTCAAGCGTACCTATTTCTAAAGTAAAAAAAAAAAAAATCGAATAGCCACCAGCCCCCTAACACTATTTTAGCTATCCAACCTCCCTTAATCCCCGAAGACATTTCATTAAAGTTTCATGACCTCCATTTTGTTAAAAATAGTCGAAATATATATATATATATATATATATATATATATATATATATATATACATATATATAATATATATATATATATATATATATATATATATATATATATATAATATATATATATAATATATATATATATATATATATAATATATATATATATATATATATATATATATATATATATATAATATATATATATATATATATATATATATATATATATATATATATATATATATATATATATATATATACGTGGCTCTCACAATCTCTTAGGCATGGGCCGTATATTATCCAAGTTGCCCATTGTTTGCCAATAAAATTCAAATTAGATTAAATAGGTTAAAATTCAAAAACCGTATTTTACGGATTATAGTAAAGCTGAAACCTAAAATAAATGAAGCTGCTGCTACTTAGTCTCTTAAACATAATTTTTTTAAACTCTTTGTAATAAACTGCCTCGCGATGCTTAATTGTACTTTTAGCCTTCTAAAAACTATAGCATTACTGAAAACATACAACAAACGCAACAAAAGAGAAGTAGAAAAAGAAACTACATTATGCGGTCTAAATATTTTTGCATGCTTGCAAAAATATCCGTTTTTTTCAATAGTTGAGCTTTTATATTTTATAAAATCTTTTCTTCTATTTTTGACTAAAGAAACCTAACACTACACCTACACAAAATAAACAATAAACAATTGACTCTCAAAGTTTTCAATTGTCATTTTATCTTGTCAGGCTTTTAATTGTCTTATTTATGGAGCCTAAAGCATTCATAACACCGTAAATGTGTCGAACAAAATGGCTATCTTTAAATTTTGCTCAAACGACTTTGAGGAAAAAAGGGGTGTGGGAGGGAGACTATTTGCCCTTTAATCCTTATGATTACTTAAAAAGAGCACTAGAATTATTAAATTCTGTTCGAATGAGTCCTCTCCCAGTATTCTAGGACTATTTGTTTGATGCGTTCATCCTATCAAAAGAAAAACAACAAATAAACACGCTTCGGTATCTTTCTTGTGGCAAAAGCAGAAAATTTCCCATTTTTGCAGATGGGGTGTTGGAACTTCTATAGTATGGTACTCTGACACGGTAAATTTTCTCAGACTCGTAGCCTTTGATGGGTAACAAAAAACATAATGAATTTTATATGTTTGAAATTAGTGTAATAATGCAATTTTTGATGTAAGTATCGAATCCTGAACTTGAAACCTTAACTGAGAACCTTGATTTCTCAACTGTAGAGTTCTCTGTCAAACTGAGTCTGATTGTACGATTTCTATTACGATTCCTTTAGAGTTTGTCTCCACCTTTTTCGAAAATCTGGCAAATATTCTTAGGCTCGTAGTTTTTGAGTGGTAGTAATAAACTTAATAAATATTATTTATTTGGAATTAGAATAATAAGTCGATTTAATGTATTTATTGATGTCAAATTCCATTTCTTAGAGTTTCGGTTACTATTGAGCAGCGTCGCTCCTTACAGTTCGTTGCCACGAAGTCTTCCAAAATAAAAAAAAAAGAACTCGATAAAAACAGAAAAACAATTCACACAAACTTTCTAATAAAAAAAACTACAAAACTTAAACTTAAACAGCCTTATTGACACTAATCCTTAGAATTCAGCTAAGACAGCTATTAAGAAAATGGGTTTCTCATCATTAAACAGTCTCTTAGTAATAAACTGGCAGCTTTGTAAGACCGGGAGTCAATCTCTGTGAATTTGCAGTTTCTAACATCTGTCTTGGCGGAAATTCTGAGGATTACTGACGATAAAACTGTTTAAATTTTCGTTTTTGCTGCTGTTTTAATAGAAGGTTTGTATGCATTATTTGATGTTTTGATTAGATGAGAATCACGGTTATAGCTTTCTTCCCAAATACAGGATGAATATAATGATTATCATTTATACAAGGGCATCTCCATCCTTTCTGTCATAGGCTATATTCAAAACTCAAAACTTTTTTTGTAGTCAATATTTGGTTAATAAGGAGGGGGGGGGGGGTTGAGAGCTCACCGGTGGTGAATAGTATTGGTGGAAAGAGTGATGACTAAGGATTGTAAAGGTACGATTAAAATTGAAGCTGTTGATTTGTTGATTTAGGGTTTTAAAGGGCGAATATACCCGAAAGAATCCAAAAATCCTTTGAATTATTTTTGTATATTAGTCCTTATTGGCCAAGGACTTATGATTGTCAGTTTCTAATTGATCAGGAAAAAATTTCTTGTGACAAATTTCTGGGCATCCCCTTTCCCACAGCAAAAGATTGATTATGATTTTGACGAAGAATATAATCCTTGAAAGTATTACAATGCTGGACTCCGAAGATCAAAAATACCCCTCATTTTGTCACTATAAAATATATTTGTAAATAATTAATAGGCATGTTTCGCATAATTTACTATCATTATCCCAGAGTCTCTGAGGGTTATGCCATTCTTTGATGCAAATTTGTTGATATTTTTTGTTCTGAACAAAAAATAAAGTTTTTGTTCTTAGACAATGAGAGCATGGAAATGCTTTTTTTTAGGCATCTGACGTTCCCATCTCTTGCTCATTGACCGATCATCACTCCTATTTTTTATATACACTTTCTTTCTTTCTGTTAATATTATCTTAACTTGCCTTTCTCTGCTCAGTTTTTCATTTATGGAGAATTTGCCAGAAAAAACTGTCGGGAGAGATTTTTTGGGGTGAATTTACACGGAGGATATTTTACGGGGTGGATTTATAGGGGAAACCTGCCAGACCCCGAAGAAGGAAAAGAGGATTTATACTACCTCGACGGTCGAAAACTCATGTGCTTGAGTTTTTGTTTAAATTGAATGAATTATACTATTTTTGTTTCTTTGAGCAAGTCTCACTTAGTGTCCTCCTCCTCCCTCACTGACTGCAGTGATAGCTTTGAGAACAATTCAGTGTATTAAATGTTAAATACACTCTTAAATTCTTAAACACTAGCCCCTCCCCTCTCTGCTTTAAAATCTTGTGATCTACCCGTCAACCTCATTGTCAAAATTTTCTTCGTCTCCACGTTATGGTATTGCATCTTTCATTTATTTCCGTAGGCTGCTTGCCTGGGTTCATTCCTACTGGGATTTTACCGTTGTCCCCTCCCTGATTTGTTTTATCTAATATATTTGTTCCAAAGTAGAGCTTTTAATACTGTGAACTTTCTTGGGAAAAAGGTTGCTTTTAGTACTTTAAATCCAAAATTACTTATTTTGAAATCAAATAAAAAGTACACAATTGGAATCACAATGACCAAAAAACTCTATACATGAAATTTATATATCCCTGACTTGATCAATAATGACTTGTCTAAAGGTTGTTTTATGGGAGGGGGGGTATTTTTTCCTTGGAGGAACTTTCTAAAGATATGTTTCCGGTAAGGTGAAGAAATTTTTCATGGAAGGGGAGCCATATTTACCGTTATTACTTGAAAAACGATTAGAAAAGAAATACAGACAGGTTTTTTTCCACTGAAAGAAAGAAACTGAAATTAAATCTCAAAGTGAACCAAAATTATTTTGTATATGAGGGGGCTACCCCACGTCTCTGTGCCTTGATACCTATGCTAAAATTTAACTGTTTATCCCAATTTTTTAAGAACAACTTTTGAAGCACAAGAGATGTTTAATTTGAATAAGAAGCTTTTTTCTAAAGTAATATAGATTTTAATGTTCAGAGCAAGGTATCGAGGAGGGGGGCAAACCCCTTATTTATGGATTGCTTTTTTTCGATCTGAGTTTGATTGTTGGTACTAATTTTCAGTTGAAAATTATTTTCTTATTTATTTACTCTATCGAAGGACTTATATTTAGTTGTATAATTACTCAACTTAATTCTATTTCCAAAAAGTTTAGCTTCCAATTTAACTTTTTAACTGAATCAATTTATATTAAGTCTGACCGCTAGAAGTACGAGATTTCAAAATTTATAGATTTAAGTCTTTTTTGGGAAAATTGATGTTATTTCGGAAAAGATCAAAACGATCAGTCTTCCCGTTGGAAAAAGAGATATAGCTTTTCCAGCTACCCCTAGTACGTCAAAGGAAATTTACGGGTGGATGACACTTTAGGTATGATTTCAAAGTGCCAGTTCATGTAATAGTCTTATCCAAATTAGTCTCATTAATTAAAAGCAGTTTTTAATTTGTCTCCTTCCATCTTTTATGTGTAGTATTACTAGATAAGAAAAAAACAAGAAGTACCAAAATGTAACATTTCTGGAAAAAAAATAATAGGAATTTTTAATATAGTAATAAGAGTTAAACAAAAAAATTCCTCTATTTTATAGTATCACTTAATAAGAAATTACGAGAAACATCGACGATTTGTCGGGTATGAATAAAGCAACTCGGTATTTCAAGACCGATTTTCCCAAAATAATTCTGAAAAGCTGAAGGAGATAAATAATCTGCATCTCACCCTTTTGAAGACTTGATTATTATGACGGGTACTTTTAGAGCTAGGACAGCTTCAGTTTAATGCTATTTATTTGCCTAAAAAAATTTTTAGGGGGGGGGGGAACTGTTCCAAAGTTTTGATATTTCAGAAGAATCTTTTCTCCTTGTTTCACTATCCCAGTATCGCCAAAATGGCCGCCCTTTTGTCTTATCTTTTCTCATGCTGTAAAGTGATGAAAAAAATAAGACAAGAAAGGCAGCGCAAAAGGTACGTTGTTACCACGTATCCCTAATAAGGCGTTTTGCTCATTTTTTATGCATTTCACAGAGGTAGCAGATAAAGTTGGTTGATTCGCTTGTCAAAATTCTCTCCATTCGGAAAGTATCACGAGTTTTTGCTGTTTTGCTTTCCTTTTTTACTTCAAAAATAAAACGAGATTTAAGAGAAAATTGGTCCAAATAGATTTTCATATCATATATTTTATAATTTTGTTTGCTGAACACCAATGTGGTGTACAAAAAGTTGATGAGTTCACTTTTCAAGTGTTCAAAATTTACAAATCAATTTTTTGGTGGAACTCGCGCGAAAACCAAAACCTATTTTAATCAATAGACTGTATGTACAGAAAATGTATGTAAGAAACTGTATGTACTGAACACGGAGAGTGCACAGAAAATAGTTAGCCACACGTAGAAAAAATAGAGATTTTCAAAGATCGGTATTGTTAGTTATGTATACTATTTTACTAAGGAAATAGCATGTTGCAAATTATAGCAAGATAGGTGGAGAGCTCGATTTCAAAGAAAAGGGTCAGAATTTTAAAATTGAGAGTCAAATTTAGACAAAGGTTACCTCGCCTGTTTTTTCAACTGGACGTCAATAAAACGCCAAGTAAATTAGATAAGCTATGAGAAATAAGGCAAATAATTCAAAATGAAAAATTAAAACTATATTTAAGAAAAATCAAAGAAAAATTATAATGAAATAAGATGAAAATCATTAATGAAATAATAAAAACTAAAATCAGATTAAACATTAAAATAAAATTAAAAGTAATTTAATTAAAATTAAGACAGCCCTGTATAGATATTTTCAGATTGTAACATTCCTGTCTAGACTATTTGAGTCTCCCTTTTTTTAAATTTCTTGCTGTGTTTTTTTATTTCTATTTTTCTTTCATTTCTTTTAAAAGTTATCAACTCAAAATAAGAAAAAGGGCAATATCAGTAAGTGATTCATAAAATAATTTCTGATATTTTACAGACTTAGAATTTATCAAATATCATTTATAATAAAACATGGATAATAAATAAAACATTTGTTAGTTTGGTTTTAAATACCGGATCCCTAAGTATAGTTAATTTCGTATAGGTATATTTTATAGTTAGAGTATAGTTTATTTAGATCTTTATTGTTGTTTATTAAAATATTAAAAAAACTAATCATTTAAAAAAAGAAGACATGGGGGTATCATCCCTACTCATGTAAATTTCTGCTCATTCTTGTGTTTGACTTCTTTATTTTTTATAATTTCTGTTCGTTTTGGGTTTCATTTATTTATTGATAGTGATTTGCGATAGTTTTACACTTGGATAATGATTTTATTTTATTTCTGCTCTTTTTCTGGTTTAAAGGAGCTCTTATTTTTACTTTGAAAATCGTATTTTGTGGGAAAAGTTTTTTAAACTAATCGTTGAAAAAAAAAGTTATAAACCGTCATAATAATGTAGAAAAAAAAACGTTTCAAAGTGTTAAAAGTGTCATTTGTAAATATGAGGGGTGGGGGTTACTTGTTCCAGTAGCTATGTTCACAATTAGTCCAGACAAATTCCTTTAATAAAAAGAGATTGGAAGTTAAATTCCTCTTTCATATTTATTTAAATAACTTCCAAAAGGTTATTTAAAAAGACTATGGCTTGTCTTAAGGGCTGAGTAAACTCAGTCTAAAATCTGGTAGCGTGGTAAAGCTTTCTAATTTAGTTAATTATAAATTGAGTAAAAATATATTAAGACGTAAAAACAAAGTTTCAAAATACCACTTTTTAAGATAAGGATACAAATTGTGAAATGTGTGGGCTTGAAGGGAACTTGCTCAATAACCAATTTCCTGGCTAAATGCGTCAATGTACCGGAAGGACGTGGTTGGTTTCTCATATATATACCCCGATTTTTGAGACTGAAGGCAGACCTTTTGACTTGCCGGGTGAACCTCTGCCCGTTTATTTTCTTATTAGAAATACCTTAGGATTTTGTCTTATCATTATACAGCATTAGCTATTTTTTTTTGGAAATCAAATTTTTTGTAGCATCTTTTTGGATCCATTTTTCCTTCAATCATATTTTGACATATTTTTGGGAAGTAACAAATTTTGAAAGCACTTCAAATATATCTTGATACTATCATCTCATACTCGATCAACTGATATATTGGAAACTATAGCAGTAATACAGACTTTACTACAAGTTCGTCAGAAAGTGAGATAGAATCAGAACTTAATTTAGGCCTAGAAAATGTGCTACATAGCCCAATGGCTTATGTTATTGAAATATGTGAAAATGATTTGTGCTGGAAAAATATGTGAAAATTTAAAAATCAAAGTGTTATGTGTAATTTACCAAGGCATTTCTAAAACGAAAAATAAACGGTATATCAACCACATCACACAGATAAATTAAACTATTAAGGGGAATTAAATTTAAACTCAAATAATTCATAAACTTATCTAATATAGCTTGAAATCTAATTTTAGCAAAACCATTAATATTATGTTTAAGCCGCTTGGGGTCAAGTTAAAACAGAAGATGCATATGAAGAGGGTAAAAGAGTTATTGTCAGTCCTAGAGACAGAGAAAAAGAGAAACAAGGATGAATTTCAAATTGAAATCCTTCGACAAAAAAAGGAACATGGCCAATATTGGACCAGAAACATAACCCTAAGGAAACCCATTGAGGGTAGATGCACATAATGACCCAAAAATGGCAGCATAATAGCTTTAAACGAAATTAATTTGCTTTAAAAGTAAAATATTGAGAATTGGGACAATTCTTCTTTAAATGGGGAGTAATGTGGTAAAGCTTTCTAATTTAGTTAATTATTAATTGAGTAAAAATATATTTAGACGCAAAAACAAAGGTTCAAAATACCACTTTTGAAGATATAGATACAAATCGTGGAATGTGTGGGCTTGAAGGGAACTTGCTCAATAACCAATTTCCTGGCTAAATGCGTCAATGTACCGGAAGGACGTGGTTAGTTTCTCATATATATACCCCGATTTTTGAGACTGAGGGCAGACTTTTTGACTTGCCGGGTGAACCTCTGCCCGTTTATTTTCTCATTAGAAATACCTTGGGAGTCATTGTAGTTTTTGAGACTTGAGACACTATATATCATTGTAGTTTTTGAGACTTGTGGTCTACTTGGGACAGCCGGTCCCAGTAGGGAGTATATATCTGATTATTATTATATGTTAAATGAATAAAAGTATTGTATTTTAGACAACCTCTCTACAATCTACCTTTAGCCCTCGAACATACCCAGTCGGTACGCCTCAAAAGTTCGGTCATAGCCTAAGGCAAGCTACCAGGGCCAGAGTTTATCTCCCCTATAAAGGGAGAATAAAAGCATCTACAACTAAAACACCCAAATACAGTAAATAATACCTCATAACAGTAGTTCTGCGAACTATTTGCGTATAGAAACTTCACTTCCTAAAATGTTTTCGCATGTTTTTATTTGAATTACCATAGTTATGCTCCTGAACAGCCTCCATCTCTTATTAAACATCCTTAATTTAACTTCTCTACTATAACTTTCGGTGTTTCTTGCTTAATACTCCATTTTCGGGCTTTTACTTATAATCCCCTCTCTTGGGTTTTGCAGGCGACCCAAAATAAATTGTTCGGCATGTGCCTGCTCAAACATATAGACACGCCTCTCAATCCTACTTTTAATAATGAAGTTTGCACCGCTACGCGCTGGTCTGAACACTTGGGGGTGGGGAACTTAGAATATTTTTCAACAGGGAAATTTTCTCATCTTTAACAAGAAACTTTCGTGGGCTCTAATCATTCAAAGTCTTCTAGATCCTTGTAACAGTAAACTTCCAACTTGCACTGGGGGGGGGGGGGGTCTTTCATCCATCTAGTTGTTTGAAGGCATGGCTAAATAATATTCTGCATTAGTTTCCGTAACTAATTTAAGCTTTTCTTTTGTTTCTCCATTGTATTTTTCACGCAGCGTTTGTGCATTTTTATTCCTTTTTTTTACATCTTTTATACATGCAATAATTTGAATAAGCTAGTTTCGTTTTTATTTGTTTATGTTTTGCGATAGTTCAAATTTTTTTTATTATTTTTTTTCAGTACTCACTGTTTTATTAAAAGTCTTACTCGTTTTGAATATGGTATTTTCATTTCGTTTTAATTGTCAGGAAAGTTTTGAAAAAATAAATTAGTATATCTTTGAAACTTGATGGCAGAGATTGGCACTTTCTTGTGGTGCCAACTCTTATATGACTTGGCAATGGCACTGGAACTTTCAGTTTCTGTTTGTATTAGACCTGTCTCGACATAGCACAACCTCTTTGGTGCAACCCAGTGGTATCACCAAATATTGTTTTTTCTTCTTTTTAGCTTACCATATGCATTATCTTTCTACCCCCTCAAACAGAATACATTTTTTCACAACTAATTTATGACAAAGACTACCATTATAATTTTAAGGTTTAAAATGCCATACTCGTAAAATGCCATTTGAAGTTTGTGTACAACTATAGAATTAAACAGAAACATAAGCTGCGTGCCAAGTTTTCTAGAAGTTGGAGTGCCCGTAACTGGAGCTAGACACCCACCTCTCTTTGGAGTCACCTCAATACTCGCTAAACTTTAGCGGAAATTGTGGCTATTAAGCGTTATGTAAGTGTTGTTGAATTAAAGACCTCTACTGTTCCCGTAATCAAACAGTTCGTGGTAACAAATTGTAATTAAGGAGCAACCCGGCTCAACAGTAACCGAAACTCTAAAAAACTCTAAATTTTGATACCAAAGATACATCAAAAGGATCAGATTTTAATGCTGATTTCAAATATATAAGTTTCATCAAGTTTAGTCTAACCCATAAAAAGTTACGTGCCAGAGAAAATTTTGCCTTACTTTTGAAAAAAGGAGGAAACACCCCCTAAAAATCCTAGAACGTTAATAAAAATTACACCGTCAGATTCAGCGTATCAGAGAAACCTACTATAGAAGTTTCAAGCTCTTATCTGCAAAAATGTGGAATTTTGTATTTTTTGCTTGATTTGTTTTTTTTTTCTTTGTTTGTTTATTTTCCCAGGGGTTATTGTATTGACCCAGTGGTCCTAGAATGTCGAGGGAGGGCTCATTTGAACGGAAATTAAAATTTCTAGTGCCCTTTTTAAGTGACCAAAAATGGAAGGCAACTAGGTCCCCTCTCACGCTTTTTTTTCCCAAAGTCACCCGATCAAAATTTTGAGATAGCTATTTTGTTCGGCATGGTAAAAAAATATAATAACTATGTCTTTGAGGATGATTTAATCCCCCAAACTCCCCGGGGATTGTGTAATACTTAATACTTGGAGAAACAGTCATTGAACACTCAACACTTGGAAAAAACACTTAAATGAAACATTACATTTACTCTATACTGGGGTTATTATTATTATAATTTTTTTAGTTAAAAAAATTTTCAGATACCTAGCTATTCTTCTGTATTTTTTTAGCGATCGTATAGGCCTACCTAGAAAGAATTGTTCTCTGACTTCAAACTGTCCAAATACCTTACCCCCCCCCCGCAAATGCACCTCCAGAAAATACTCCCCTCCCCGTTGAAAAGAATGCTTTCCAAATCTGATAATTTTGTTTGAGTTTTATTTTTGTAATTTCCGTATGGGGAGTTTTGGAACTTGTGTATTATGGGCCACTTACTCAAGTTTACGTTGTGTTAAACTAGAGGTTTCTTCTTAAATTTTTTTCGCTTAGCGCAAGACAAGACAAAGAAAAGTGACATAATATAGTGGAATTATATAATTTGGGCTATATATTTGCACATCGACAGTTTGAGCTTTTGACAGTTTGAGGTCAGTAAATAGTTCTTTTTAGTTATATGACCACTAAAAATTACAGAGGAATTGCGAAGTATCTGGAAATTTTGTTCGCTAAAAAAAAAGCAAAAAAAAAACAAAAAAAAAACCATCCCAGTATAAAGTAACCTAATGTTTCATTTAGGTGTTTTTTTCAAGTGTTAAGTGTTGTTTTTTTTTCAATGATAGTTTTTTCAAGTATTAAGTACTATCATTAGGTTAATGTAGTGTTTCATTTAAGCGTTTTATGATGATCGCTGATCAAAGTTTATGTTATTTTACTGTGTTCATGGACGTATATTTGACTTTAAAATACATATATCTATCTATCTATCTAATAAGCAGAAAAATTGTACCATACACATTTTGCATACAAACTCGCTATACTTTACCCCCCTCTCCCCTAATGTGCGAATCTTTAGCCCAAATTCATTTCTAAAGTAAAGAAAAAACTAAGAGAAGAACCGACGTGTCCTCGAATTTTACACAGCGTAAACTTGATTGAGTGGGGCATAATACAACAGTACCAAAATTCCTTCCCGCTACGGAAATGAAAAAAAAAATAAAATTCAAATAAAGTTCTCAAATTTGGAAAGTCTTATTTTCCACGGGGAGTATTTTTCGGGGGGTCTATACCGGAGGGTATTTTCAATGGGGAGTATTTTCCACGGAGGGATATTTTCCGCGAGGAGGGTATTTTCCACGGGGGGTATTTTCCGGGGGGTATATACCGGAGGGTATTTTCCACGGGGAGTATTTTCCGCGGAGGGATATTTTCCGCGCGGAGGGTATTTTCTGCGGGGGGTATTTTCCCGGGGATATTTACCGGAGGGTATTTTCCGCGGGGTTTATTTTCCGCGGAGTGGTATTTTCCGTGAGGGAGGAGGGTATGTTCCACGGGGGTTATTTTTCGAGGGTATATTTCTGGAGGGGGGGTGGTCGCCGGGGGGTAAATGCCAGCAACCGCTATTTGCATGCTGGAGAAAGTTTTTCAACAATTTTTGACAAGATACACCCTTTTGAAAATCTTGACACAAATAGTAATGTTTAATTTAGTTTTATACCTCCGCTGGTCGGCCTGAAAAATAAGACTGATTACCTTCCCGAGAAATTCTATCTATGCTCCTTGACAGCTTGAATACACTTACACTCTTTTGATTTATTTAAATTTAAGAGATGAAGTAGTCTAAAATTTCGAATAATATTTTGAACTTAATAGCCTGAGTTGCTCTTGGAATATTGCTGAGATTTCTTATTGGCAACCAGGATACACACAGTGTGTTTTGATTTAATTTTAAAGCAAAATTTAGTTTTAAAGTATAATAGGCAAATTGCGCAACTTTTGGGGGTTGAGCTACCCAATAACCCTAGAGATATAGTCACTAGACCGATCAGCTATACTGAACAAAATGACTGTCTTAATCTTTTGATTGGAAGTCATAGGAAAATTATCAGCTAAATAGGAGGTCTGATTACCCTCCAATCACTTTTGACTCTTATAAAGGGCACTAGAACTTTTGGTTTCCAATCTAAATAGCTCCTTTAAAATATCGATGACATTACTAGCTATGATAAAGCAACGCTATGATATTGCTTATATGCCCTTTTAATACCTGCATACATATAGTTTTTTTGTTTAATTGAAACTCCTCCTAAACATTCCCTAAAAGTATCAACTTCATGCCCTTAGTGTCAGTAGTAACAGTAACCGAAGAATTAGTTTTAAAAGTATACACTTAGTGTCTGTTGGTTAGTTCAAAATCCACCACAACTAACCCTGGAAGGTCTAAATAATGTAAGCTGTTATTGTTTTATTGCTTTATAACTCTTTCGACAGTCTACATAATCATAGTTTGTTTGGATTTAGTTTAACAACCGGTTAACTATTTCTGGAAAGCTTCATTTTAATACCCTTAGCTTGTGTAGTAGCAATAGTTGCAGTAGCAGTAGTAGTATTAGTAGCAGTATGCACATAGCTCTTTTTTTTTAACATTCCCGTTTTAGCACACGGTGTTTTAACACACGATGAAAGTTTCAACTTAATACCATCAACCGTTTCTGAAGCATTGCTGATGCGTCCTCTTGACCACCTGTGTGGGCAAAGTGTGTTCCGTTCCGATCTTGTTCAATACAGTTTCAATATTACCCTAAATTTTGAATACAGGCTTAGTAGTAGGTTTAGTAGCTGCAGTAGTAGCAACAGTAGTTATAGCAGTAGCATTAATAGTAGCAGTGGTAAAATTAATGGTAGTAGTCTTAGCTTTAGTAGCAGTAGTAGTAACAATAGCAGTAACAGTAGTAGTAGTTGTAGGAGTAGGAATAGTAGTATTATGATGCAAATATTGTCTTTTGGTTATTTCAACATTCCCCAAAACAAGCCTTGTAAGTTTTAATTTTATGCATAAAATAAAACTGTTCCTTATATCGCGGATTTGCCCTATTGACAACCTGCATGATGTGTTGTGATATAGTTTTCCTTCCCACCTGAAAAAATTCTCTGAAAGTTTCACCTTCTTACCTTTAGGTATAGTTGCAATAGTAGTCACAACAGTAGTATTACAACTTAACTTAATAAAATTAGCCATTGCTATGACAACGTCGATTTGTCCTTTTAATAGCTGTATATTCATGTACTTCTTGAAATTTTCATCTTTATGACTGCAGCTTTACAAGTAGTTGAAATAAAAGTAGTAGTTGGAGCAACAGCAATAGTATTAGTTGTACTAGTAAATAAAGTAGTGGTAGCAGTAGTAGTAGTAGTAGTAGTAGTGTGACCATACTGCCCTTTGTTGAATTGATCTTCCCCTTTAAGCATTCTCTATGAGTTCCAACTTAATAAACAAATCATTTCTTAAGATATGCTGTTTTGACAATTGAAATGCACATAGTGTCTTTTGTTAGTTTGAATTTGGCATCCATGTTCTTTCAAATTTTACCTTCATAGTTTTACCCTTAATAGCACTAGTATCACAGTAGTCGTGAGGATAGTTGGAGAAGTAGTTGCAGTGATAGTGTTGTATTAGTAGTAGTAGCAACACTAGTAGCAGCAGTATTAATAGCGGTAGTAGCATGTAAATTTTTCCTTTTTGTCAGTATAATATCCCTTTTCATGATGCCCTGGGATATCATCTTGACACAGTAAGCCGCTCCAAGATATTGCTGATGTTAGCTTTTGACCCCTTTTTGACGCCATTTTCACCTTAACACTGTAATCCTTACAAGTTGCTGCAATTGAAGTAGTAGTTGGAGTCGTTTAGTAGCAGTAGTAGTATTAGTAAGAGTAGCAGTGGTATTAGGGTTAGTAGTAACGTGTATATACCACCTTTTTGTCAATTGATCTTCCCCTTTAATTAATCTCTGAAAGTTCCGACTTAATACCCAAATCCATTCTTGAGATACGTTGCTTCGACAATTTGCATGCACATAGTATGTTTGGATTTAATTAAAATTTACCCTTAAAATTATGTCAAATTTTCTTATTCATACGCGTAATCTTAATTGTACTAGTATCATAGTAAACGTGGTAGTGGTAAGAACAGTAGTAGCAGTAATAGTGTAGTGTTATTTGTAGTAGTATCTGTAGTATCAGCAGTATCAATAGCGGTAGTAGCCGGTAAATTTTGCCTTTTGATCAACTGAACTTCCCACTCATGATACACCTTAAGTTTCCTCTTGATACGATAAGCTGTTCCGAAAATATTGTTGATACGCCCGTATCTGCAACCCGTATTTAGACAGTATTTTTTATTTAGTTAAACTTTCCAGTCAACATTTCCTGAGATGTTTATTTCCATATCCTAATACTCGCTACAGAAATAGTTGTGTTAATGACAGTAGTGGTAGTAGTAGTAGTTGCGGTAGCAGTAGAAGCATTGGTGGTTGTAGTAGATGTAGCGCATAAATATTGCCTTTTTTGGTCAAATGATCATCTCTCTTATGATTTCCTGTTAGTTCAAAATTCATGTACTCAGTCATTCCTGAGTCACACCCTTTTGACAACCCATATACACATAATACATTTTATTAATTAGTTCAACACTTCACTCAATATTCTCTGAAAGACTCACCCTAATGCGCTTCGTATTTTTGGAAAGTAGAAGTCATACCTTTTCTCAAAAACATATGCTATGTGTAAACAATGAGCAAATTGCTTAACTTGCCCATTACCCCGAGGCATCAGGGGGTTTGACATCCCCAGACGTATAATTAATGAACCTTTCAACAATGCTGAAAAAATATATGTCTCAAAACTTTGATTAGATAATTTTGGGGAAACGCTGGGTGTGGGATGGGGGGGGGGCTGGTTTCTCTCATATCACTTTCATTCTTAAAAAGGGCACTGCAGCTTATAACTTCAAAACAAATGAACATCGTAGGAAGTTTAAACGACCACCGATTCAATAAAACCTTATATGCTCCAAGGGCATAACTTACAGCCCTTGCCCCAGGGATCTGGGGGGGAGGGGGTGTGTCAACCCTGGAGGCAGTATTATATGTTCTTTGGACTATTTAAAACAAAATGGCTTACTCACAATTTCAATCAGACGCGTTAGATAAAAAGAGAGCTAGTTGGAGGTAGGGGGTTGGTTAACCTCTATCACTTTTAACACGTAAAAGCGAACTAAAACATTCTATTTTCAACCAAATGAGGCGCCTCTAAGGCTTATACAACTATCCCTTCCATAAAAACGTTCAATACCCAGGCCATAGCTTGCAACCTTTGCTCAAAGACTCTGGTGGTTTGTATCAGGCCCAAAAGCCTTGTTATATGATCTTTGGACTATTTTTTTCATAAAATGACTACCTCAAAATTTATATTGCATGCATTTTGAAAAAAACACGACGTGAAGGGGGGGGGGTAGCTACCCTCTAATCAATTTGAATCTTAAACAGGGCACTAGAACTCCTGTTTACCAATCCAATTATCCACCTCCGAATTATGAACGACCACCCTTTCTATAGTAACCTTATATGCCTCCAGGAAATAGCTTACAAACCGTTTCACAAAGGGCTCTTGGGGGGGGGTACCAATCCTCAAAAACATAATTTTCATACCTTCAATTACTCTCAAAGATAATAGTATTTAAAATTTTTATTGGATGTTTTTGGAGAAATGAAGGGGATGGGGGTGGGGGGTAGTTGCCTCAAATCACTCTTGACTCTCAAAAAGGGCAGTATAAATTCTAATTTCAAATCAAATGAGCCCCATGTGAAGCTTATATGACCACCTATTCCATAAAATCTTAAATAACCCCAGGGCATAGCTAACAAACCTTGCCTCAGGGCTATAAGGGGGGGGGCAGTGTCAACCCTGAAGGCATTCTTATATGTTCTTTACTTTACTTTGAACAAAGCGGCTATCTCACAACTTCAAATGGATGTTTTTGGTGGTTAGAGGGGTAGTCGGAGAGAGGATAGTTGCCCTCCATCACATTTGTCTTTTAAAAGGGAACCAAAATTTCCGATTTTCAACCAAATGAGCCACTTCTAAGGCTTATATAACTATTCCCTCCATAAAAAACTTAAATACCCCGGAACATAACTTAAAAACCTTGCTTCCAGGATCTGGGGGTTTGTTTCTACCCTAAAAGCCTTGTTATTTGATCTTTGGACTATTTGATTAAAATAGCCATATGAAAATTTTTATTGGATACATTTCCTGAAAACACCACGTTTGGGGGAGGGGGTAATAGCCCTAAGATCACTTTAACTCTTCAAAAAGCCACTAGAACTTCTTGTTACCAATCCAATGAGCCCCTTCTAAAATCTATGCGACTACCCTTTCTATAGAAACTTGCCCTGATGGCTATGGAGAGGGATGGGGGGGGTGTAAAACTCAAGACATAATTTCTGGACCTTTTAACTACGATGAATAAAATTGTTATTTCAAAATTTTGATTCGATGTGTTTGGGGAAATGATGGGCGTGGGGGGGGGGGATTGCCGTAAAAATCACTTTCGACTATTAAAATTGGCACTGGCCCTCTCAATTTCCAATTGAATGAGTCTATTTTGAAGTAGCTGTACCCATTCCTGGACCAATCGAAGATATTGATACATAACCTAGTTTTACACAATTGTCAATAATGTAAATCTACTTATGTAAGAAACTAAAAATCGATAACGGGAGTCCAAATATGGAGAGGCGTTAGAATTCAAGTGACAGATTGAGTCTTCAGGAATATATCACACTTTTTGTGCATGGACATTAACATACTTTATAGAGGAACATAATGCATTACCACCATGAAAAAACAGTACCTCACTAGAATGGAATTAATTTAAGTAACAAGTATTTTGGACCAGTCAATAATGGTCTTAGCTAAGGATTTGAATATTCAGATAAAAATAGATGACGATAATAAAATTTTATATTTAGCTAGAATGAAATCGGTAAAAATTTAGAATTGCTTACCAACTAAAGTTATGTCTGGGTGAGGGAATAGAGGCTCCATTAAGAGATACAAATCCAAGAAAAAAGTTAACTGAACATCATCAGACCCCATCTTTTGAGAGTTAGATAGGCGAACGAATTAAACATTCAATTTTGACACCTTTTTACTTAACAGTATCAAATATGGCCATTTAGTATGTTGTCATTTTAAAAGTTTCCAATGACCTAAGGGAATTTTGAGCCCTAATTACACCCTTGTCTGGTGTTTTAAACCTCATATCTCACCTCTTTGTTTATATTTAATGGTTTATGAAACTGTGAGTCTATAGAAGAAGGGTTATTGTTTGTCTTAACCTTGCAAAAAAAAATGTTTCCTTTCTAAAGGGACGGTTCCTATAATTTGGTTAAGATCTTCTTTAACTACAAACCTTTAAACAATAGCAAAACATCCAGCAATAAATTGCAATATTAAAGAGAAAATTATCGCCACTTAAAAAAATTATGCTCGTACAAACAACTATTTTTAAACACTTTTATTGATCAACTAATTTAAGTGAGTAGGAAATGCATTCTCAATCGACAAAGCATCAACGTAGGGTGTTAGTTGGCGGAACCAAAGAGAATTGAAAGAATAATGGTTCTTTTTCAAGGCTAAACTTAAATTGTATGCTTTTTTTGCAGAGTAAGGTTAATTGATCTTTAATAATGGAAGAACTATAAACACAGAAATTAAATTTTAGAAGAATTTACAGAGTTTAAACTTTGTTCATTTTAAGCCTTTTTTTCATATTTTTTATTATTTTTGCGGATCAAGTTCAGAAGTGTATAACTGATTCAAAAGTGCATTCATACGGCGATACTATGTGGGAAATGATACAAGTCCTAAACATTTTAACTGGTTCAGAAGTGTATAACTGTTTCAAAAGTGCTTAACTGGCTTGTTTTGAACTCTGGGAAGTTATAGAAGATATTTAACTCAATAAAACCGTGTTAAGCATGAAGATAAATTTTCTGAAAACTGAATAAGCTTCTTAAAACATTATAATAAAATTAATAAAGTCAACTAAATTTCAAGTAATGTTATGGGGGTACTATGAAGGAAATAATACAAATCCCTAACATTTTTACTGGTTCAGAAGTGTATAAGTCATTCAAAAAGTGCTTGAATTTTAGCTCTAAGATAGCGTTTGAAAAATGAGTATAATTTTTCTGAAAACGAAATAAGCTACTTAAAATATTGTAAATAAATTAATAAAGTCGAATAAATTTCGAACAATGTTACGGTGGTGCTATGAGGGAAATGATACAAGTCTCAAACGGTTTTGCTGTTTCAGAAGTGTATAACTGATTCAAAACTGCTTAACTGGTTTATTTTGAACTCTGAGAGGTTAAAGGAGATATAGACGCAAAAATTAAATTTTAGGTGAATCTACAGAGTTTAAACTTTGTTCATTTTAAGCCTTTTTATTGAATTTTTTTTTATTTTTGCGGATCGAGTTCAGAAGTTTATAACTGATTCAAAAGTTGCATTTTAAGCAATGTTACAGCAATACTATGGGGGAAATGACACAAGTCCTAAACATTTTTACTGGTTCAGAAGTGTATAACTGACTCAAAAGTGCTTAACTGGCTTATTTTAAACTCTGAGAAGTCACAGGAGATATTTAACTCAAGGATACCGTTTAAAGCATGAAGATATATTTTTCTGAAAACTGAGATAAGCTTGTTAATACATTATAATGAAATTAATAAAGTAGAATAACTTTTAAGCAATGTTATGGGGTTACTATGAAGGAAATGATACAAGTTCCTAACATTTTTACTGGTTCAGAAGTGTATAACTGATTCAAAAAAGTGCTTGAATTTTAGCTCTAGGATAGCGTTTGAAAAATGAAGAAAAGTTTTTCTGAACACGAGATAACCTTCTTAAAACATTGTAGTAAAATTCATACAGGCGAATTAATTTCGAGCAATGTTACGGCGGTACTATGAGCGAGATTATACAAGTCCCATTTTCTTAAAAGAAAAAATTTTCGTTTGCGATTACAACTTTTCTGTCAGAAGTAGTAAGCTTTCCCTAACACTAACAAATTTTCTTTTCGAATTATCAACTTTTTTACTTAGTACCAACAAACTTTTACCTAACACAATCAAATTTCTCTTAGAATAGTGATAACTCGTTTTTTGCTTGAACTAGCAAGCTATCAAGAAAAGATAACAAATTTTTCTTTGAAGTTGCAATTTTATCGTTATGATAACAATTTTTATGCTAGAAGAAGCAAGTTTTCCTTACTACTAACAAATTTTCTCTTCGAAGCATCAAATTCTCTCCTTAATACCAACAGACTTAAACCTAACACTATCAAATTTCTCTTAGAAGTAATATTTTTCGCCATTGATAACATGTTTTCTGTTTGAACTAGCAAGTTGTCCAACAAAGATAACAAATTTTTCATTGAAGTAAATTTTTATCGTTATGATAACAAGTTTTCTGCCAGAAGAAGCAAGTTTTCCTTAACACTAACAAACTTTCTCTTCGAAGTAACAACTTTTTTCCTGAAAACTAATAAACATTTACCTAACACATTCAAATTTCTCTTAGTAGTAAAAGTTTTGTTTCCTAGCAGTCAAATATTACTTCTATTAGCACCAAGTTTTCCGTCTAAGATAGCAAATTTCTCATAGAAGCAACAATTTTTGATCAGTGATAACAAGTCATCTGTTAGAAGTAGCAACTGTTTTGTCAAAGATACAGAATTTTTCGGAGAAGTAACAATGTTTTCGTTATGATAACAAGATTTTTACAAGAAGCAGCAAGTATTCATTATCACTAACATATTTTCTCATCGTAGTATCAACTTTTTTTCCTTTATACTAACAAACTTTTACCTAACGCTATCAAATTTTTCATAGAAGTAACAATTTTTCACCAGTGATATACGATCTGCTAAATCTAGTAAGTTATCCAGCAAAGTTAACAAATTTTTCTTGGAAGTAACAATTTTTCCGTTTATGATAACAAGTTTTCTGTCAGAAGTAGCAAGTTATCCTTAACACTAGCAAATTTTATCATCGAATTACCAACTTTTTTCCGTAATACTAACAAACTTTAAACTCTCAAATTTCTCTTAAAAGTAACAGTTTCTTTTCCTAGCAGTAACAAATTTCTTCTAATAGTGCCAAGTTTTCCTCCAAAGATAGCTTATTTCTCATAAAAGTAACAATTTTTTGTCAGTGATAACATGTTATCTGATAGAAGTAACAAGTTTTCTGTCAAAGATACAGAATTTTTCTTAGAAGTAACAATTTTTTGTTATGATAACGAGATTTCTACAAGAAGTAGCAAGTATTCATTATCACTAACATATTTTCTCATCGTAGTATCAACTTTTTTCCTTAATACTGACAAAATTTTAGCTAACACTATCAACTTTCTCATAGAAGTAACAATTTTCCACCAGTGATAAAACGATTTCTGCTAAAACTAGCAAGTTATCCAGCAAAGTTAAAAATTTTTCTTGGAAGTAACAATTTTCCCGTTTATGATAAAAAATTTTCTGTCAGAAGTAGCAAGTTATCCTTAACACTAACAAATTTTATCATTGAAGAAACAACTTTTTTCCATAATACTAACAAACTTCTACTTATCACACTCAAATTTCTCTTAGAAGTAGCAGTTTTTTTTCTTAGCAGTAACAAACTTCTTCTAATAGCACTAAATTTTCCGTCAAAGATAACAAATTTCTCATATAAATAAAAATTTTTTGTCAGTGATAACAAGTTATCTATAAGAAGTAAGAAGGTTTCCGTAAAATATACCAAATTATTCTTAGAAATAACAATTTTATTGTTATGATAACAAGTTTTTCTGCCAGAAGTAGTAAGTTTTCCTTTACACTAACAAATTTTTTCTTCGAAAAAACAACTTTTTTCTCAATATTAGCTAACATTTACCAAAAATTATCAAATTTCTTTTGGAAGTAACAATATTTCGTTTATGATAGCAAGTTTTCTGTCAGAAGTAGCAAGTTATCCTTAACACTACCAAATTTTTTCTTCGAAGTATCAACTTTTTTCCTTAATACCAACAAACTTTTACCTAACACTATCAAATTTCTCTTAAAAGTAACATTTTTTCGCCAGTGATAACACGTTTTCTGCTTGAACTAGCAAGTCGTCTGGCAAAAATAACAATTTTTTTTTGAAGTAACATTTTTTTCGCTATGATAACAAGGTTTCTGCCAGAATAAGAAAGCTTTCCTTAACACTAACTAATTTTCTTCTCGAAGTAACAACTTTTTTTCCTCAATACTAACAAACATTTACCTAATACAATGATAATTCTCCTAGAGATATTTTTTTTCTTAGCATTAACAAATTTCTTCTCATCAATTAAAGATAGCAAAATTTCTCATAGAAGTAACAATTTTTCGTCAGTGAGAACAAGTTATCTGTTAGAAGTAACAAACTTTTTGTTAAAGATACCAAATTTTCCTTATAAGTAAAAATTTTTTCGTTTTGATAACACGGCTTCTGTCAGAAGTAGCAAGTTTTGTCTATCACTTACAAATTTTCTCCTCGAAGTAACAACTCTTTCCTTAATACTAACAAACTTTAACTTAACACACTCAAATTTCTCTTAAAACTAACAGTTTTTTTCTTAGCAGTAACAAATTTCTTCTAATAGCACCATGTTTTCCGTCAAAGATAACAAATTTCTCATAGAAGTAAAAAATTTTCTATGACTTAGCGCGATAAGTGAATTTAAATAATCTTAACTTGCATGCCTCTCTCACTACATCCGTGTGTCTGAGCGAGTTTGCTGCCATCTATAACTATAGGTGTAAAATGCCATCTAGAACTATAGGTGTAAATATGGCAGCAGTTGAGGTAATGAAAACATGTCGCCTCTCACTATGCCCCTTGTATTTAAGAAGTTCATTTTGGAATTTTTTCGTGAAATATGAGAATTGAAATTTTGTAATTGGAATTTACCAAGAAGTTGAGTTGATCCCTTCAAAAAATATATAATGGACAATTGGGGCAATCAATATTTACTGAAAATATAATAGCAATACACTCTTATAAGTATCATCAGTAATAAAATTTGACATAAATTAATCAATGGGAGTTTTTCCAGAATGTCAAATTTCTATTATAAAAATCTTCTCTGTTATTTCTTAAGAAGTTTGAAGATTTCCTATTGTGGGACCATGATTTTCTTGATATTATATTTTTTCGTTGTGATCTCTTTCTTGTTTGCCATAGCTCCTTTTCCATGACCATCATTGTGACTTCAAGATTTCATAGGGTTGTTATGTTACTTTTTCTTCTGATAATTTCTTAATTGACCAATCTAAAACTGAGTTTCTCTCCATTCTATTTGAATTCATTTCCTCCGCATTCACCTCGTTTATTCTAGAGTCCCCATACTCTCAACTTATTGCATTAGACTCATACCAGTTTGTAAAATCATGATAGTGACATTTACAGATGAGACAATCACAGTAAAAAGACACTTCTATTTAAATTTTGTCATCCATCACAGGTTAACTTGAAACTAGCTGCTAGATTGATTCAGGTAACAGATCTATAAATAAATGAAGTGTTAAGCTTAAAGATGTTTATTGCTTAAATTTTACTATTATACACGAATTAGGATATTTTAAAAATGCTCTCTTGGATAGTTTTTTTTGTCCAATATCCTTGGCTAGATTTATATGAATTTATTAATTTCATTTAAACGTTCCTAAAAAGCTTATTTAAATTTTCAGAAGCTTATTTAAATTTTAAGAAAAAAATTTTCCTTCATGTTTCAAACGGAGTCCTAGAGCTAAACATGATGTATAAGTCGTAGATGAAAATGGAAAGTAAGCTGAAACATATTAATTGCTTAAAAATGTATTCAATAAACATTTATTCGACTTTATTAATTTTATTAGAATGTTTTTTAAAAAGCTTATTTCAATTTTCAAAAGACAAAAATCTTTCTTCATGTTTCAAACGGTATCCTAGAAATAAACATGATGTATAAGTTGTAGATGAAAATGAAAAGTAAGCTAAAACAATTTTATTGCTTAAAAATATATTCAATAAACATTTATTTACCTTTATTAATTTCATTAGAATGCTTTTGAAAAGCTTATTTCAATTTTCAAAAAAATGTTCCTTCATGTTTCAAACGGTATCCTAGAGCTAAACATGATGTGTAAGACGTAGGTGAAAATAGAAAGTAAGCTAATACATGTTTATTGCTTAAGAACGCATTCAACAAACAAAAAAGAATTAGAAAAAATACATTGGTCTTTGGATATCTTACGCAATTTTCCGTGTCAGGTATCTTTCGAGGTACCCATTGACCAAAATATGTTATACACTTCTTAACCAGTTAAAAAACGTTTAGGGGCTCATGTTAACCTAAGTTATATGAACCTATTGTAAACTTAGAGAAACCTAACTTTGACAAAAAACTTTCTAATTCTAACAGATAACTTGTTATTATTGAAGAAAAATTTTTACTTCTAAGATAGATTTGTTATTGACGGAAAACATGGTGTTATTATAAAATAATTGTTACTGTTAAAAAAAACTGTTACTTCTAGGAGAAATTTCATTGTAGGAGAAAAATTGTTACTTACATGAAAAATTTGATATCTTTGACGGAAAAACTTGGTGCTATTAGAAGAAATTTGTTACTGGTATGAAAAAAACTGTTAATTCTAATAAAAAATTGAGTATGTTAAGTAGAAGTTTGTTAGTATTATGGAAAAAAGTCGTTACTTCGATGTGAAAATTTGTTATTGGTAAGGATACCTTGCTACTTCTGACAGAAAACTTGTTATCATAACCGAAAAAATTGTTCATTACAAGACAAATTTGTTAATTTTGCTGGATAACTTGCTACTTCTAGAAAAAATCGTGTTATCACTGGTGGAAAATTTGTTACTTCTAAGAGAAATTTGATAGTGTTAGGTAAAAGTTTAATAGTATTAAGAGAAAAATTTGATACCTTGATGAGAAAATTTGTTAGTGATAAGGAATACTTGCTGCTTCTTGTAGAAATCTTGTTATCTTAAGAAAAATTCGGTATCTTTGACAGAAACTTGTTACTTCAAACAGATAACTTGTTATGACTGACGAAAAATTGTTACCTCTGTGAGAAATTTGTTATCTTTGACGGAAAACATGGTGCTATTAGAAGAAATATGTTACTGCTAGGAGAAAAACTGTTACTTCTAAGAGAAATTTGATTGTGTTCGGTAAATGTTTGTTAATATTGAGGAAAAAAGTTGTTGCTTCGAAGAGAAAATTTGTTAGTATTAAGAAAAACTTTCTTCTTCTGGCAGAAAACTTGTTATCATAACGATAAAATTGTTACTTCAAAAAAAATTTGTTATCTTTGCTGGACAACTTGCTAGTTCAAGCAGAAAGTGATATCACTGGCAAAAAATGTTACTTCTAAGAGAAATTTGAGAGTGTTAGGTAAAAGTTTGTTTGTATTAAAAAAAAATTGATGCTTCGAAGAGAAAATTTGATAGTGTTAAGGATAACTTGTTACTTCTGACAGAAGACTTGCTATCATAAACGAAAAATTGTTACTTCTAAGAGAAATTTGATAGTTTTAGGTATATATTTGCTAATTTTGAGGAAAACAGTTGTTACTTCGAAGAAAACATTTTTTAGTGGTAAGAAAAGTTGCTACTACTAGCAGAAAACTTTTTATAATAACAATAAAATTGTTTCTTCTAAAAAATATTTGGCATATTTGACAGAAAACTTGTTAATTTTACCAGAGAACTTGTTATCACTGACAAAAAATTGTTACTTCAATGAAAAATTTGTTATCTTTGACGGAAAACTTGATACCCTTGGAGGTTGGGGTAGGGGACCTTTGGAGGTTGAGGTTCTTGGTGGTTAGGGTCATTGATGATTACGGTCCTTGATGCTTCAAATCTATAATCATCTCACTAGTTGATTTCTAAGGATTTCTATGGATTGTTCTGAATTTCCTTGTTAAAATTCCTTTCTTGGCATCTGCATCTCTATTAGTATCAACTTTTTAGTGTACTATAATGTTAGAGCACATTTTATATTGTCAAAACTGTTCAAATAGTACTTGTGTATTACACAGAACACAGTCAAGAACCACCCAAAAAAATAATATGTATCTCTTAATAGAGTTAGCATTTCCTGAGATGTCTTACCTTTTTCATTTCTACTTTCAAATCCCTTAAAATGTCAATTAATCTCTGATGTTTCCTATGTTCTGGCAACTGTGCACAGATACATTTTATATTCTCATGAGACCTTCCAAATTTATAAACATGTCTCATGGAGATATTGTTGTCAAACAGATATCAAGTCCCGTCAGTATTTCGAACTCCCTGATAAGAAGGTTCACTATGTGAAATTTCCTTATCAGATTGTGTCACCTTGTTATCCCAGTATTTCTAGCTCTGTGATTCGGAGGTCAATTATCTTGGTCGTAAATGGATTTTAGTCCTCTCTCTATATAGGTTACTTGTTAGCTTAGAAGCAGTTATCCTCTGCCTACTAAAACGCATTCGTGATCTTTCTTCAGGCAAAAAAAATACAAAATTCCAAATTTTTGCAGATAGAAGCTTGAAACTTCTGTAGTAGGGTTCTATAGTTCTCTGACATGCTGAATCTGATGGTGTTATTTTTTTGAAGTTCTATGACTTTTAGAGGTTTTTCCCCCTTTTTCAGAAATAAAGCAAATTTTCCCAGGTGCGCAACTTTTGACGGGTAAGACTAAACTTAATGAAACTTATATATTTGAAATCAGCATAAAAAATATAATCCTATTGATGTATCTATTAGCATCAAAATTCCGTTTTTTAGAGTTTCGGTTACTATTGAGCCGGGTCGCTCCTTTTTTACATTTCATTTCCACGAACTGTTTGAAAAATAAACTTGGCGAATATATTTTTTGTGTCGGCAGTTACACGGGGATTTAAATTTTTCTGGAGGGGGCAATGATTTTTTTTAAGGAAAGGACCCCGAACCTCAGAAATTTTCAGCTTTTGAGAGGAAAGAGAACCAGACCCTTGTACATAAAAGTACATATTCCCTGCTTCCACGCTATTTTATAAGCATTTAGCTTAAGATCATGGATTTCAGCCATTTCGACGACGACCTGTAGCATGTCCACCGACCATCCAAACGGACCTGTTTACGGTAGCCCACTGCAATGTACGAGGTCTCAGATATAAGTTTGACCAGTTCCTACATTTAGTGAACTCGGTCAAGCCATCTATTATGTGCATCACTGAGAACAATCTAAAACAAGAAATTCAGAGCAGTGAGGTTGCCATACAGGGATACACGCTCCTCAGGCGGGATCGAGAGCGTACTGACGGCGCTAAATACGGAGGAGGAGGTGTCGCTGTTTATCTACAGATCCATATACCTTATTCATTCCTGAATATACCAGATTCAGCAGGTGAAGAAGCTTTTTGGGTCAGGGTGACCCTCCCAAATAAATTCGTGATTGTCGGTAACGTGTATAACCCTCCAACTTACCAGATTACCAGCTACCTTGAAACCTTCCTTGAATGTATACGGGGCAAGTACACTATGTCTGCCATTATCCTTCATGGAGACTTCAACGTCCATCATAGCGTGTGGCTTCACAGCAAAAATACTGATAGGGAAGGGTCAGACTTGTATGATCTATCTCTTTCTTATGGGCTGGAACAACTTGTCGATTTCGACACGTATCATGGCCCAAACGGATCATCTCGTCTTGACCTATTCCTTACAGATCACCCTGACTCTTTTAAGGTAGACGCTCATGCTTTCACTAGTGACCACGTTGCAGTCGTTGCACGTAAAAACCTACGTATTCCACCTCCAGTAAAGCATGAACGAACAATCTAGCTATACAAAAGAGGTGATTGGGACGGTTTGAGAAACAGTCTTTTTTCTCAGCAGTTGAGAGCCTTCCTTCTGGAAGGCCCAGAGAAAGCTGCAGATAAGTACCAGCAGGCCATAGTTGACTGTGTCGAAAAGCATATTCCTTCAAAGCAGATCCAGGTGTCCAGTAAGGACAAACCTTGATTCAACGCCCAGTGTAAGAAGACAATCCGAGCAAAGCAAAAGGCACACAAGCGATGGCTACTTTCGAAGAGCGAAGAGGACAGAATTGCATTCATGAATGCTCGCAAAGATGCAGTTCGAGCGATTCGGCAGTCCTGGGTTCAGTATAAGGAGAAATTCGCCACCAAGCTTCAACTTGCTTCGGCAAAGAGTTGGTGGAAAATTGTCAAGGAGGCTTTACCGTCGTCCAAGGGGACTGCAATTCCTTCTCTCCAGACTAACGGGACAGTGGTACAAGATCCACAGGCAAAGGCTGAAGCTCTTGCTAAGGCTTTTGTCAAATTCTCGAATCTAGACGATGACGGTAGAGAAGTGCCAAAATTCTCCGACCAAACCGACACTGTCCTGGAACGATACTGTTCTGGACCCTTGTCATTGCTTTTCCGGCTGTGCTTTTGCTCCGGAACCTTCCCACGAACATGGAAGTCCGCCCATGTTATACCTACTCTAAAGCCAGAAGGCGATCCAACGAGCGTGGGCTCCTACAGGCCTATTAGCCTTCTCTCCTGTGTTGGCAAAGTCTACGTGAGCGTCTCCAATAAAACACTTCATCACTACTTGGAATTAAATGACCTTCTAGGCGATCACCAATATGGATTCCGCCGGAAACGCTCAACATTACACTGCCTAGTGGCCCAGTATCAGGAGTGGATAGAACAACTGGCAATGGGATACGACATCAGGCTAATATACTTCGACATTGCGAAAGCTTTTGACAGAGTATGGCACCGTGGCCTGCTAAAGAAACTCTATGTGTATGGTATTCGTGGATGTCTGTTAAAAGTGATTGAGAGCTTTCTTTCCTATCGTTCACTTCGGGTTGTTCTTGACGGGTTTATTTCCCGCGAATATCCAGTGAAAGCAGGGGTACCCTAGGGCAGTGTCTTGGGACCTACGCTTTTCCTTATCTACATAAACGATATGGGAGACAACCTCGCAAACCCTCTGCATCACCTTGCTGACGATGCCACACACACTCAGCCGTCCCTAAGGACGAAGACCCAACACAAGCCTCCCTTTCCCTACAGATGGATATTTTGAAAATGGAAAAGTGGTCTGATGCACAGATGATCAACTTCAATGAATCGAAAACAAAGGAGCTTCTAATTATCTGATCAAAGATGCCACGTGAACACCCCAGTTTCATCTCCAAAAATGAAGCTCTAAAGAGAGTCGACGAGCTTCGTCTACTGGGGATTCATTTCTCCACCTATCTCTCTTGGAAAAACCACCTTGATCGGGTGAGAACCTCCTGCGCAAGAAAGCTGGGAGTTACTCTTCACTGCAAAAACCTTCTTCCATCAAGCTTGATAATCCCACTCTACAAGTCTTGCATCAGACCCATAGCTGAATATGGATGCCCGCTATATGCTGGTGCTCCGAAAAGACTGTTGGCACCACTTCAGAAGATCCAGAATAGGGCAAATAGGGCGGGCTATGCCTCTACACAAGAATTGCTCCAGCCTCTAAATGAAAGGTTTGATGTAGCGTCGATGGCAGTTTTCTACAAGTACATGAATTCGCCTCCCTCAGACGAGCTCTCTTGAATTGTGCCCCCCTTTGTACAGCCGACAGGGTAGACACGAAGGCAAACAGCTCGGACCAATTATCTAAAGGAGGATACGCTGAAAACCGAGTACTTGAGAAACAGCATCATCCGGTGTTGCACTTCTATCTGGAACGATCTTCCTGGGGATATTATCCCTGCAAATCCCTCTGTTGACACCTTCAAAAGAAGGTTCAATAGACGTTTTAAACCTCGAGACTATTGAAAGAGGTAAATGAATAGCGGCATATCAGATACTTTGAAGTACCTCGCGCCGTGAATATTGGAATAATAATAAAAAAAAAAAAAAAAAAAATAGAGGGAATAAAGATCTTCTATAGTTCTTTTTTCAAACTTCACTGCCTTTAAAAAATTGGATCAGTTTTAAACATTCCTTGTGACATTTTAAGCCAATTAAGAGACCTGAATTCATTCTGGTGGACAAAAAAAAATTTGAGGTAAAAGATTCTTCTCATATGTTGACCCTTTGTCTTTTAGAAGACACAGAAATATAACAGCCAGATTGCTTTTGAGAGGTTTCACACAGCCATATGCACCCCTTCCCCACTCAAAAATAAATATCAGGGTTTGCTCTTATCTTGCTCTGCTTTTATACCATTGTTAAATGAAATGTAAAGGGGGGGGGGTATTGGGTGAATGCTTGAAACTTACGACAGATACTTGTAACTGACTTTTTGGGCAGCTAAGCCCTCTTGCAACTGATTCCCCGAGCAACTGAACGCTCGTACAACTCAACCCCGTTCAACTGAACGCTCATTCAACTCAACCTCCGTGCATTCAAACAGTTCGAGGTAACGAACTGTGAGTAAGAAGCGACACGGATCATAATAGCCGAAACTCTTTTGATATCAATTTATATTAATTTTGATATTAACAGAGACACCAAAATATGTGGCTTATTATGCTGATTCCAATTATATAAATTTCATTAAGTTTAGTGTAACACATCAAAAGTTAGGAGCCTGAAAAAAATTTAAACTTTAAAAAGTCAAGTAATCTTAATAAAAATCTCGCCATCAAATTCAACGTATCCAAGACCCCTATTTTCAGGCTTTCATCAACAAAAAATGTGAAATTTTGTACTTTTTGCCAGGAGAAAGATCACGAATGCGTGTTTATTTGTTGCTTTTTTGTATGTTTACCCCAGGAATGATCGCATGGAACCACTAGTCCTAGAATATCGTGAAAGGACCATTTTAATGGAAATTCAAAGATCTAGTGCCCTTTTTAAGTGACCGATAAGATTAGAGGACAACTAGCCCCCCTCCCATCCTTTTTGTCCTTCAAAGCCGACCGAACAAAATTATGAAAATTTTGAGATACCCATTTTGTTCAGCATAGTTAAGAAGTCCAGTAACTATGCCTCTGGGGATAGGATAACCCACTACAGCCATTGGGGAAAGGTCTGTAAGTCATGAAGTGTGCCCATTGTTAACGTATAGCATTTGTTATTGGGATGCATACCGAAACTTTTTTTTTGGGATGGGGGGATGATTTTCACCTTTGGCATTTTTCATGGGGAGATTTTTCCATGGGGAGGGAATTATCCGGGGGGCTAACTTTCCCTTGGGAATTCTACACTCGGGGAATTTGCCAGAAGTCCTATACAAAATTATCCTTATTTGTCTTACTCTCTCATTGCCAACTCAGTTTTACATGTAATGATGCTAAGGGGAATCATCATCGGGAAATTTTTACCGGGTTAACGGTTTAGAATATCTCTCAGTAAAGGGGGGGGATTTTCCACGATAGAAATTCTCCATAGTGGAGTTTTCACGGGATAGATTTTCCAGAGGGAACTTTCTGTGCGAGCAACTTTCTACCAGGGGGTGGGGGAAGGGTTGTTTGCGGGAAAACTTATCCACAGAGGAGTGGATTTCCCATATGATTTTAAAAATAATCAGAAATTAATGTATTTTTCAATTGAATGTGAGCTAAAAAAAAAAACACCCGGAATCGTCCGCAAGAAACTTTCCAGGTGGAATTTAGAGCTAGAATGGAATTGTCTGGGGGGAGTTTCCTTGGCGAGGGAGGGGGTTCTTTATACGGGAAGAACTTTTCATGCAGGAATTTTTTGTGGGGAAAAGGAATTCTTCCATGTACAGGGAGCCAGATTTCCCGGTATTGTTAAAAAATGATCAGAAATTAAATTAAAACAACACCAGTTTTTTTCAACTGAAAATATGGAGCAAATTCAAAACTTGAAGCGAAAAAAAAAATACTATGCATATGAAAGAGATTGCCACTCCATTTAGTTATAATAAGAAGTTTTTTCAAAGTGAAAATATTTTAGCGTTAAGAGTAAGATGTCATTGAAGGGGGCCATTCCCTTGTTTACAGAATTTCTTATGGTTGTTTTGAGTTTTAATGTCACTACTTATATTCAGTTGAAAAGCTTTTTTATTTATATAATGTGCTATATGTAATTGTTCGGTTAGAAAAAAAAGAGGGAATGAGAGAAGAAGATAAGAATTGTCATCCTTCTCCAGCAATTGAGATAAGCAAGCACTTGAGATAAGCAAACACTTGAACAAGGTTTCGACCTTACTTATCTATCCAATTACCTAGGACAAAACATTATAACCATAGCGTCAACCAAATCAAAATGTCCAAATCCATGTAAAATTATCATAGATAAATAATCTACATCTGACACTTTTGAAGACATGATCCTTATAACGTTTACTTTTGGAGTTAGGACAGCTTCAGTTTAATGTTATTTAGTTGGCTAGAAAAATATTGTTTGTATTTAAAACTCTTTCGAAGTTTTTAAATTTCAAAAGAATCTTTTTTCCTTCTGTCACTATCCCTGTATCACCAAAAGAGTCGGCCTTTTATCTCATCCTTTGCCAAGCTGTTGATAAATGAAAAATAAGACAAGAAAGGCAACGCAAATGGGGCGTCGTTGCTACATATACCTCATAAGGCATTTTGCTCTTGTATTCCGTACTTCATCGAGGTAGCAGATAAAACTAATTGATTTGCTTGTCAAAAATCTCTCCATTTGGAAAGTGCCAAAATTTGCTGTTGTTTTGCTTTCATTTTTGACTTCAAAAATAAAAGAAATTTAAGAGAAAATTTGTCCAAATGGATTTCCAGATTACACGTTTTACCATTTTGTTAGCTGAACATTAGCTGTTGCGTACAAGTAGTTGATAAGTCTACTTTTTGAGTGTTATAAATTTAGATATGCATTTCTTGTTTAAATTCACGTGAAATTCTCTTTTCATCAATAAACGGTTTGTATTACTAGTTTTACGCATGGACACCTTGTACGTGAGTCATAGGTTTAATCCATTGATTTAACCGATCCCCCACCAAAATACTTCCCTCAAAAAATATTTGTATACTTTCCAGAAACCGATAAAATATATAAATAATAGGCAAAGTTCAAAACTTGTAGACATTTCCCCGTGGGTGTCGAGGGGTCAAGTTGTCTATAAAAACGTAGTTATTAAATCTTTCGACTATTTTTGTTATCTTATTTATTGTCTTTCTCTATTTTTGCATCGGAAGACTTTAGTGAAAGAATGGACGTAGGAGGGAGGCTAGCTGCCATCCAGTATTATGGTCAATTAAAAATAGCACTACCATGTTTGCTTTCCGATCAAATGATCCCTCTTCAGATTTTCTACGATCACCTGCTCAATACATTCACCCCTGTGGAATTCACGTATAATAATTTGTGATGCTGAGGATAAGGTGCTGATAGCTTGTTAAAGTGGTTCTGGGAAAGTAGAGAGTGCACTTATAGTTAGCCACATGCAGAAAAAATTGAGATTGTCATTTTTGTCACTTATATATACTATTTTACTGGGGAAATAGCATGTAAATCATAAAGATACGCATGGATCGATTTCAAAGAAAAGGGTCACGCCTTTTAAATTGAGAGTCGAATTTAGACAAAGGTTGCCTCACCCATATGTTCAACTGGACACCAATAAAACATCCAATAAATTAAAAAACTGAGAGAAATAGCGCAACAAAATTCAAAGTAAAAAATTAAAATTGAATTAACATGTTTACAAGAAAACAATGAAATAAAGTAAAAATATAAATAAGAAAATAAAATAAATAAAAGTTCTAATTAAAATTGAAAGTAATCTATGTTAAGCTAACCCTATCTAGATTATCTCAGATTGAAAATAATTTATGTTAAGACAACACTGTCTAAACTATTTGATTCTTCATTCATTTTTAATTCCTTGCTGCGTTTTTCATTTCTGTTTATCTTTTATATCTCTTCAAAACCTATCCACCAAAAAATAGATATATTTCTGATATTTTAAAGACTCTAAATTTATCAAATTCATTTACAATAAAAACCATGTACTTGAAAATAGTAAATAAAACGTTTGTTAGTTCTGTTTTTAATACCAGATCCCTCATCAAACAGTTCGTGGTAGCGAACTGCAAGTAAGGAGCGACCCGGCTCAATGGTAACCGAAAGTCTAAAAAACGGAATTTTGATACCAATAGATACATCAAAAGAATCAAATTTTAATGCTGATTTCAAATATATAAGTTTTATCAAGTTTAGTCTTACGCATCAAAAGTTACGCGCCTGAGAAAATGTGGCTGATTTTCGAAAAAAGGGGGAAAGGCCCCCTAAAAATTATCGTCATATTCAGTCACATCGTCATATTCAGCGTATAATAGAATCCTACTGTAGAAGTTTCAAGCACCTATCTAAAAAAATGTTGAATTTTGCAGTTTTTGCCAAAAGAAAGATCACGGATGCGTGTTTATTTTTTTTTTGTTTTTTTTTTTTCTTTTCCCCAGGGGTGATCGTATCGACCCAGTGGTCCTAGAATATCGTAAGATGGCTCATTGGAATGGAAATTAAAAGTTCTAGTGCCCCCTTTAAGTTACCAAAAATTGGAGGGCAACTAGGCCCCCACCACGCTCATTTTTTTTCCCAAAGTCACCCGATCAAAATTTTCAGATAGCCATTTTGTTCACCATGGTCGAAAATATGATAACTATGTCTTTTAGGATGACTTAGTCCCCCAAAGTCTCCGGTGGGAGGGCTGAAATTTATGAACTTTACCCAATCTTAACATATAGTATTGGTTATTCGGAAGTATACAGACGTTTTCAGGGGGATCTTTTCTGGTAGGTGGGGGGGGGGTCGGGGGCTCTATGAGAGGATCTCTCCATGAAGGAAGATTTCATGGGGGAAGGGACATTGCTATGAAGGGGGTGCCGGATTTCCCATTATTATTAAAGAAAAAAATCAGAAATTATATAAATAAAAAAAGTTTTTCAACTGAAAGTAAGGGGCAACATCAAAACTTAAACCGAACAGAAAAAATTCCGTATATGATTGGGTTCAACCCCCTAGTCAACACCTCGCTCTTTAAGCCAAAGATTTTTTTAGTACTTTCATAAGAGCTATTTATTCTAATTAACAGCCTTTGTGATTAAGAGGTCATTTTTAAAGAATAGGGACAAAAATAGAACTTTAGCTTAAAGAGCAAGGTATTGACTAGGGGCGAACCCCCTAATATACGCATTAAAAATCTATGAATATAGAAGTTCGTTACGTAAGTTAATTCGTAAGTTACGTATATTTATTAATAATAAAAACGTTCGTAAATAAAATTAAACAAGTTTCGAGAAAGTCATTTAACCAAACAAAAGTAAAATTAATATGCAAATTTTGTTTTAATTATTCGTGTACGGTGAGCCAAAACCAAACCTGCGTTAATTCAAAAACGTTCAAAAATTAAATAAAAAAAACAAGTTTTTTTAACTGATAGTAAGGAACGACGTTAAAAGTTAAAATGAACAGAAATTATTCCGTATATGAAAGGGGCTGTCCCCTACTCAATGCCTCGCTCTTTACACTAAAGTTTGACTTTCTCACAACTCTATTTTTGTTAAACAATAAAAAGCTTTAGCGTAAAGAGCGAGGCGTTGAGGAGGGGACAGCCTCTTTCATATACGGAATAGTTTCTGTTCGTTTTAAGTTTTAACGTCGTTCCTTACTTTCAGTTTAAAAAATTGTTTTTTTTTATTTAATTATAGGTAGTTTCGTATAGTTAGATACAGTTACTCACAATGCCTCACAATTTCAATCAAATGCGTTAGGTGAAAAGACGGGTAGTTGGAGAAAGGGGGATGGTTGACCTCCATCACTTTTGACTCTTAAAAGGGAACTAGAACTTCCTACTTTCAACCAGATGAGCCACCCCAAAAGTTTACCACAAACCATCCCTTCCATAAAAACCTTAAATGCCCGGGCCTTAACTTGCAACCCTCGCCCCCAGACTCTGGTGGTTTGTATCAGGCCCAAAAGCCTTGTTATTTGATCTTTGGACAACTTTTAATAAAATGGCTATCACAAATATTCTTTTGGATGCTTTTAGGAAAAACACGATATGTAGCGGGGGGGGGGGGGTAGCTATCCCCTGATCGCTTTGTATCTTAAAAAGAGCCCTAGAACTTCTGATTACGAATCCACTTATCCCCTTACTAATTACATACGACCACCTTTTCTATAGTAACCTTATATACCCCCAGGGAATAGCTTACAAACCTTTACCCGGAAGGCTCTGGGGGGGGGGGGTCAATCCTCAAAGACATAATTTTAATACCCTTCAACAATTCTGAAAAAATTAGTATTTAAAATGGTAATGGGATATTTTTGGGGAAATAATGGGCATGGGGGGTGCTTCGAATCACTCTTGACTCTCAAAAACGGCACAATAACTTATAATTTCAAATCAAATGAGCCCACTTTTAAAGTTTATATGACCACCCATTAAATAAAAATCTCTTGTGACCCCAGGAAATACCTAAGAAACAATGCCCCAGGGCTATAAGGGGGTGGGAGGAGTATCAACCCTAAAGATATTGTTATATGTTCTTTAGTCTATTTTGAACAAAGTGACCTTCTCACAATCTCAATCAAATGCGTTTGGTGATGAGAGAGGTAGTCAGGGAGGGGATAGTTGCCCTCCATTGCTTTTGACTCTTAAAAGCGAACTGGAACTTTCAATTTTCAACCAAATGAGCCTGTTCTAAAGCTTATACAACCATCCCTTCTATAAAAACCTTAAATGCCCCAGGGTATAACTTACAAACCTTGCTCCCTGGCTCTGGGGGTTTATTTCAACCCCAAATGCATTATCATGTGATCTTTGGACTGTTTTGAATAAAATAGCCATCTCGAAGTTTCTATTGGATACACTTTGTGAAAACATGGCGTTTGGGGGGAGGGGGGTAGTAGCCCTGTGATTACTTTAACTCTTCAAAAAACCCATAGAGCTTCTTATTAACAATTCAATGAGCCCTTTCTAAAATCTATGCGACCACCCTTTCTATAGAAACCTTACATGTCCTCAGGCTATAACTTACAACCCTTGCCCTGAGGGCTAAGGAGGAAGGCGGTGGGATGTCAACCTCAAGACGTAACTTCTGGACCGTTCAACTACGCTGAACAGAATGGCTACCTCAAAATTTTGATTGGATGTGTTTGGAGAAATGATGGGAGTCGAGAGGCTATTTGCCCTCCAATCACTTTCGACTGTTAGAAAGGGCAATAACACTCTCAATTTCCAATCGAGGGAGCCCTTTTTGAAACTTCTATTACAGCTCCTTCTATATTAAGAGCCCTGGTCTAAAAAAATAAAACAATAATAATACATTGCACCAATATCGTTTCTACTTAAGAAGTGCTGTTGCAGTACGTATGATATTTATACCAGTGTTTACTCGTGGCATATTGCAAAATGAATGAGGAATATACAATTGGCTATATATTCGCACCCAAACCCCTCAATGTGCAAATTCATAGCCTAAACTATATATTTCCAATGCATTTTGCCCCACTTCACTTTTGTTTCAACTTAATACAAATTAACGACTAAACAAAATATTTTAAATAGCTATATAGATATAACTAAAAATATCCGAAAACATTGATCCAGAACGTAAAATGTAAAAGCACCCCCTTTCCTTATTTAAATTCTTTGCAGCACTGACTAGTGAAAAATTATAGAAACTTTTCCTAAAACTCTTGGCATAGGAAAAACCTGTCTTAGAGATCTTTTGCCAAATGTGTTAAGACAAAGAAAAATTCCTTAACGGTAGTCCAGTTTCAGTAGCTGCTTAGCTAGTATGATTTTTGCTGTTGTCAACGCCAACGCAATTGGAAAACAGTATGTGAAATTTAAAAAATTATTTTTTATTACGAATTACAGTTTAAATTTTTGGACAATTAGCTGAAATAATTCTGGATATGTCTTTTTAAATCAATTTTGAAACAAAAAACTAAGAAGGTTTATGTATTTTTGTGGAAGGAAAAAGAATTGGACACTTAGTAGAATTTTGGGGAAAAAAATGAATCTAACTTAAAGATAAAATGAAAAAAGGAAACGAATCCTTTCATAGGGGGGGGGGGTAGAGGTAAAGGTTTACTTGAGAAGAGTATCCATTTTTTTTATATCAAGACTAATCCATTTATTTTATAGCTCAAGTCTCGTAAAAATAGATGTTAATATTTTTTTCAAATAGTTATTAGTTTTGAATGCAATTTGGAAATAATATTTCAAAATTTTACGTAGAATCCCGAAACTCCTGTACTTACTCTTTAGTAAGTAAATAGCCCCTGAAGTGAACGATTTATGATCTGCGCAAAACTCGAATCAAAGCTAAAGCAGTCTTGTATATGAAAAACAAAATTGGCGAATATAGTTTATATGCAGGCAGTTGCACGGGGATTTTTTTTCTGGCCGGGGCAATAATATTTCTATTTGATAATTTGAAGGAAAGACCCACACAACATATTCCCTGCTTCTGCGCTATTTCATAAAAGTTTGGCTAAATATCAACATTAGAGAGAATAAAGCTCTCCTATAGGTTCTTATTTCAAATTTCACTGTCTTTGAAAAAATCAGATCAATTTCAAACATTTCTTGCGGCATTTTAAGCCAATAAAGAGAACCATGACCTAAATTCTATTTGGTTGGTTCTCCTAAACGAAAATTTTAGCTATTGAAAAGCACCAACAAACTTTGAGTAAAAACATTTTCACATATGTTGCCCCCTTTGTATTTTAGAAGAGATAGAAAAATAACAGGCTGATTGATTTTGAAAGATTTCACACAGGCATATTCCCACCTTCCCAACTCAAAAATAAATCTCAGTGTTTGCTCTTATCTTGCTCTACTGTTAGACCACTGTTAAACTAAACGTAAAAGGGGCATTGGATAATGGTTTGAAACTTACAACAGATACTTGAACTTTTACAGATACGTGGAGCAAAACCTGACAGAAGTGAAAGGGTGACTAAATTAAACCTGCTAGGCCAGTGGTTCCCAACTGATTTTGGCCGTAGGCTTTTCTAAAATCCTAGTAATGATGAAAGCTCGTGATATTTAAATGTCACAAGTCAAAATTTTCGTGTTTTACCTCAAGGAAGCTTAAAAGAATATTACTTTGGTATCTTTATTTGGGTTGTCCTCTAAACATATATCATATTAATGAAAAATATTGTCTGAACACAACACTTTATATCACAACACCTAATATCTCCGGTGTCTCTCTTTATAGCCATCTGTTTATATATCTTTTTTTTATCTTAATTACCTCTTTTTTGAGGCAACTTTAATATATACTGTTAATGCCCCACCGCAATCTTTTAAAGAGGTAATTGAGATAAAAAAAAATTTTATACAGAAATTTGGCTATTAGAAGAGACACCGGAAATATTTCATTAAGCCCAATTTATAACAATTTAATATTAAAAGACTCAATCAATATTTTCACCCGGTCTAATTTAAGAGAACCTATACGCGTATGTAATGAAAACCTAAATTGCAGACAGGCTAAAACTATTGCAAGACAACAAATTTGTGCTCAATCATTTTGGTAAATTCTCTTTCATTGATTCCTAGCTGGTTTTTATTCAGTATCTGTTCTCTTTTTGTCAAGTACGCTTTGAAAGTTTAGACTTTATTTTGTTGTTGTTGTTTTTTTATTTCATTTTTTGTTTTCTTTTTATCACTGAAGACAATTTGGCGGAGGTCCTTGTCGAAATATCTGCTTGTTCTTCGTCTTCAGATTTTGCTACTGGCTGACAAAATCCTTTTTTTCTAGCCTTTTCGATTTTCATTTATTATTTCCTTTCCTCTCTTAGTTGCATACGTTTTGAGTGTTTTCAGGATATTTTTCGAAATTTCAATAGATTTGTTTTTTCAACAACCTTTTACAACCTAAGACTAATCAAATTTATAGTTACCATTCCTTAATTAGCTAAAAACGGTAATTTTTTTCTAAGACTAGACATTTTCTTTTAAGGTTTTTTTACGGGTTGTGGTTCTTAACTAGGTTGTAGCAATCGCGATTGTAAATGACTCTTCACTAAGGATGTTGTCATATCACCCCTTCTTTGCACCTTACCTATCATATTCTCCCACCCTATGAAGTTAACTGGAAAGCCCTTAGTCTATACAATACTAACCTGAAACAAAACCTATTGACTTTTAATTCATAAAGATTTTATAGTTTACCTTAATATACTAAGTTACATATTATGTTTCTTTTTGCATGAATTGCAAAAGTAGCTCCTCGCTGCTAATCATCGTCAACTATCTTTGAGCAAAGTTCAATTTGTTAATTATTTTGAGAAGTCGTTTGGTAAATTGAATGGTTTGTTTTCGTAGTTAAAATTTATAGCTTTTAATTAGTGTTGTTGCTCATATAATTTTAAAACGTATAATTGTAATATATTACGTATAATTATAACATAATATTACTTGTGAAATAATTGCATAACAAAGTCGAATTTATTGATCGAAGTAAAATCAAATCTACTGATTTGGATGATCATTCACGTTCGTAAATAGATAGCGTTTGATTTCATTTCTGATAAGTAAAATATATTGCAAACGAGACTAAATGCTAACTGAATATTTCTCAAAAAGAATATCCAAATTATCTCAAATATTCTCTGCAAATATTATCTCTTGTTTTATTCCTCTGTTTTTAATTCCCTCCATCACTCTGTCTCTACCCCTCGTTAAATCTCCCCCTTCGTAAAAATAACAGTTCATTAGGGAAAAATATTTATATTCGACAGTCTCAAAAACAGTACTTATAGTTCATCTCCTGATGACGGCCACTGTATATGCACCAATATCCAGAGATTTTATAGTTGTTTCACTGTCAAATAAGAGGATTTGTACCTATTGGATTGTTATTTGTCTGTCATGGAAAAGCAATGTGTTCTTCAAAAATACCCAAGAGGAACATAGAGACGTCAAAGACTCTATAAATGCTCTTATTTGCCTGAAGTGAACGCAAGTTTAAGGTAGTAAATACAGATAGCAGGTGTTAGAATTTTTTTTCTAAGAGGATTAGCTCTAAGTTGTCGACCACAATATGGGTCACAAAATCACTCAAGGTAGACGACCTCTCTATAGTTCTTTTCTAAAAACATACTCAATATTCTTGCATAAAAAGTATATTCAACAGTAAAAATATTTTAAGACATTATTGATTTACTCTCTGTTTCTTTTACAAACTTTTGCAGCTAAGTAAAAACTCAGTGGACACTTTGACTCGTGGACGCGTGGACTCATAGACAATCGATTTTGTAAGGACAAAGAGGTGATCTTCTAGAGGGACTGCTAAGCAATTTTACCAATAAACCAGCAAGAGCAGTTACTTTAAAAATTTATGAAAAAAATATATTTAATATTATATGGCTGAAAAGCATTCTTGCATTTCAACCTTGCCTATTTTACTTTTATTAGATAGAAACTTTCATTCAAAATGCTACTTAAAATAAGCTTAAGTACATTTTTCTGCTGCCGTCAAATACTTCGAAAACCAAAAAAACTGCATAAACTTGAATTTTACTATCCGTTTTCTTTTGTGTCTCTGAGGTGGAAAAATAAATCTACGTATGGAGTCCCTAAAATAAAGTGTACTTCAATTAAAGTTTCGTCTATTGGATTAGTATGGACATGCTTTCACATACTCTAATAAGTGTAGTTGAATCCGAACGCTACACGAGGAATCAATTGACAAAAGAATGACAAATAATGGCAATGGAAAAAAAAATGAAAATTGATTCGAATTTTTTTAATGACAGCTCGTAGGGTTTAAAAAGAGTTTAGTTTCAACCAGCGAACCTTCATGTAAAAGAGAGTGTCTTAGAATTAAACTTTAACCTTTTGCAATATCTATTTGATTAGTACTAACTTCCCAAATGGAATGATAATTAACATAAATTATATGGAATTTAATTAACAGAATTTCCTACATTCATTAACCGTCTTACACTGATTTGAAATTTTTACTTTTGACCTTGAAACTTGACAAAAGTCAGGAATTTAATTTAAAAGTCTGGAGAAGAGCAAACTAGTTTAGGATACTTAAGGAAATTATGTCAACAAAACTGTAGGGTAATAGCGACCACCAAGCAAAACTAAAATCACTGGTTCTCATGTGAAAAGGGCAATAAACATCTTTTAGTTGTACTAAGAAAATTTTTTAATATTCGGTGAGAAAATATTTTACACCATACTTCACCACACACTTTTGTAGCATTGACAGCAGGACGGAATTTAATGAAGCTTATTTTAAGTAGAACTATTCAAAAATACCTTTTCAATGAAAATTTATATCTATTTCAGGCTGAAATGCTAGCACGGCCAATTTTGGTCTCACTTTTCACTTCATCAGTGTTTCCTCCCAAGCTTTAGTTGTTATATATTAACCCTTGTTTAATTTTTCGGTCATAGAATAAATTATTGGTTGTTTATTGCGGTGTCAATTAATTTTATGATTATTTTCTCTTTTCTTCCTTTAATATGAGTTTTTCTGTAGCTTGAATCTACGGTTTATCAATGAAGTTAAACTGAACTAATTTTGGCCTATTTTTAAAATGTCATTTGTTATCATGTAAAACCATGACACACTGAATGAGAGGCTGCTGCTCCATTTTTTTTAGGCTGATATGACTTGAACCGGCTTTCAACGATTAATAGCAAGTTTATAACTCGAATAGTAACTCTTATTGTTATTTTGGTGAAATTGTATAGTATTCCCTCTAGAAGATCAGCTCTTTGTCTTTCCAAAATCCAATGTAATAAACAGATAATAAACCAACAAATATTTTCACTGCTGAAACTACTTTTTTATACAGAAATATAATTATAGAAAAGTAATAGCTATAGAAAGGTAATCTACCTAGAGTGTTCTTTGGAATATTTCAACGTTACACATTTTGTGGCAGGAGTCTTGAGTCAATTCAACCAGGAAGGCTTAAATCCCTCCCCCCTCACAAAAAACCTTGAGCCAATAAGACGAACGAAATTGAATCCCAATCACATTCAGTAGCCTTCAACCCCCCCCCCTTCCCCCACCATAAAAAAAACTATATTCAGTTAAGTAAATGTACTTTTGTTGATCCCAAATGTATGTCTAAGAAATCATATCTGCTTCTGCTGAACAATTTTGGAACAAACTTCACAAAAAATTTGGAATAATCAAACGCAATACAAATATACTTTAACGTATTTTATCTAGCGCGGAAGAGCCAAAGCACCAAGCACCGAGAGAGGTAATCTTCATATAAAAATAAAGCTTTTAATGTGCTAAAGGGCGTTAGACAATGATGTCTTACTTCCCCCACGCTTTTTAATAACTTAGTCATTCCAGCCCAACGTTCTAATGAGTACACCTGTATTTCCGTGGGTTTAGACGTGTCTTTACTTATGCATACTGATAATATCCTGAATCTGATTCGCATTTTCTCTGGTTGTGAGAGCACTTTCTCGAAGTTAAAACTAGAATATCAGCAAATTGGTTCAAGTTTTAATGTGGATTAAACTGTAGCTGTCGGTTTCAACCTCAAAGTATGCTCTGATAAATCCCTCCAAATTACTGAAACTTGTATCCCCCTCTCTAAAAGCCTTATTTACCTGGGAATGCCCCGTGGAAACTCAATTAAAGAAACTATTCAGCTTGCAATCCTAAATCTTGAAAAAAGACAAGGAAAGCTTATGCATCACTTGTCTCTAACGTTACACACCTTAGTCGTGTCCATCTTTCTAAACGTTACAATAGTCTAACTGTGCCTCATCTTCTTGCTCTGTCTCCTATTTGGCAACTATTTCGTGCTTCAAAACAAAAACTTGTTCACCAGATTTGTTTTAAATTTGCTAAATTCCTTTTGCATATGTACCCTTGGGCTAGTAACTCTTTTCTGTCTCAAAAATTTAGACTCATCTTTCCATCTACCATTATTGATAAAAGAGTAAAAGATTTTAAATCTTCATCCAGTAAACTTAATCACGATTGGTCTTCTCTATTTTTATGATCCTATGATTGGGTTTTGATTCTTATGCCTTATAATTAATGTCTTATGCGTTTTCTATCATGATTTTACTACGTTATGGATCTTATGATTATTTTTTTATGATTGTAAAAACTGCTAATTTATGTTCAGTGTACAAATTTTCTTCTCTTTTCTCTTTTTTCTCCTTATGTTGTACTCTTTCATTTAGGAGATCTGCACCCCTTTTTGTTTTGACAGGTTATAAATAATTTGAATTGAATTGAACGAAAAAAATACCAACTCCTACTTTCTATATTTATTACCTTAAACTTGGGTTCACTTTGGCTAGATTAGAACATCTATAGAGTTTGAGGTTTCTATTGTTCTTCCAAAATTACTCCCACCGAGGCTCCTTGACTCAGAAAGGGATTTCAAACTCCCTTTCGTTCACTTTGGGTAGATCACGTTCAGTTGGATATATCACTCTGAAAGACATAACTTGATTTCCACAGATAGAACACAAAATCCTCACAATATTTGTTGAAAATTTTTTTTTAAAATACTTAATAAAGTGGAGAAGAAATTTAGCTGCAATTAAAATGTGTTACCTACAATTATTGTGTATTTTATGATGTAAGAATTGTTTTGCTAACATGTTTCCTTCTCAACAGCTCCCAGTCTAGAACTATAGAAGAGAGAGGGGAAAAAACACGAAAAAACCATAGATTCAAAATCATGAAAGGCAATTGACTTACGTAATATCTCAATGACTTTTACCTTCTTCAATTTTACCAAAAGTGATTTGTTCCAATTTCCATGTTGTTCAAATTTTATTCAGAATTCAATGATTTATGCAATATCCTCTTATTGCGATACCATGGAGGAATAAAGGAGTAATAATTCCTCGCAAAGTGTCAGGGAAACCTGTTAAAAATTTGACAATAAAATTGAATGATCACTGAAACTAAAAACTAAACTGGACAGGACTCTAAGTCAAGATCACCCTCTAATGATAATAATCTTTCAGTAATCGAAAGTTGGAGCTTGGAATCGAAAGTTGGCCGTGAACAGAAATAACGTAAGTCCAACCGTAAAAAAGCTGAGGAAGAAATTACGGACAAGAAAGGAGAAAAGGAAGAAGGAAAAGAGCCACAGAAAAGGTAACTCTAAATCTAACTCTCATTAAAAGATCAACCTAGGCTAAGAGTGACACGTTAGCTAAACCGTAAAAATAGGTTGCAGGTCTATTCAGAAGAGCAGCTGGAAACTAATAAATTATGAGAAAAAAAAATAAAAAAGACGAAAAAAATAAAAATAAAAATAAATAAATAATAAAAAAATAATATAATAAGACGAATATATTAATAACGAACAAAAAAATTACTTAATTTGTCCTCTCTCGTCTTCCAGCTTCACACTCACCAACTGCCCGCAAGGAGATGCTTCTTTAACTGTTTTTTAAATTGCGGGACACTTTCCGCTTCCCGAATTGAGTCTGGAAAAGTATTCCAGACCACCGGACCCGAGTGCCTTGCCACATGGCTAGAACGAACCGTACTTCTTGGCACACTTACTAGATCTCCAGCATTTCTCGTAGCATATTCATGATAAAATGAATTAAAACGAAAAAAATTACTAAAAACATCAGGCGCTAAACCATTTAAACTCTGAAACACAAAAATACCAATCTGAAAATCTCTAATCTGACCTACATTCAAAATCCTAAGTTTCCTAAAAATCGACTCTGTATTTAAAACTCCTGTATCATACTTACCAATTAATCTCACTGCTTTATTTTGCTGAATCTGCACTCGTTTAAAATTGCACGTAAAACTACTAGCCCAAATCATACATCCATAATTTATATACGGCACAATCAAAGAATGGTATAAAAGAACCAAAATATGAGAAGGTAAAAAATGTTGAAAACGTCTTAAAATTCCAGGGCCCCGGGCTACCTTACACGCAACCACATCACCGTGTCTTCTCTAGCTGAGGTTCTGATCGAGAATGAATCCTAGGTAACGCACTTCCTCAACCCCACTTTAGTACATCACCATTTATTTCTATTTCACTGGGAAGATTTGGGGATACACCAGTCCGACTAAACAAAATATAGTAACTCTTTGCCACGTTAATGCTAAGTAAGATAATCCTTACAAAGTCACTCAACCCTTGCAGAGCTCTGTTTGCTTTCTGGACCAATTCTTCAAGAGTCTTCGCTGCCACAACAAGTGCTGTATCGTCGGCGAAAGATGTCATAGACGCACCAGGAGTATAAAAGCGCATACTGTCAACATACACTAAAGACAACAGGGGTCCTAAGACGGAACCCTGGGGAACTCCACAAGAAACAGGGAAAAACTTAGAAAACTTCTTCCCTAGATTTACCCTACCATTTAAATACGAACTAAACCAATCCAAAGATCTACCTTTTACACCCAAATCCCTTAATCTATCCAATAAAATACTAAAATCAACGGTATCAAACGCTTTTTTAAAATCTATAAAAATACTAACACAATATTCACCCTTTTCCAAAGCTAAATTAATATTTTCTAAAATATGTTGTACAGCATACAAAGTCGAATGGCCCTTCCGGAATCCAAACTGCCCATTATACAATGCAGGCAGGCTCGTGAGATGATCATAAAGTCTTCCATGGATAACTTATTCACACATTTTCGAAAACACTGGCAAAATAAAAATAGGCCTCCAGTTTGATATATCCATTTGAGAGCCCCCTTTGTGGAGAGGAAGAATCTTTGCTGTTTTCAATAATTTTGGAAATACTCCCTTCTCCATTGATAAATTTATTAGGTGCACGAGCACAGGAAGAATGTACACCAGAATTGATCGAATAGTCTTCAGGTTTACACCATCTAACCCGGCACTGTTGGATCCAATCGAGCTGACGATCTTTGTTAATTCATACGAGTCACAGGGACGAAATTCCATTTCAGTTCCCTCACCCCTCCCATCAGCACACGAGTTTCTACCAACAAGAGCTTGGGAATTTCTAGTTTCCGCTTGTATCTTCGTTCCAATGTTACTAAAATAATCAGCAAACTTGTCACACAGCTCTTATCTATCCTCTAGAACCACTCCTTCAATTTCAATTCGAGGGTCTTGAGTTCTCCGACGCCCGCTAACCAGTTCATTAATAACTTTCAAAGTTCTTTTCAGATCTGCTTTTATTTTCCTCAAAAAGTGCCGAGTAATATTGTTTCTTTTTTTTCTTTTTCAGTGAGTTCGCCTTATTCTGAAGCTGTTTGAAATGAGCATTATCTTCCTCCTTTGAAGATCTCAGATAATCCTGAAACGCACTGTCACGCTGTTCAAATAAGTTAACTAGCTCTTCATCGGCCCATCGTTTTCTCGGCATATTTGGTCTCCGTCTGAGTGTCTTCAGCGGACAAGTTTTGTCAAATGCAGTAGTTATGATGCTACTAAATGCTCAAAACCATCACAGGGGTCAATCTGGTTCAATACAGATTCAAAACGTGTTGCACTTATTTCTTCTTTAAACTTCCGAATGTTTTCAGGCTTAATCTCTCGAACAATTTTTTTTTGCTTTTTCTGGCGTGACGCTTGAAATCTAAACTAAATACCACTGGAAAATGATCAGATGCCGAATTCACTACAATATTAGAAAACGCCTTTCGGATATACTTTGAAGAGACAAACACATTGTCAATCAGGGTAGCAGAGTGGTCCGTGATCCTAGTGGGAATTGTTACAGTGGGAAAAATATCATTAGAAACCATAAAATTTTAGAAATCTAAATTAAAAACTACCTGTAGATAAAAGATCAAAATTAAAATCCCCCATACATATTAGCTCTTGCTGCGACTTCTGAACTATCATTAGAAGACTTTGGAAACCTACTGTGAATTCCTCATACGACGCACTTGGAGGTTTATAAACAACTTATAGGATAATTTTTCTCACACAAAGCCTCATACCAATCTCAATTTCAATAGAAAGTGTTTCTACCTTATCTTCTCTCCAGACATCAATATCCTCCCTGGGCTTCCATTTAAGTGAATCACTTACTATCTAACCAAGTCCGCCGCGGTTCATTGAAGCTCTACTCCTCGTGGTAAGCTGATAGCCCGGAAAATTAAAAGACGAGATAGGACTATTCTTACTCAAAAATGTTTCACAAAGGACCATAACATAGAGATTCCCACATTTCAAAAGAAAATAAAATATCTCATCATACGAAGAAGTAAGGTGGCAGTTCCACGAACACACACTTTAAAACCAGCATTTTGCATAATTCCAAGATAAGACGAATCACAATATTTACTAAACTGCAAAGGTCTATAACTCACTGTAGACTCTTAATTCGCCAAATCCGAAAGTAAATAACTATCAATATCAAACGGGCAACTTTCCAAATAGCTCAGCCTCGATGTGGTACCGATTGGTACATAACACATATTTAAATCTAATAAATACTTTCATAACTTTCATTGTGAAAAAAAAAGTAAAGAAAAAAAAAAAAAGAAAAAAAAGGGGCAGCTAAGCTCTCGGAACAGATAAATGAAATAAATGAATAATATATGAACAAAATATTGACAAACAATAAACCAAAACTACAAAATCACCACAAGCAACTAAAAGCAATCCGCCAGTGACCGAATCCTTCGAGCAATGGTGTCTGTTGGGAGTTTTGCAAGAATTAGCCCAAGATCAGACCAGACATTTTGCACTCCAAAACTATCCCTTGCCGTATTCAGAATGTCCCGACGGCGTTTCGTTAGGGCCTCAGAGACGAAAATGCCAGACTTAGCAAATTTAGTTTTGCTCTTGAAAACTTTCTTTTCCATTTCGTTGCTTCTCAATTTCACAAACACCGGTGCAACATCTCTTTGGCCTTGTGCAGTAGAATTATTTAAACGGTAGCGGTAAATACTCTGAATGTCATTTTGCGAAAAACCGGTGTCTCCCATTTTTTGTGTTATGATATTCATAGTTGTTGCTTTCAAATCTTCACCCGGTAACTGCTTCACACCGTTGAAAACTAGGCTATGTAGAAGCTTTTCTTGTTCAAAATCATCTATTCTACTTTCCATCTGTTCCACGCGATTTTCCATTCCTTGAACTTCTGCTTTCAAACTTTTGTATGACTGTAATATGCTCTGAAACTTTGGTGTAAACTCAAGGGACACTGAGGAATAGATTTCACTAATTATCATCTCGCACGATTGCTTTAGGGAATCCCATTTTTCTGTTGTTTATCCCCGCTTTTTTCTAATACCTTCTCAGTAATTAATTCCATCATTGATTTTTGTTTTCTTGCAATTTCATCCTCGCTAGCAACAATTCTCTCCAACAGCTGAGATGACGAGCTCGCTGGCTCGCTGATTTTAAGCGCAGCGTACGATTTGCTTTGTTTGTAGATTTTGGGAGAATTTTTAGCTTCCTCAAACGAAAGCTTTGGTCCTTTTCCCGTTTTTGCGACGCTTCCCATATATTATCTTCAAATGATACTAAGCTTTTTTCAGTGATCCTAATTTCTTTGTGATCTCCGTAGCAGAAAACAATGAAGGTTTCTCGGTCTTTACTATCTTTAACGATCCGCAGGACTCTGACTAGCCATAACGGGAATCTTCGGAAATGAGCAAGGGCTAAATCAAACTTTTTAAAGGGCATCTTGAATAAACAAACGAGAAAAAATCCAAAATCACTTATTTTTTATTGAGCAGGCCCACGGATAGTATTGGCGATCACCTTTGTGGCTGGTGGCCCGATGGACCGTGGAGACCTGCAAACGTTTATTCCATCGTACTCTGGCATCCACAGCAGCAGTTATAATATTATTCAATTATCCAATTATCTAAAGCAAATTGTTCACTGCTCTATACAGTATTGTACACAATTTCACTTGTTGCGCAATGAAATAAATATCCCAACAATAATCCTCTTTGAAAACTCATATTCATATTTTTTTTGTTCTTTTATTTTTGTATATTTCTTGTTGCTCAATCTCAGACAAAACTACTATAGACAAATCTCTCACTGCTTGAAACTCAACACACTTGTTCAAATGTTCTTTTTCAAGCCGGAAAAAAATCCACACAAACCGCCTAAAAACCTCCAAAGTGCCAAACACAGTGGTCATGACTTCGTTTTGAACCAAAATCTTGTATGATGGCAGCATAATAGATCCAAGTAGTATATTACAAACCCATAAAGTTTGGCCAAATAACGAGCAAAACTAAAACTGAACTCAAAGGAGAGATGTTTTGATTTAGTTAGAGATATTAATTATCACGAGAATTTTTTATTCAATAACCTTCCGTTGGAACTTTTCTGGAAAATTAAGGATATGGCTATCAAGTCTTTTAATTATGATTTTCCCCTTTCATATGTGCGGCTGGCTGATAAATTAAACAGAATTTTATTCGAGAGATTCCAAGATTCTGATACCTTTTGTCTTTGTTTTTGTCCTTGTCCGGCTGTCAAGAACATTTCATCCAAGTCTTTGACTATTCAGCAAGGAGTAACTTTGACGAAAGGGCCGAAATTTTGTATTCCCTTATTGGTTCCTTATTCTAAAATAATATCCGAGGCGAAGGCTGCTATTATGTTCTCTATTGATAAAGTTGATGTCCCAGAAGAACTTAGAGCCGAAATTGTAAAACAAAATTGTAAAATTTAAAAACAAAATTGTAAAATTTCGTTAGAAAAAAATTAAGAATAGTACCACCAGAAATGACATAAAAGTGCTTACACTTTGAAAAAAAAAAGATAAAGACCTTATCATCACCAAAGGTGATAAGGGCAACACAATCGTCATAATGGATAGCAGTGATTGTGAAAAAAAATGAAAGCAATTATCTCAGATGAGATAACTTACAAAAAACTGGGTTTTAATCCCACAGAAAAATACACAAAAAAACACGACATGAATTAGAAGTACTAAGAAACAACTTATCAATAACCCCTCAATTTTATAATAGATTTTTCCCTAGAGGCTGTTCAGCACCGAGAATTTATGGTTTGCTTAAGATCCCCAAGAATAATGCTCTTTGCCCTATCGTATCAACTATTCATTCACCGGTTTCTAAATTAGGAAAATGGTTGTCAACAGCAATTCGTCCGCTTTTGGGGACTCTAAAATCTTACTTGAAAAATTCAGTTGATGTTTTAAACAAGTTAAGAAATTGTCACCTAGAGAAAAATACAATTCTCTGTAGTTTTGATGTTATATCTATGTAAACAAAGTGTGATGTTAAAAAATGTGAATTCATATTAAAAAATAAAATACAAAACCATTTTGAATTGATAGAAGACGTAACGTTGGCATGCCTGGACGTCGAAGTCTTTATGAAATTGGTCTTGCTGGTATACAAGTATTCGTTTCATTTTGGTTTTATAGGAGAATTTATCGACCGGTCTTTGGTTTAGCTATGGGCGCTCGTTTAAGTCCGATCCTTACTAATTTGTTTTTGGGTTCGATAGAAATGTCCACTAATCAGTGTTTTTGTCTGTCTCCTTGTTTCTGGAGTAAGTTTATTGACGATGTCTTATACTTTTGGGAACATGGATTGGATTCCTTAAATTTATTTCTTGACTATTTAAACAGGTTTGACAAAAATATTAAATTTACTCTAGAGCTAGAAAAACAAGATAGTCTACCCTTTTTAGATATTTCATTAATAAAGAGTGATAATGGTTTACTTTTTTCAATTTATGAAAAACTAACTCATAATGACAGGTATTTAAATTTTCTTTCATCTCACCCAATTTCAGTAAAAAAAAGGAACAGTCATAGAATTGGTTGATAGTTTTTTTAAAATTTGTTCCCCGGAGTATATTGATAGCGAACTATTGTATTTGAGAGATATTTTATTTTGCTAGGGGTATCCTGTAAAATTTGCAAATGAAATAATACAGAAAAGGCAGATAAAGCATGAAAAGGTAATAAAAACGAAGGTTCTGAACTTTTTGACCCTACAATTTCCAATAGATACATTTCATTACCTTGCATACCAATTCTTGGGGAGAAAATCAGGTTGATCAATTAATATAGATACTGGGAATATAAATATTGATCCTGTTTATGATACTATTAAAAAAAAAGAACTCATATTTTAATATAAAAATAAATTATTGCAAAATGTCCCAGAGGCTAGTTCAAATAATAAACCTAAGCAAATAGCAGCATCAAAAACTTTGCATAAAATTATGTCGAAATAACTTATTCCTTGTTCATATGTTATTTTAAAATGTTTAATCCAGTTACTCTACTGATGTTGTTTCATGAAGGTGCTTCAAATTGTATATTATGTTTAAGAGGTAATTACTTGGCAAAAAAAAAAAAAAAAAAAAAAAAAAAAAAAAAAAAAAAAAAAAAAAAAAAAAAAAAAAACTGTCGTCCTAATCCACCAATTGAGACAAATGTGCACTTGAACGAGGTTTTCACCTTACTCATCTATCCAACTACCTAGGACCAACCAGTATAACCGAACCATCAACCAAATAGAAATGTCCAAATCCATGCAAAGTCGTCATCAATAAAGGTAAGCCGTTGTAAATTTACAATCAAAAGCACCTTAAATCTAGTGAAATATTTCCAAGTAGAACCTTCCATTAGGGCTCATCAGAAGAAATACCACCTGCCTTAACGGGTTTCGCGGCTTTACTTTCTTTACCCGGCACAGTGGAGCCTCTACCATAAGATCTATATGGTATCCCTAAGTCAGGTAAAACTTGTGAAATACATGCATACTAGTCAAGCTATTAAAATTACATACAAAAAGTGTTTCATGTTAAGCAATTGTATATTAAATTTGTAGAAGATTGTATTTTAGTTTTATGTATATTTTTTAGTTTTAGTTTTTTTTTCTACGATGAAGACGCTTTGTTAGATACGGGCGAAATATTTGTTTTTGGTTTTTCTTCGTTTTCATTTACTGGCCATAGACCCGTTTGTCGTATTTATATTTTTTGTGTTTTCTGTCAAGTCTGGCCAGTTGGGCCTTAGATCTTTTATTCGTGAAGTCTATGGGCAATAAATTAGCCGCATCAGTGAATTTTTCTTTAGTTAAAAAACATGACAATCTATGTAAATCGACAAGCTTTTTTAAATAATTGCAAGAAGGAAACATGTCAGGTACACTTCGACAGGTTATATTTTGTTGCTTTTTTATAGCAAAGACTTGGCGGAGGTCCTTGTCAAAATATTTGCTTGTTCATCGTCTTCATATTTTACTACTGGCTGACAAAATCCTCGTTTTCTCACCATTTTGGTTTTATTTTTCATTTATTATTTTTGTTCGTATCTTAGTTTCATACGTCATGTATAGCCAGTGTGGTCTTTGAATGTATTTACGTCAAGCTTACGGGAAGCATTGGACCAATATTGTATTAGATTTTTAAAACTATGTTAAAAAACATTGAAATTTTATCTGTCGGTTTAATTTCTTCGAAACTTGCAAAAGACATGGAATTCTTCCAACTTCCTTACGTTTCAACCTTCATTTAGGCACACAATCTGAAGGTTAGTGTATCAGAGAATGGGTTTCAAAGCTTTAACATATATTTTAAAAGACCATAGATTCAAAAAATAATCTCACAGAAATCTTACATAAAGATTTCATACATCTTGTTGAGAAGTTAAAAAACCAGAGTACAACAGAAAAAACTATCTTATCTAGTTTTGATGCAGTTTCAATGTACATTTCATGAGATGTGCATAACTATGAGCAGACCTCCTTTGGGTTTTGCCTTCTTAGTCTCAAAATTCTTCCATAATTAAAAGTCAGTAAGGTTTTCATAGTCAAGGAAATCGCGAATACGAAACATACGATCAGTAGTATGTTCCACCAGAAATTGGTTGAGAATAATCCGTATCTATTATCCACTTACGTTAATCTTTGGTCTTCATTTGTAAATAGGAGAATCTGGGAGTCTAATGCTTCTCTTATTTTTGTAAACGGTAATGTTCCTTCATTCCTTTCTATTTTGGACCATATTGAGGTTTTCATTTTCTCGCTTTCTATATTGGGAATAGTGTACGACAGGTTGATTGCCTTAAAATTGATTATTTTAGGACTTATTATATTTGTGCTCGTTGTTATTAACGGCGTTTGAACAGTCGTCTCTTTAGTTACAAGTCGACATCCTGGTTTTATTGTTATCGTACCCACATCTTGTAATAGCAATTTGGTCCTGTAACTTGGATCGATTCTTTTTGTATTATTATAACAAGACAAAGTTCCAACAGTTTCTTTTGGAACAGAAAATAACCAAAGGTCATTTCTAAGGTGTATGAATATTTCTCGTTTAGTACTTCCTATCAAGGCTTCGCACGAATCAGGTATTTCTTCCTGTTGTATGTCTTTTAAAAATATTTCTAACATGCAAGATCCAGATTTGACGTAATAAATAGGTAACGTAAGCTGGCATACTAGGTTTTTTAATGACACGCACTCTTTTAAGTCTTGTGGATTAGCTAGGGTATACTTTCTTCTATCTTGGTCAACAAGTAAATACTCTGCTTTAGGTGTGATAGTCATAGAGGAATTTGTCTTCTTTATATTAGCAGGAAAGGTCGAAATTTTGTACAAGTCATATATGGATTGTTGGTTTATCAAAGGATTCGTTACTACTGCGAAGAATTGTTAATTTATTTCCGTGATGTGGACTTTTAATTTTGTATAATCAAGGAGTAAATTTGATACTTCTGGCTGTATGTGTAAATGTAAACCAAACGTTAGGTGCGTTTTTATTTCGTCTAACATACTTTTTAGGTTAGAAGGATCTACTAGGTCGTATGACAAAGTTCCTCCCGTGAAGGCAAATAATGCGAACTCAAACTTACTAACATCTGTCGCCAGATTTAGCAGTGACATGGTAATTGTATCGAGGGATACCATGGTAAGGCTCGCGTCTGTCACCACGCGATCCACTTCGTTCCTTAAATAATTCATTACGTTTACAGTTTTTGAGATTTTCTTAGATATCATTTCAACTTTATCTCTCTTGTAATTTGCTATACTGGCTTGTATCTTCTGGACGTGTAATGTTACGTTCATGGCATTATTCAACTTTCTTACATTTTCCCTCAGGATGTTTAAGTCCTCCTCCGTTGGCAAACCAAAAAGGCGGGAGGCGAGTTCTCCGATGACGGGAATTAGGCTTGTAGACCTATGATATTTATTTCTTCGAGAGAATATTTCAAAAATCTTCGTGGTACTTTGTTTTAATTTTTTTATTTCCGTATTAAATAGTTCAAATAAGGCTTGTAGTCTTTGTCTGTATAATATTAAGAAGGCTTGATGAGTTGACACTTTTTGGGCGTTTTTCTCATTTAGATTAGGTAATGGCTCAATACCTTCTTTTGTCGGCTCCTCAGACATGGCTAGTCTAGCACAAGTACGTTTATCGTCTATTGTCTAACATTTCTTATGTACGTAATTATTTTCTTCCTCATTTTTATAATTATTTTCTTTTCTTCTGGCTCAAGCCCTTGTACTTTTATCGTTTGTATTTCGGTATGTCTTACCGGGATTCTTGCCCTTGCGTTTATAAGAAATGTGTCAATAGGATGGGTGTGCGTAAACGTGGGCCCTGTTGACCAAGTCTATTTTGTAAATGTCGTGGGTTTTAGATACATTAATATGGTTAAATTTCCAGGTGATTCTTTGCTAAGTGTTATCAATTCTGGCACTGTGTTTGCCGTGGTTTACAATATTGGAGATTGTGTCTCTTTGGTTGGGGTCTCATACGTAGGTGTGGTTGTTGTGGTATCTTTTTCATTTCGTTCTGTGGGATTTGCATATTCATGATCTTGTTGGGTACTTGAGAACTTGTTTCTTGATTTGTCTATTTCCCTTAGGTTAGTATCTTGTCTGTTGTCCTTTTCTTTCTTTGTTTGGATGATATCCGTTTCGTGACGTTTTTCTCAGCATGACTTTGCCATAATTCTTTGAGAAAAGTCCGTAGGCATGGTAGTTCGTTTATCATTGCGTAATTTCCATCATAAGGTTTTCCTTTCCTTTTAGTCAGTAATTTAGGGTTTTCTATGGATTTCTTGTAAATAAACAGTTTATCAATTCGCATAGGATAATAATTATATAATTACACTGATGAAATTCAAACAAAAATACAACTCACGTCGAACCAGATCATTTATTCTTGAATTTTTCGGCAAATTTTACTAGTTTGTTTTTTGTTGGCACACGTAAAACTTGATTTTCACGAATTTGCATGGATTTTTGCAATGACTTTCGGTTGAAGACACCTTCGATGGGGCTTTCTGGCACTTGCTTGTCACATTTCTTCTTAATAAAAGACTGAAACATCATAGTGTCCACAAACCATTCAAGAAACTGTGGACAGTCGGCGTCCGGATGAAATTTGACAAAAGTTTCACGACTAAACTTGAAAGTTCCGTCCTCATTAGAGACTAGACTTTCACGATAGTGGCCAAAATGTTCGGCCATAGTAATTAGAAGAGCATCTGACAAATATCCTCTGGCAGTTGTACCAATTGGATGAAGCTTCATGTGTTTGGCATTCTTTAAACGGGAGCGAAGACTCTTTCTAACAGATTTGGGTAGAATAGTTCCCTCGTCTCCAGTCAAATGCAGCACCACTGAGCTATCAACGTTGATTATCATACCAAAATCTGGCGGAGTAATTTCCTCGTCAACTGAAAGAAGTCCCATTATATACGGAGTCGGTAACTCTGTCATCCGCACCATATACGAGGGGAGAATAGAGACGAGATTGTACAGCCATTCCAGTGGGGCAATCATATTCATCAAGCCTTGTATAGCTCAAGATATTTCACTTACGTTTTTCCAACAAGTATCACTTTTCTTTCAAGGAGAAGTGTCGAAAGTAGATCAATGAACTTTTTTGCACTTGACTCTTGATTTAACCGCTGATACAGAAAATCCAGCCCCAGTTCTGAGAACCTCCAGTCAAAAGAACGCTTCAATGTGAGATCTTTATTAGGAATGGTTAGGGTACGACCAGGAGGTGGAAAGGGAGAGGAACATAAATAGGCCATGAAAGTTCGACGCTCTTCTAGGGGAAGACCATGAGATTTGGACAGTTCACCGAGAATCTCTTTAAAAAAGGCAGTACATCGATGACTACTAATAAGACAATAAAAATAAGGATTTGTAGTGTCAAAGCCTTCAATTTTGACACGATGAGAATGAGCAAAGTACTGATCATCATTTTCTTCGTCAATACAATTGTTTAATAGTCCAGGGCATTACCAAACGGTTCCCAATGAAGTGCATCAGGGAAGCACATTTTACGAAGTCCTTCATCAACAATAATATTTTCAGGTACACTGAACAGCACATTTGCATCCAATTTTGAGCCTTTGCATGTCAAACCAAGGAGGAAGCCTGCCCTGCATAGATTACTCTCACCGCCTTTTATCTTTGGCTCTGGAATAAGAGAGCTTCGCGAGAGGATACTAGTCCTACGATTAAGGTTGGTAGTTGATTTTGTAAGATTCAAAAGATATATAATAAATAAAATCTATCAATTCATTCTCCTATTGTTTAGATACAAATTTTTACTGTAACCATTTACATAAAACAGATGAAACGAATAAAAATAATACGGGGTATATAGACAGTTGCTGGTAATTCAATAGATATAAAAAGTGACATTGGAAAATAGTGATCAAAACTCTTAAGGTGAGAATTTTGGATAGCAATTATTACATCAAACGAATTAAATTTGTTTGCTGATTCCAAATTTATGAAACTCATTAAGGTATCCATAAAAAGTTTTCAGCTTAAAAAAACTTGTCCGATTTTTAGGAAATGGAGGAAAAATTCTTTTCGAATAAATTTGAATAAAAAATTTGATAAACCTATCATTAAAACCCGAATTATACAGACCTTTCCATAAAAGATTCAACACTGAAGATTTTTTCTGTGTATTTTTCTGACATTAAAAAAAACAGATAATATGAAGCTATATGGTTTTTCAGAATACCAAGTCCTACTGACTTTGCTCTCTTTTATGTTGAAATCATTTTGTGGATTTTTCGATGCCAATCTTGTGTCTGATTGGCTTTTGAAGCCCAAAAGTGTTCCGTCGTCATATAAAATAATATAGCGACGTCTCCAGTTTCTTATGTTCTCTCCTGCAAAATAGACGATTGTAAAGTATGATTGATGCATTTGATTAAGATTGTCTCATTACTTTAATGTATTTTAATTCACACACTGGATAACATCAAGCAAAACAGATAGCAGGCTATAAATCAATCAACATGGAGAACCATCAAAAATAACCTGCCGACAAAATAAAAAATTGGTAGAATTAAAAACATAAGAGCCAAATATACTCATTCCAAAATCAAGCCACTCACCCTAAATCGACGATTGACAAATGATGATACTATTTGTGCCTGGGGTGGCTCGAAGCCCAAAGGCCAGGGGGGGGGAGGGTTAACATCCCATCATATAAACGACTCCTAGATCCATTTTATAACTCGTGAAAATTCATCATACATTAATCTTTTATCATTTATACTATCTACAAAGAGAAACAAGCAGCTAAAATGGAATACATCATGTACAAATCAAGAATCAGCCATGGCAGGTCTCAGCAAATTCTTGACAAACTTGAGCTTGCTAAATGGTCTTTTGGCAGCCAAAACTACAACAGGTGCTGTCACATTTAGTTTCCATAGGTGATGAGCTTGCTTAAGCTGATGTTGCCAATAATTTTCTTCATCTAGTACTTTTCTCGCCATTCTCGTCAAATCATCACCCTTCTGTGAAAAGAGGGGTAATAATCTCTTTAGTCGACACTGTTCTAGATATCTGTTCGCGTAATCATATAAATTCTGAATTAAATTATGTCAAAGATATTATATTCTGCAATGGCTACCCAATAAACCTTATTAAAAATAAGTATTATTTGCAATGGCACAAAGACACGTAAATACAGCAGAATTTATTATTGGTATGGAGTCTGCTATTTTTATAACTCATGGTGAGGTTGAAAATCCAGACCTACTCAGAGGATAAATTGTAAAGAGTATTCTTGATTATAAGCCAGAGAAAACCATCATGCAACAATTTCCTTTAACAGAATCAGTTTCACGAGGAGAAAAATCAGTGTACAAATTTCGCGAAGAGAAAAAAAGCAACATGCAACAAGTTTCACGAACGGAAAAAAAATCAGCACGCGATAAGTTCCTTGAACAAAATCAGTTTCACAAGGAGAAAAATCAGTGTACGAGTTTCGCAAAGAGAAAAAAAAATCAACATGCAACAAGTTTCATGAACAAAAAAAAAACAGTCAGCACACAAAAAAATCCACGATTAAAAAACATGCATGTAGTATGTTCCATGAACAAAATTGGTTTCAGGAGGAGAAAAAAATCAATCTACATGTTTCACGAAGAGAAAAAGCAACCTGCAACAAGTTTAACGAATAAAAAAAACAGCAAGCAACAAGTTCCACGAACCAAAAACAATACGCAAGCAACAACTTTCATTAATAAAATCAGTTTCACGAAGAGAAAAATCAATGTACAAGTTTCGAGAAGAGAATAAACAAAATCACACTGCAGCACGTTTCCCGAACAAAAGATCATCACTCAACAAGTTTCAAGAACATAAATAAGCAATGAAATAAATATCCAAACAATAATCCTCTTTGAAAACTCATATTCATATTTTTTTTGTTCTTTTAACTTTTATATATTTCTTGTTGCTCATTCTCAGACAAAATTACTATAGACAAATCTCTCACTGCTTGAAACTCAACACACTTGTTCAAATTTTCCTTTTCAAGCCGGAAAAAATTCCACACAAACCGCCTAAAAACCTCCAAAGTGCCAATCACAGTGGTAATGACTTCGTTTTGAACCAAAATCTTGTATGATGGCAACATAATAGATCCAAGTAGTATATTACAAACCCATAAAGTTTGGCCAAATAACGAGCAAGACTAAAACTGAACTCAAAGCAGAGACGTTTTGATTTAGTTAGAGATATTAATTATCACGAGAATTTTTTATTCAATAACCTTCCGTCGGAACTTTTCTGGAAAATTAAGGATATGGCTATCAAGTCCTTTAATTATGATTTTCCCCTTTCATATGTGCGGCTGGCTGATAAATTAAACGGAATTTTATTCGAGAGATTCCAAGATTCTGATACCTTTTGTCCTTGTTTTTGTCCTTGTCCGGCTGTCAAGAGCATTTCATCCAAGTCTTTGACTATTCAGCAAGAAGCAACTTTGACGAAAGGGCCGAAATTTTGTTTTCCTTCATCGGTTCCTTATTCTAAAATAATATCCGAGGCGAAGGCTGCTATTACGTCCTCTATTGATAAAGTTGATGTCCCACAAGAACTTAGAGCCGAAATTGTAAAAAATTTGAACAAATTTCATTAGAAAAAATGAAGAATAGTACCACCAGAAATGACATAAAAGCGCTTACACTTTTAAAAAAGGATAAAGACCTTATCATCACCAAAGCTGATAAAGGCAACACAATCGTCATAATGGATAGCAGTGATTATAAACAAAAAATGAAAGCAATTATCTCAGATGAGATTACTTACAAAAAACTGGGTTTTAATCCCACAAGAAAATACACAAAAAAACACGATATGAATTAGAAGTACTAAGAAACAACTTATAAATAACCCCTCAATTTTATAATAGATTTTTCCCTAGAAGCTGTTCACCACCGAAATTTTATGGTTTGCTTAAGATTCCCAAGAATAATGCTCTTCGCCCTATCGTATCAACTATTCATTCACCGGTTTCTAAATTAGGAAAATGGTTGTCAACAGCAATTAATCCGCTTTTGGGGACTCTAAAATCTTACTTGAAAAATTCAGTTGATGTTGTAAACAAGTTAAGAAATCGTCACATAGAGAAAAATATAATTGTCTGTAGGTTTGATGTTTTATATATGTAAACAAAGTGTGATGTTAAGAAATGTGAATTCATATGAAAAAATAAAATACAAATCCATTTTGAATTGATAGAAGATGTAACGTTGGCATGCCTGGACGTCGAAGTCTTTATGAAATTGGTCTTGTTGGTATACAAGTATTCCTTTCATTTTGGTTTTATAGGAGAATTTTATCGACAGGTCTTTGGTTTAGCTATGGGTGCTCGTTTAAGTCCGATCCTTACTAATTTGTTTTTGGATTCGATAGAAATGTCCGATAATCAATGTTTTTGTCTGTCTCCTTGTTTCTGGAGTAAGTTTATTGACGATGTCTGATACTTTTTGGAACATGGATTGGATTCCTTAAATTTGTTTCTTGACTATTTAAACAGGTTTGACAAAAATATTAAATTTACTCTAGAGCTAGAAAAACAAGATAGTCTACCCTTTTTAGATATTTCATTAATAAAGAGTGATAATGGTTTACTTTTTTCAATTTATGAAAAACTAACTCATAATGACAGGTATTTAAATTTTCTTTCATCTCAGACAATTTCAGTAAAAAAGGAACAGTCATAGAATTGGTTGATAGATATTTTAAAAATTTGTTCCCCGGAGTATATTGATAGTGAACTATTGTATTTGAGAGATATTTTATTTTGCTACGGGTATCCTGTAAAATTTGTAAATGAAATAATACAGAAAAGGCAGATAAAGCATGAAAAAGGTAATAAAAACAAAGGTTCTGAACTTTTTGACCCTACAATTTCCAATAGATACATTTCACTACCTTGCATACCAATTCTCGGGGAGAAAATCAGGTTGATCAATTAATAGAGATACTGGGAATATAATTATTGATCCTATTTATGATACTATTTAAAAAAATGAACTCGTATTTTAATATAAAAATAAATTATTGCAAAATGTCCCAAAGGCTAGTTCAAATAATAAACCTAAGCAAATAGCAGCATCAAAAACTTTGCATAAAATTATGTCGAAATAACTTATTCCTTGTTCATATGTTATTTTAAAATGTTTAATCCAGTTACTTTTGTGATGTGGTTTCATGAAGGTGCTTCAAATTGTATATGTTAAGCAATTGTATATTAAATTTATAGGTAATTGTATTTTAGTTTTATGTATATTTTTTAGTTTTAGTTTTTTTTCTACGCTGAAGACGCTTTGTTAGATACGGGCGAAATATTCGTTTTTGGTTTTTCTTCGTTTTCATTTACTGGCCATAGACCCGTTTGTCGTATTTATATTTTTGTGTTATCTGTCATGTCTGGCCAGTTGGGCCTTAGATCTTTTATTCGTGAAGTCTATGGGCAATAAATTAGCCGCATCAGTGAGTTTTTCTTTAGTTAAAAAACATGACAATCTAAGTAAATCGACAAGCTTTTTTAAAAAATTGCAAGAAGGAAACATGTCATGTAAACTTCGAAAGGTTATATTTTGTTTCTTTTTTTTTAGCAAAGACTTGGCGGAGGTCCTTGTCAAAATATTTGCTTGTTCATCGTCTTCATATTTTGCCACTGGCTGACAAAATCCTCGTTTTATCACCATTTTGGTTTTATTTTTTATTTATTATTCTTGTTCGTCTCTTAGTTTCATACTTCATGTATAGCCAGTGTGGTCTTAGAATGTATTTACGTCAAGCTTACGGGAAGCATTGGACCAATATTGTATTAGATTTTTAAAACTATGTTAAAAAATATTGAAATTTTATGTGTCAGTTTAATTTCTTCGAAACTTGCAAAAGACATCGAATTCTTCCACCTTCCTTACGTTTCAACCTACATTTAGGCACACAATCTGAAGGTTCGTTTACCAGAGAATGGGTTTCAAAACTTTAACACATATTTTAAAAGACCATAGATTCAAAAGATAATCTCATAGAAATATTACATAAAGATTCCATACATCTTGTTGAGAAGTTAAAAAACCAGAAAAAACTATCTTGTTGAGAAGAGTACAACAGAAAAAACTATCTTATCTAGTTTTGACGCAGTTTCAATGTACATTTCATGAGATGTGCATAACTATGAGCAGACCTTACAAAGAAAATTAGGTGAAAATTCTGTTTGTCAGATTACAAAACTTTGGAAATTGACACAATAATGACGCTTGTTGGACTTTGCAACAAGTTCTCCTCGTATTTTAAGTTCCGAGACAAATTATCCCTGCTAACCATGGGCCTATCCATGGGCACTGTTTTTTCTCTTTATTTGGCAAAGTTTTACATGGATTTTAAAGAACAATCCAATTCGAATAGTTTCCACTTAAAACACTCTCTCTGGTTTCGTATTGTTGATGATATTCTTTCTGTTTGAGAACAAGGACAGGACTCTCTAAGAGATATTTTGGCACATTTGAACTCTTTTGATTCGTATTTCCAATTCACAATGAAACTGGAAGATTCAGAAAAGCTGCCTTTCTTGGATATTTTAATTATGAAAAATACTTCTAACCTTGAATTTTCTATATACAGAAAGCCGACCCATAATAATCGGTATCTACATTTCTGTTAAAATCAGCCCCCCCCCTTTGTGAAAAGAGGGGTAATAATCTCTTTACTCGACAGAATAATAAAAAAATATGTTCACCTAATTATGTAAATTCTGAATTAACTTAAGTCAAAGATATTCTATTCTCTAATGACTACCCAATATATACTATTAAAAGTATCATAGATAGACGACTAAAAAGGATAAAACAAGAAAGTAGGGAGCACTTCCCCCTTGATTCAGTTATTCCGGCAATTGAGAACAAAACTTTCACCACTTTACCATACATCTCAAAACTTAGCGATAAACGTGGAAAAATTTTCAAATTGATAATTTCTCTGGTTCTTTAGAAACTGAACACAAAATTGAACATTTTTCTATTCAAGAAAAGATGAAAATGAACCTAGACTGAGTAGTGGTGTCTACAGAGTCCCGTGTTCATGTGGGAAGTTTTACTTTGGTAGGACCCATCAACAGCTTGGTGAACGTTTGCATAAGACAAAATTAATAGATAAGTCCCTGAAATTCGATAATAAAAATTAAAACTTTGATTCTGCCTTGGGCCAGCATATCTTTGAAAATCCCACACATTTAGTTCTTTTTGAGGAGGCAACTTTATCATCTACTGTAAATGGCCTATCGCTATCTCTTAAAGAGATAATTGAGATAACAAAATACATAAACAGAAATTTCGCAATAAGTAGAGACACCGGAGATTTTTCATTAATATCCATGTTTCCATGTTAACTTCATGAGGTGTCCATAAATGTGTGCAGGCCATACAAAGAAAATTAGAGGAAAATTCTGCTTGGTCAGATCACATAATGTACCAGGAGTAAAAGGCGATATATTTAAAATACAAGACTCTTTCCTTCTAAAGATGATTCGGGCAGAAATTAAACGTCCCCTAATTGTGTTCAAATACCGCTTCCAAGAGTCTAAATTCTTAATCAACAAAAAGAGAAAATTACATTCTAGCTTAAATTCCTAGCATAAGGTCCAGGAATAACCCCTACACCAACTCCACCTTCGTGTGCCACCATAGAAGGGGCAAAGTTCCATTCGTCCTTTTCAGGGTTATATTCTTCCACTGTTGATAAATTATTAGCTCCATCATATCCGCCAATAGCCCACAGCTTTCCAATGACGCCGCTAGTCCAACTCTACTTCTCGTCACTGCCATTGATGCCACTTTATCCCATTTATCAATAATGGGGTTATAGCATTCCATACTCTGTAGGAAAGTATGACCATCATAGCCACTGCAAGCACACAATTTTTTTCCAAGAACAGCAACACCCAAACGACATCTTTTTGAAAGCATGGAAGCGACAGTTATCCATTCACCAATAGATGGGTCTAACTTCTCAACCGAATCGAAAATACTCAGCCTATCGTGACCACCAACAGCGTATACAGCCCCGTTTAATGCCACGACTCCAGCAGCACTCCTTTGTTTCAGTAATGGTGGCCCATCCCACCACTCGTCCTTCTCTGGGTTATAAATTTCAACAGTATTCAAAGATGTAACTCCATCATACCCTCCACAGACGTAGAGTTCGTCATTCAAAACAGCAACTCCAACAGCACTTCTTGAAGTCCTCATGGACGCAACTCTATTCCACCTTCCAGTTGAGGGATCATATGCTTCAACTGTGTTTAGTCTCTGTTGTCCATTATACCCCCCAATGGCATACAGTATCCCTTTAGCAACTGCAATCCCTACTCTACTTCGTAAGGATAACATGTCCTCACTTAAATACCATTTATTATCCTGGGGGTCAAAAACTTCCACTGTTCGCAAGGAGTCTCCTGACTTTGCCAATCCTCCTACAGCGAATATCAATCCTATAATACTTGAATATAATCGTGGGCTAGTGTTGAAACTTTGAATTAAATACCGTCGATCTGGTAACAAGTAATAATCTTTCGCCTCATCAACAATATCCCTGCATTTATGAGAAGATTTCACCTGATCATCTTTCGATATTCGATCGGCAATAAAAACAGGCGAAAGGTAAGACATTCTTATTAAAGCTAATAAATTTGGCAGGAATTCAGAACGGCTAACGTCTTTCTTCACCCATCTCATCATTGCTTCAAAAACTTGTTCTTCGGAGTCCACTCTAAGTTTATCCCTGACTAGAAGGTCCTTGATCTCATCCAAGTTTAAGGAAAGGAATTCTTCAGTTTGTGCAACTTCTTCAAAATACTTTTCAATGTAACAGTCAGCAGCTTTGACTAATGGCTGACAGTTCATGCTTTCGGCAAAAGACTTAAATCCGAGAATATTTGCCGAATGAAATCTTGATTCAAAAAACTGCGAACAAAATTCTTTGACACTGTTCAACTGCAAGAAGCTTGCTCCAATCATCAGATTCTGGACATTTGAACTCTTCACCAAAATACTTCCTCCGTAAACAAAATTAATCAAGGATTCAAGGGCATCAGGGTCAATTCCTTTCACCGTAACTTCCCTCTGCCTTGATTCTGCCATTCCTGTGGTAAACATGCCTTTAAAGTAGGGAATTGTAGCTGCCAAAACAAGCTTATGGGCATGAAAGAATCTGTTTTCAACCTTAACAGTTATATCACAAAGGGTCCCGCTTCTTCGCATTTCTTCCATCTGAGGAAATGCATCCTTTTGTACGTCACTACTGCGGAACACAACCATGTCCATATCTGACATCTTCCCGAATTTTTATGGAACTTGTTTCCTATAAAATCCCAATCTGTTGTCAAGTTGGTTAACTAATGTTAGGCTATGTCTTTACATCTTTTGCCAGATCCAACATAAAAAAGGTGATGATGAACGAATTAAAGACCCCTCTTAACTGCTCAGTCACTTGGGTCTTCTTTCAATAAATCTGGATCCCACTTTATTTAGTCAATCATCAATAATCTGCTCTGTCACCAACATACAAAAAATAAAACATGCTTCCATGTTTTCAAATTGACTTGCGAAAATATGTCACGAAAATTGGAGCACAAGATATGTCATAGATAAACCAATGAAATTAAAGAACATTTTTGTCACAGAACTATAGAACAGTGATCTCTCTGTTATTGTATACGTCATAGGCATAAACTAATGAAATTAAATTTTTCGCCAAGGAGCTAAGGACATTAATGCCTTTGTTTCTCTTTGAAAGTAATGTTTAACACAGCTGTAGGACAGCATACGTCATAGATATTATATAATGAAATTAATTTTTTTTTCTCGGAGATATAAGAAAGTAAACTCTCTGTTTCTCTTTCAAAGCATTCAGATCCAAAAACGAAAACTTAGCTCACTGAAGTTTCTATTCAACCTTTAAGTATTGCTTTGACTGTCCCTGATTGGCATAAAAATACTAATTTCTTACACTTGATGGACTCAGAAATATCCCTTCCTACGATCGTTTACACAAAAATTACAAAAACAAAACAATCATGGGCCTTGCGTTCCTCCCCGGGCTTCCCACAAGACGTGGTCCAACGCCAGTTGTCGTTTTCAGTCGACCACGATCTTCCTACCTTTGGTTATTTTCTGTTCCAACCTTTCTCTCTGATCATCAGTGTTTTGACATTACTCGTATTATTATTTTTTTTTTCATTTATATTGACTTGGTTAACTTTACTTGCACGCTGTTAAATTTATTATGGTGTTAAATTTATTATCTTTGAAATTTGTCTTTACATTAATTAGGGATATTTCTATCTATCGGGTTTTTTAACCGTTCTACCTGACTGTGTCGTTATTTTGTCCTCTGTTTCTTGCGGTTTTTTCTTTTTCGGTTTTTCTAGCGAAATAAGGTCAAACTTTTTGTATTGTTTTTTCAAAAATTCTTGCCCTTTTAATTTCGTTTGTTTCCCGTGTGTGGCTGCTGAGGTCGGCCTTGATTTCCCTATTTCTTTAGCTACTATATGGTCTGATTCACCGTCAGACTCTTCGGAACTGGTTACCGACGAATCCGAATTGTAACTTTTAGAGGTGGCACTTTTTGTGGTATCACCTGCCATTCCTTCGTAAATTTCTACTCCCCTGGAAGTAGAAGGTTTATTCCCTAAGTCCTCGTTTTGAGTCCTCAACTGGGGAGATTTGAAAGATTCTTGAGAGCTTTGGGAGGAGTCAATAGTTTTTGCGGGGTTCCTCCATTGTTTGAAGGCCATGTCTTTAGGGGGATGGGGCATTCTTTGCACAAAGGTCTCCCTCCATGAAGTCCACTTTTTAGGTTTGACCTTGGACACAGTTATATCATGATGTTGACCTTGCTGGTCATCCTTGGGAGTTTTATTCTCGGGAAATGTACTTTGACTCTTTTTTATGGGGAAATTAATTAAATCCATAGCTTCTCGCAGGTTTGTTTTAATTAAATCTTTGAGAGGTGTTTTCTTTACAGTAATACCGGGGGTTTCTACAGCTCTGTTTAATTCTTCCTGTAAAGACAGGGGCCTTTCTATTGGTGTTGCAGGGGAAACCATATCGTCTGGAAACCTTTTGGGGGGACATGGGGTCGAAATTCTATCGGGAAAGAATTGGGTTTTTGGAGATATTGTATAATCTAAATCTCCTGCACTTGCCGATGAATAGCTTTTTGGGCTTTTTGGCGTTCTTATTCTTACTGGTGTTAGGGATTTTTTCTCTGGAATAACTAGATTTTCCATAGCTAAAAATTCTTCAAAGTTTTCCTGGTTACTGTCATTCTCAAAATAGTCTTGCTTGAAATTAAAGGGTTTTAGCTCTGCCAATCTTGATTTAGGAGGTTCATTTTCCGAATCTGACGAATCAGTAGAGGAGGGCCGTGATACCCATCTCTCTGGAAATTTGGCTCTTTTTATTCGGCTAACATGCGCCTTGTAAGTTCTTCCACTATCGGGGTTTTCCATTTTAAAAGTATATTTTTTATCGTACTTTTTGACTATTCTGTACGGTCCGGAATGTTTGTTGGAAAGTTTTTTTCCTTCCGTTTTCGCCTCGTTCTTTAGGTAAACGAAGTCTCCTACTTTGAAATCTATATTCCCCTTAACTTTGGGTTGGTTTCTTAGTTCTTGGTTTATTTTACATTTTTCCAACTCTTGCCTAACTATTTTATAAGTTTTCCTCATCCTATTTATGAATTCTTGTTTATAATCTTCTGAGCTATTATAATACTGCCGATATTCAATAATCTCATCATACGGAATTCTAAAATCTCGACCAAAAAGTAAATAAAATGGATTGTCTTTGGTTGCTTCGGAATAAGCAGTGTTGATTACGTTAGTTAAATAAGGTAAGAATTTATCCCAGTCACTCCTATTGTCTTTCGTATAAATACTTAGAACGTTCGAAAATATTTTATGCCTGTTTTCTATTTTGCCATTAGCTTGTGGATGGTACGGCGCTGTCACCATTTTCTCTATATTAAGGAAACTCATTAAATCTTTTGTTACTTTTGCAACAAAATTGCTCCCGTTGTCGCTCAAAATTTTATTAGGAATGCCAAATTGTAAAAATAATTTTGCTAATGCCTTACTTGTGGCATAAGCACCTTGATTTTTTAATGCTTTTGCAAAAGTAAATCCTGAAAAATGATCTATAACCGAAAGAATACAAGTATTACCTCTGCTAGAAACAGATAAGCCTCCACTTGTGCCGTATAGGTCAAATGAGATAATATCGAAGGGGTACTTTGCTACCGAGACCCTTCCCATTGGAGGATTTGGATAAGCTGGGGGGATTTTTCTCAAATTACATGCTTCGCATGTACTTACAAATTCTTTGAGTTTTGTCAGTGCCGATTGTACGTAAAAGAATTGTTTTAACTTATGGAACGTTTTCATAACTCCTAAATGTCCACCTGTGTCCGAATGAAAATATTCAAATGCAGGCCCTATCAAGTTTTGTGGTAACACAGGTATTATCGAGGTTTGGTTTCTATTTGTCTCAGCAGTCACAATTCTACACAGTATTTCTTCATCAAGGTCGTAGTAAAAATTATCTATCTCTTTTCTAAGAGTTTTGAATTTATCCGGTAACGCTTTATCATTCACAAAATAATCAATTAGTGCTACACACATTTCGTCCTTTTTTTGCTTTCCTTTTATATTTTCCAAAGACAAGGGACAATAGTTAATCTTGCTCTTGCTCTTAATAGTTAATCTGATTGCTCTTAGCAATTATGGCGTCAACTTCATTCTCTTCAGCTTCCGATGGAATATTTTCTGGGTATCTACTTAAAAAGTCGCAAGCTGCGTTTTGTTTTCCCTTTAAATGTTCAAATTCATAATCTAGGTCTTGGATTTTCATAATCCAACTAGCTAGAATGCCCGTGGGGTTTTTAAATGTGCGCAGGTACTGCAAGCTTTTATGGTCTGATCGTAGTATAAATTTTCTACCAATTAAATAATGTCTAAATTTGTCCAAGTGGTAGATAATGGATAATAATTCTAAGTTTGTGGCGGAATAACTACTTTCGCCTTTTGATAAAGTTTTACTTGAATAGCATATAACTTTTTCTATTTGTTTGGGTGTTCCCTGTAGAGGGTTAGGGTTTTCTACCGGGATTATTCGCGAAAGGATAGCGCCTATGCCTTTTGAACCATCATCAGTGGTAACGATGAATTTTCCGTTTTCGCAATCAGGGAGTGATAAAATTGGTTCAGAAGTGAGTGCCTTTTTGAGTCGGTCTAGGGAAGTTTGAGCTTCCTGGGACCAGGTAACATTATGGGAGTTCCCTTTGGTTAATTCCGTGAGGGGTTTCGCAATTTGGGCATAATTGCGTACGAATTTTCTAAAGTAGCCACTAAGGCCTAAAATTCCCCTTAATTCTTTCATAGTTTTGGGGGGTTTACGGTTTTCAACACATTTTATTTTATCAGGGTCCGGGGATATCTCTCCCTGGGTTACTACTACTCCCAAGAATTTAATTTTAGATTGAAATAAATTTACTTTCTCAGGCCGGCATTTTAAATTGCCTTGTCTGAACTTCTCGAACACCTTAGCTAACGTTGCTAAGTGTTGTTCAGTGTTTTCCCCCACGCAGATAATATCATCAACAAAATGAATTATATTCTTTAATCCTCTTAAAAGGTCCAATAGGGGTCTACATAGCGCGCTTGAACTTGTTTTAAGCCCAAATGGTACTCTCAAGTATTCATAAGAACCATATTCGGATGCTGAAAATGCAGTTTTATGGACATCCTTTTCGGCTATTTTCACTTGGTGGTAGCCTTGGGTAAGGAAAGTGTTTTAATGTTATCAGTGAATTTGATGAACCCAATATTGTATGTTATAAATCATTCATATATGTACCACAAGTAGAATTAGGTGTAATATTATCATGTTATTCATTTAACGTAGTGTAGATAGTATGTAGTACGTCATATAGACAGCAAAATAAAAAAAAAACTAATGTAAAAGTAGAATAGCCCCAACTTTGTCGGAAATGTAAAAGTAATCAGTGCTAGATATAGAAAAAAAAATCCTGAGTATAGTAGCTAACCTAGAACCATAAATAATCTTAGCCCGGTAGATGAATTTTAGATAGGGATGTAGAATAAAATAAGAAAAATAATTGAAAAATTTTAAGCACTCCTAATAAGCAGTTACTAATGACGGGGCGTCATTAATTGTTGGGAAGGGTGATGTGTACCAGGAGTAAAAGGCGATATATTTAAAATACAAGATTCTTTCCTTCTAAAGATGATTCGGGCAGAAATTAAACGTCCCCTAATTGAGTTCAAATACCACTTCCAAGAGTCTAAATTCTTAATCAGCAAAAAGAGAAAATTGCATTCTAGCTTCAGTCAAACAACGACGCTAGTCGTTCGAATTTCGCTAAGATAATTCGTAGCAAAAAAAATGCTGAGTACGATATTTCTAAGGAAGTTAAATGGCAAAAAAAAACTGTGTGAACTCCTGAATCATCAGAAAAATCTTAAAGAGATTATTGGACGAGGATTCGCGTCCTTGGGTCACGTGGGCCTATGGCGAGCAGTCCTTACAGCGCAGGACGAAAGAACTGCGTTTGGTAGTGGGGTAAATGTGCTTTTTAATTTTTTAATCTTAAGTCAGATCTGAAACGATTAGTACATCAGACCTAGAGAGATTCAGACGAAATTATTGTACTTCGATCACCGTTATTGTCATTGAAGTGACCCGCTCCTGTGCAACTAAGCATGTAAGTTCAATAAATCTATTGTCTTTTTTATCTGTGTTTATTTCATTTATATGTCTGCGTTTAGTCCAATAATGGGTAATTAGTTCGTAAGTCTCCAAGGTAAATGCTCCCAAAGGAATCTGATCTCCAGATAGCTCGAGAAAAAAGAGGCCACATTTATATGTCTACATATTCAATTTTCTCCCATTAATTGAGAGAAGCGCTAGCCTATTTGACACAATCTCCAGCGCTATAAGCGGCGCTATCGGAAAAATCTCTATCGCCACAAATATCAAATCTTTATCGCTACAAATCTTTTATTGCTACAATAGCTTTGAATATTGACACAATAATGATGCTTGTTCGTCTTTGGAACAAGTTCTCTTCTTATTTTAAGTTCCAAGAAAAATGTTTCCTTCAAATCACGGGCCTATCCATGGCCACTGTTTTTTCTCCTTATTCGGCAAATTTTTACATGGATTTCATAGAAAAATATGCTTTAAATAGTTTCCACTTAAAAGACTCTCTCCAGTTTGGTTTCGTTGATGATATCCTTTCTGTTTGGGAACATGGACAGGACTCTCTAAGAAATAGTTTTGCACATTTGAACTCTTTTGATTCAAATCTCCAATTCACAATGAAAACTGGGAGATTCAGGAAAGCTGCCTTTCTTTGATGTTTTAACTATAAAAAATACTCCTTGCCTTGAATTTTCTATATACAGAAAGCTGACCCATAATAAATCTTCTAAAATAGAATAAAAGAAAAATTTTTCTACATTAGCTATATTTTGCTGTTCTCTTTGACCTATTTTACTTGATGCACTATTATTGTTTTTGTCTCTGCGTTTTCTTTTTACATCTATTTTATCACCACTAATTTGACGATAAATATCATTTTATTTCAGTTTTTATGATTAATGTCATTTTCGTCCTACGCGACATTAGATGTGGTTGTTTTTTTTTGTAGAAACTAACGTTTTTAGTTTGAATTTTTCTTTCTTTCTTTTTTTTCCTTTTTTTATCAGGTTCCCATAGCAATTTATAGCAATTATAGTTTCTGTGGAAGGGTTCAACCAACAAGATCTGGATAATTAGGAGTGAATTTATTTAAAACGTTCAAAATCAGAATATGTTCCGTATATTAATCAAGGTTTTTGTTACTAATTTATGCGGAAAAATATTTAAAACATAGATATTTCAGTCTTGAAAAGTAAAGATAAATTTTAGTAGGCTTTGTAGCGATGAAAGCTTTTAGGGTCGTGGTTATAAATATTGACCGTGTCAAGTGTAATATCGTATCTTAAAGCAAAGAACTTACACTTTGTAGGTTCTCCGATAGCGCCGCTTATAGCGCTAAAGATTGTGTCAACTAGGCTCGCGCCGCCCTCAATTAATGGGAGAAAATAGAGTATGTAGACATATAAATGTGGCCCTTTTTTTTCTTGAGCTATCTGGAGGTCAGATTCCCTGGGAACGTCCTTGGAGATTTTGCAAACTAATTGCCTGTCACTAGCCTAGATGCAGACATATAAAGTGAAATAAACACAGGTAAAAAAAACAATGGATTTATTGGGACTTACATATTTAGGTGCACAGCAGTGAGTCACTTCAGACGACAACAATGGTGACTGAAATACAACAATCAAAGAATTACTAAGATCGTACGCCGAATAAATTTGTCTAAGCGGTCCTAATTCTACATTACGAATATTTTCAAAAAGCATTTTTACCCCACTATCAAACGTAGCTCTTCAGTCCTGCGCTTTAAGAACTGTATCATAATTGGCCCAAGTGGTCCAAGGATGCGAACCTTTTGCCCAATAGTCTTTCTTAACTATTTTTGATGATTTAGACGTTCACACGGTTCTTATCTTTTAAACTTCCTTAGAAATATTGTGCGTAGCACCTTTTTTATTGCTCACTGTCTTAGCGAAATCCAAAGCTTGGATAGCTTCGTTCTTTGTCTGAGGCTAACTGCAGTTTTTTTCTTTGCTGATTATGGACTTTTCACTTTTGAAACTAGGTTTAACTTAATTATAGGAAGTCGGAATTATCTTTAGAAAGAAGGAACTTTATTTTGGTATTTTGAATACATCGCATTTAACTCATGGTACAGCTTTACCAATCGATACAACAGATGTTATACCAAACTCCAACCAAATCTAACAAAAAACTTTATCAAAACCATAAATATAACATCACAAAACCTTGAAAATTGAGTAAATTATATTTTTATTTTGACTGTTTAGATATGCCTATTCCTACGTACAATTATTGGCAAAACAAAACACCTCAAAAATATCATCAATAGCATATATTGCAAAATATAACGATTATTATACATATAAGTAAAAAGACCGGAAAAAAACTTTATTATATACTGATTCGTATTACAGATAAGAACTCGAAAATGAAGAATAAAAGGCTAAAATGTTAAATAAATAAAAGGAAAGAAGAATAAATAAGGAAGAATAGAAAGCTAAAGGAAGAATAAAAGGCTAAATAGGTATAAAAGGCTGATATGCTGCAAGATTTGCCTCTGTTATACACAGGAGGACATTGCTGCAGATATTAAATAAAAGAAGAAAAACACAGTCTTTAAAATTGAAAAGTAAAGAGTGACAGTAAAAACAAATATCTTATAAGGAGGCTGCTGCTCAAGGTTTAAATACTGGGGGATGAAGGGAATTTATCAAAAGAGGCAAGGTCTATGGAATTATTATTAGATATAATAAGATATTAAAACAACATGTAGCACAGACAAAGTACCAAACACAATATTATAAAAATGAAGCACCATATACAATAACCACCATGAAGCACCATGAATCACCATGATTGCGATTCAAACTTTATCGACATGACGACATCAAACTTTAGTGACTCCTTCAACATATTTTCTTTAACTTGTGGGAGGAGTATATTGTCCACTGAGGAGTTAGTCACTGGGGTTACTTATGGTTTCTGTAATTCAGTGGTTGGTTTCAGGTCCATTTTTCAGAAATTATCTCGTACCATTTATGGGATAACAGAGATAGGAACTATTTGCATTTGATAGAGGTGATAGGATGGGTCCCGAGAAATGGTCGAAAGGGATTCAACGCGTGAATCTGCGACACGTAAATAATTTGGGTTCATCAAATATCATAACTATACAGTTAAATGGTGCATTGGTCCATAATGATCATCAAGGGTGATATTAATGCACTTATATCTTGTAATAGTCGATATGGTTCTGAGGTTTGATGTGTTTATATAGTTCGATAATGCACTGGATACTAGGATTTATTAGATAGTGTTACCTGATACATAATATGGTTTGTGATCGAGGAACAACGATCAAAAAGGTAACCGTAATATTTATCCTAGCTTCGTTGCCTGTAATTTATGGTGAGTATTCTTCGTTGGTTGAGGGATGATGAAAATAGATGCTACTAGGTAGTATCTGCACTGGACTACGTATTGTAATGAATAATTTCCGATATGTCATTCCAATTTCTGGAATTAAAATAACGAGGCAGAATCACACGTTCTTTAAAAACGAATAGTCATAATGCATAATAGGTAATATGATTGGGTACATTTATCGTGAATATTACGCTACAAGACAATATTAAACAAATACACTAATATTATTACACATATATTGATTTTAACAAAACGACATGATTATCATGCTGGTTTCAAATATATAGAATTTCCATTGGGAAACCTAAAACATAGGAATTTCTTCTAAGTTGTTATAGAATAACGACGATATAAGAGATTAATTCCTTTAACTTTAAGTAAGTCATCTTATTATGCTCCTTAGTATACGCTATTACACACACTTTGTTTTAATTTCCTTCAACACTTACTTAATTCTACCTTAGATTTAAATAACCATTTAAACATAAGTTACGCTACATCATTTAATTTGAGGTCTCAGTTTACAACATATTTCATGCCTTCATTGTTCACACACGTCCGTGCTGTCTAAGAAACGAATGTTGCAGCGTCGTAGCCGCACGGTTTTACGTAAACGACACTTACAATGAGGGAAATGGACATAGCAAGGACGAGTGAAGACCTCTATACCCACTTGTTTTCTAATGTCTTCCCTTTTTCTTGGCTTAGATGTTTTCATGGGGTTTCAGGTTTAACTTCTGCATTTCAGCCGTTTCCCCGTGTTCTTCCTTTGGGTTTTGCCTTCTTAGTCTCAAAATTCTTCCATAATTAAAAGTCAGTAAGGTTCTCATAGTCAAGGAAATCGCGAATACGAAACATACGGTCAGTAGTATGTTCCACTAGAAATTGGTGAGAATAACCCGTATCTATTATCCGCGTACGTTAATCTTTTTTTTTTTTTTTTGTTTTTTTTTTTTTAACAATATGTGTATTTTGAAAAATTAAGACTAGAATCTGAAACTTCACCTCATATAAATAGTTAGAATATAGCTTTGGCAGAAATCCTAATAAAAAAAAAATCATAATTAGCAAGTAGACAATAATTGTAGAAAACGAATGGAAAAAAGAAGAGTTGGTGTTACGCATTTGAGCCGCCATTCCACCAGGCTGAGAAATTTGATTTGGCTTGGGAAATCACGTCACCCACAGCTTTTCCTGTTTGTGCAACAACTTTTCCTGTAGTATCAGCAGCAAAAGAGAGCTTTCGTCCACTTTCTGAAGTGGATATGGTATGTGATAGCCGTAGTTTCACGTCCGACACGGACATCTGACCACAACCATGGTGAAGTGGCTGAACCTTCAGAATATCAAGCCGAGAATTTTCCATCCACCGTGAATAAATCTTCGTTTTCTTGAAGGCTTGTATGAAATGCAGATTGAAGCACTCAAGTTCTCGTGCGCTTTCTGCAAGTTGAGTCACTCGGAGAAGTTGGATTATATAATTTCTGAACTGAGATCGCATCCATTCTTCGTCCCCTTCCCAACCAACTACATCAATATAATCTTGTTTTTCAGAAGATTTTACTCTAACTAAATTGTCAAGAAACCGTAGATCTTCAGTAGTAAGCCTTAACTGCTTCCGCAACTCTGCGTCGGAAATAGTTAGTCGATGAGACGCAAACTCTATTTGAACATTGAACAGTTCTTTCTTCTCAATGAGTAAAGCATTAGATGTTCCTGCCACGAATCGATAAACACCTCTTTCGGTTAAGACTTCCATATTCGAGAGAGAGACAAATGGATGAAAAAGGTATCCTTCTCCAAATATTCTCAGCGGGAATCCACATTCTTCATCTGTTAAATGTGAAGAGGATGGAGATGGACTATTAACACTTGTTTCAGCTTCTTTCCCCAAGTCCCTTCCCCGTATTGCTTCGAACCCAAGTTTCGTCTCAAACAACGAGGTCTTCGACGTATCCTTGTTCAAACTCTCCAAATCAGATAAGCCTTTAGTTAAAGTTGCAGATAAAATGCTATTCTGGGTGCCCATTATCACCAAACTGCTCCCGCTTACAGAAAGGGGTAATCCTCTATCTTCGTCATCTTCGTCACCGTTACTACATCCTGCATGTACATCAATGGAATCAGCATTTAGATTTTCAGACGGTAGAGAGAAATGTTCTAGATCCAATCCAGGATTATCAGGTGGAGTTTTCAAAGTGCTAATACAGTCATCAAGCCCTTTTTCTAAAGTACCGGGAAAAACTGATGCCAATGTTAGCAACGAGCTACACATTGGTTTAACTGGAGAACCAAATATCAAGACTCTTTTCTCAAGTAATATCAGTTTCAGAAGAGAGAGTGTCTCATGATAAAAATTACATAGAACTTCAGGCAGAGATAGTGAAGCTCTATACGAAATTAATGACAAGGGGTAAGTAAGACAATTTCGAAGGTTTACGTACGCTTCCTATAGAATACCATAGTCGGTAAAATCATTTTGCCCACAATACGCAGTTGCTACTAAACACAACTTTACTTCAATATTATCGTATAGTGGAAGAGAGCTTAAGACCACTATGGATTTCTGAATTGTCCTCCTTGTGACATCTGCAGCTTTATTTTTTACACCCGCAGCAACCACCTGCCTGTAGCAGCCAACTGCAAACGCTGTTCCCTCATCTGAATCCAAACTTGGAAGGTGGAAATATACTGTATCTTCATCATAATTATGGGAACCGTCAGGAATTGCCAAGTGTGAAAGGTATTTCCATTTCTGTGGACAGAAGGATGAAACTTCGTCATCTTTAAAGGCTGGATATGAATATTCCACCTGCCATCCTTTTAGATGATTGAAGCCAACTACGACTATATGAAGGATAGGTGAATATCCAGAGGTCATCTTTAATGATTCCAGAAACAGGAGCGACAACTGATCTGAGAGTATCAAAGATATATTCAACAAATAATCATCTCATTCCAGTTTGATTTTATAAGTTGAAGTCCTAATCAGAAAACCAGACCACCTTTCATATAATTATGTTCCACCAGAAATTGGTTGAGAATAATCCGTATGTATTATCCATGTACGTTAATCTTTGGTCTTCATTTGTTAATAGGGGAATCTGGGAGTCTAATGCTTCTCTTATTTTTATAAAAGGTAATGTTCCTTCATTCCTTTCTATTTTGGACCATATTGAGGTTTTCATTTTCTCGCTTTCTATATTGGGAATAGTGTACGACAGGTTGATTGCCTTAAAATTGATTATTTTAGGACTTATTATATTTGTGCTCGTTGTTATTAACGGCGTTATTAACGGCGTATAACAAGTCGACATCCTTGTTTTATTGTTATCGTACCCACATCTTGTAATAGCAATTTGGTCCTGTAACTTGGATCGATTCTTTTTGTATTATTATAACAAGACAAAGTTCCAACTGTTTCTTTTGGAACAGAAAATAACCAAAGATCATTTCTAAGGTGTATGAATATTTCTCGTTTAGTACATCCTATCAAGACTTTGCACGAATCAGGTATTTCTTCCTGTTGTATGTCTTTTAAAAATATATCTAACATGCAAGATCCAGATTTGACGTAATAAATAGGTAACGTAAGCTGGCATACTAGGTTTTTTAATGACACGCACTCTTTTAAGTCTTGTGGATTAGCTAGGGTATATTTTCTTCTATCTTGGTCAACAAGTAAATACTCTGCTTCAGGTGTGATAGTCATAGAGGAATTTGTCTTCTTTATTTTGGCAGGAAAGGTCGAAATTTTGTACAAGTCATATATGGATTGTTGGTTTATCAAAGGAATCGTTACTACTGCGAAGAATTGTTCATTCATTTCCGTGATGTGGACTTTTAATCTTGTATAATCAAGGAATAAATTTGATACTTCTGGCTGTATGTGTAAATGTAAACCAAATGTTAGGTGCGTTTTTATTTCGTCTAACATACTTTTTAGGTTAGAAGGATCTACTAGGTCGTATGACAAAGTTCCTCCCGTGAGGGCAAATAATGCGAACTCAAACTTACTAACATCTTTCGCCAGAATTAGTAGTGACATGGTAATTGTATCGAGGAATACCATGGTAAGGCTCGCGCCTGTCACCACGCGATCCACTTCGTTCCTTAAATAATTCATTACGTTAACAGTTTTTGAGATTTTCTTAGATATCATTTCAACTTTATCTCTCTTGTAATTTGCTATACTGGCTTGTATCTTCTGGACGTGGAATGTTACGTTCATGGCATTATTCAACTTTTTTACATTTTCCCTCAGGATGTTTAAGTCTTCCTCCGTTGTCAAACCAAAAAGGCGGGAGGCAAGTTCTTCGATGATGGGAATTAGGCTTGTAGACCTAGGGTCTTTATTTCTTCGAGAGATTACTTCAAAAATCTTCGTGGTACTTTGTTTTATTTTTTTTTTATTTCCGTATTAAATAGTTCAAGTAAGGCTTGTAGTCTTTGTCTGTATAATATTAAGAAGGCTTGATGAGTTGACACTTTTTGGGTGCTTTTCTCATTTAGATTAGGTAATGGTTCGATACCTTCTTTTGTCGGCTCGTCAGACATGGCTTGTCTAGCACAAGTACGTTTACCGTCTATTGTCCAACATTTCTTATGTACTTAATCATCTTCTTCCTCTTTTTTATAATTATTTTCTTTTCTTCTGGCTTAAGCCCTTGTACTTTTATCGTTTGTATTTCGGTATGTCTTACCGGGATTCTTGCCCTTGCGTTTATAAGAAATGTGTCAATAGGATGGGTGTGCGTAAACGTGGGCCCTGTTGACCAAGTCTATTTTGTAAATGTCTTGGGTTTTAGATACATTAATATGGTTAAATTTCCAGGTGATTCTTTGCTAAGTGTGATCAATTTGGCACTGTGTTTGCCGTGGTTTACAATATTGGAGATTGTGTCTCTTTGGCTGGGGTCTCATACGTAGGTGTGGTAGTTGTGGTATCTTTTTCATTTCGTTCTGTGGGATTTGCACATTCATGATGTTGTTGGGTACTTGAGAACTTGTTTCTTGATTTGTCTAATTCCCTTAGGTTAGTATGTTGTCTGTTGTCCTTTTCCTTTCTTTGTTTGGATGATATCCGTTTCGTGACGTTTTTCTCAGCATGACTTTGCCATAATTCTTTGAGAAAAGTCCATAGGCTTGGTAGTTCGTTTATCATTGCGTAATTTCCATCAAAGGTTTTCCTTTCCTTTTAGTCAGTAATTTAGGATTTTCTATGGATTTCTTGTAAATAAACAGTTTTTCGATTTGCATAGGATAATAATTATAAAATTACACAGATGAAATTCAAATAAAAATACAACTCACGTCGAACCAGATCATTTATTCTTGAATTTTTCGGCAAATTTTACTAGTTTGGTTTTTGTTGGCACACGTAAAGCTTGATTTTCACGAATTTGTATGGATTTTTGCAATGAATTTCGGTTGAAGACACCTTCGATGGGGCTTTCTGGCACTTGCTTGTCACATTTCTTCTTAATAAAAGACTGAAACATCATAGTGTCCACATACCATTCAAGAAACTGTGGACAGTCGGTGTCCGGATGAAATTTGACAAAAGTTTCACGACTAAACTTGACAGTTCCGTCCTCATTAGAGACTATACTTTCACGATAGTGGCCAAAAAGTTCGGCCATAGTAATTAGAAGAGCATCTGACAAATATCCTCTGGCAGTTGTACCAATTGGATGAAGCTTCATGTATTTGGCATTCTTTAAACGGGAGCGAAGACTCTTTCTAACAGATTTGGGTAGAATAGTTCCCTCGTCTCCAGTCAAATGCAGCACCACTGAGCTATCAACGTTGATTATCATACCAAAATCTGGCAGAGTAATTTCCTCGTCAACTGAAAGAAGTCCCATTATATACGGAGTCGGTAACTCTGTCATCCGCACCATATATGAGGGGAGAATAGAGACGAGATTGCACAGCCATTCCAGTGGGGCAATCATATTCATCAAGCCTTGTATAGCTCAATATATTTCACTTACGTTTTTCCAACAAGTATCACTTTTCTTTCAAGGAGAAGTGTCAAAAGTAGATCAATGAACTTTTTGCACTTTACTCTTGATTTAACCGCTGATACAGAAAATCCAGCCCCAGTTCTGAGAACCTCCAGTCAAAAGAACGCTTCAATGTGAGATCTTTATTAGGAATGGTTAGGGTACGACCAGGAGGTGGCAAGGGAGAGGAACATAAATAGGCCATGAAAGATCGACGCTCTTCAAGGGGAAGACCATGAGATTTGGACAGTTCACCGAGAATCTCTTTAAAAAAGGCAGTACATCGATGACTACTAATAAGACAATAAGAATAAGGATTTGAAGTGTCAAAGCCTTCAATTTTGACACGATGACAATGAGCAAAGTACTGATCACCATTTTCCTTCGTCAATACAATTGTTCAATAGTCCAGGGCAGTACCAAACGGTTCCCAATGAAGTGCATCAAGGAAGCACATTTTACGAAGTCCTTCATCAATAACAATATTTTCAGGTACACTGAACAGCACATTTGCATCCAATTTTGAGCCTGTGCATGTCAAACCAAGGAGGAAGCCTGCCCTGCATAGATTACTTTCACCGCCTTTTATCTTTGGCTCTGAAATAAGAGAGCTTCGCGAGAGGATACTAGTCCTATGATTAAGGTTGGTAGTTGATTTCGCCAGCTCCAAATATCGTCTCCGTTCGTCAACAAAATTTTTGTTTTCATCTACAGGTAAAGATTCCACTGAGTCGCTCCAATCAGACTCTTCTTCGTCCTCTTTTAAATTAGCATCACTATTTTCTCCATTATTCCTTAAAATTGTTCTAAGTTCATCTTCAAAATAATGACTGATAGTTGGCCCAAAAAATCTTATGAGTGCACAATCATCACCAGATTCAGGGACTGACAACGTAGAACATGGTGTACTGGCTTGTGACAAGCTTCCAAACTCGTCGTGCAAGAACGTTCGTTTGGGCTTCAGTGGTGGTGGCGGTAAAGTTGGCTGTGGAAGAGGACACAGTTTAACATAGCTATTACTATGGCCAGCAATATTTGTAACTTCAGAAGAACAGGAATTCATAGAAACTTCCTCACTATTTGACGGTTTTTGAGTGTTCTGATCATCACTGAATAGCCAGTTCTTGATCTTAAGTTCAACATATTCAGTTAGAACCTCAAAGTTAAAAAGTATGGGCTCTTGCTCTATTGGGTTTCTGTCTGAATCAAACGGAGCTTGATTGCATCCAAGTTGATGCGCTTCATCCAAGGAACAATTTTCACTTTTTGTTTTCAATATACCATTTTTAGACAGCTGAGGAGGTATTCCTTTCTCTCTTTCATAATTTGTGATATATTTCTCCTTTTCCAACTGTTCTAATTTCTGTTTGATCTTAGTCACAGAAGGGGGCTGATACGGAGAATTTGAATGAAGCATACTGCCTTCAATCAAAGCACCTAATACTTGAAGTCAATAGGCTAAATCTCACTTTTTCCTTGTTTGAACTTTCCGCCCTCTTTGAACTTTCTTGTAAAGGGAAAATTTTGTGTGTCAGTCGGCCCTGTACCACTTATGACCGTGTCACTTGTGTCATCTAGGATTTAAGCTTTATTATTAAGGATCGCGCCAACTGCGCTGTCATGGAATTGCTCCACTTGTACCGCCTAGGTTTTACCTTAAGCCGCTAAGTTGATGTAAACGTCTGCCCCTAAAGGCTGCACCATTTGCAAAGGGGGAAAAGGATGAGTATGACTGACTGGTCGAAAAATGACCGCGCCACTCCCTATGAGAGAAAATAAAGTACGTAACTATGGTAAATTAGAATTTCTCCAACCGTCAATCCAGGAGTGTAACCACGCTTCCTTGGGTCATCTCCTTATGGATTACCTCTAGTGTTTATTAGAAATCAGATTCATTAGGAACGTTTCCAATGGAGGCATTTGAGCTAGTTATCTACTTTGCGGTGAGATACAGGCATATAAATAAAACAACACAAATAGAAAAGCAATGGGTTTATTGAAACTTACTCTTTCATGTATACAGCAACATATATGTAATACGATCAGAATAATAACTTCAGAGTGTATCGCCCAAGTGGTAGGAATATAATAATTCTCTAAAAACACTTTTTCATTACTATAACACACAAGTCCAGATTCTGCGCTCTAAGAGCTATTTCACGATTGGCCCAACTCCTGTGGAGGGCCCGCTACTTTTGTCATTATGTTTGCAAAGTAAAATCATTATGCTAACTGGCCGTCCAATAATTTATTTTCAATATTTTGATGATTACACATTCATATTCTTATGATAACTTGAAACTTCCTGTATAAGACATTGTCTCGTGATTTTTTATTGCCAAGTATTTTCGTGAAATTCAAAACCGTCTTCCTTGATTAGTGTCGTTATTCTACCGGTAGCTTTTCCACACTTCAAAACGTCTGGAATGCTACGAGGCATTTATCGGAAGTATCCTCAGAAGGAAAAAATTTTATTTTATTTTTTATATTTTAAATATATCACTTATTACTCACGGTACATAATTCCCCCCGGTACACTACCATGTCATGCGTAACCAAGGGAACAAAAGGGGAAAAGATAAAGAGAGGGGGACTCCCATCCCAAAGTTTGAAGGTGTCGGCTGCGGACCCATACCTAGAGCCACTCTGACTAAAACTGAAGAGCCAAATATACTCATTCCAAAATCGAGCCACTCACCCTAAATCGACAATTGAAAAATGATGTTACTATTTGTACCTGGGGTGGCTCGAAGCACAAAAGCCAGGAGGGAGGGTTAAGATTCTATCATATAAACGACTCCTAGATCACATTATACAACTCGTGAAATATCATTATAAATTAATCTTTTATCCTTTATACTATCTACAGAGAGAAACAAGCAGCTAAAACGGAATACATCATGTTCAAATGCTTAAGTAAGGACAACTATATTTGTATTCACCTGTTCTTCAAAGCGGACCACCGCTCGACAATCTTGTTTGAGTCAATGGTATCAGTGAGGTCTTTTTTATTTTCCAACAACAAGAGGGAATCTAGTCAAGAATCAACCATGGCAGTTCTCAGCAAATTCTTAACAAACTTGAGCTTGCTAAATGGTCTTTCGGCAGCCACAACCGCAACAGGTGCTGTCGCAGCTAATTTCCATAGGTGATGATCCTGCTCAAGCTGATGCTGCCGATAACTTTCTTCATCTGGTACTTTTCCGATGCTTGTAGCACAGTGGCAAAACTGAAACAGAACTTTCAGCTCTACTTAAAATGTAGTAGAACCTGGAGGTCTTTCCTGGTTTGGAAAAAATGTTCTTGTTAGCTCAATATCTGCAACCAAAATCCTGTTTTTTAAAGAGGCTGAAGTAACAGAGAAGACGGCGGAGAATTGACAAGGAAAGCTCTGAGATTGTCTCTGATCATTGTTTTTAGCCTTTCTAGCAGGATTCTAAAGTGTTGTCTATAGAACTGATACATTGAGGTATCGGCTTGACTCTGAGCTTGGCTGTCAAAACGAGATGGTCCAAGTCACCGACTATGATGTCTGACGAAATCTACCTCAGGATTTACTTCTCTCATTCTGCAAATACTTTTGCATTGTCAATAAAATAGTTCATTTTATCCTCTGATATTTTTTCGAAATGTCTCTTCATAGCTTCAAGCTTCTCGATTGCGTCAATATTGCTGATCTGCTCTTCTTCAAGTTTTTCTGTTGCTATCCTAATCTTAAACAGGGTTGTTTTTCAGACAGATGACGCAAGCGATCAATTCAAAGTTTAGAATTCTTTCGAGAAGGGCACTAGCTTGTGCCTTAATCTCTTTATAGGTGTTCTTTATCTGTTTCGTTTTGTAAATGGCTGAAACTATTGCTTCAAACTAAGTAACTACTGCTTGTATGGTTTTAGCCCTTGTAGTTCACTGAGTCAGTGATACGTCTTGGATGTTAAGACGGTTTTCAATTGAAGTTCGCCAATTCATTGGCGTTCCAAGAAAAATTTTTCCTTCAAGTCATGGGCCTATCCATGGGCACTGTTTTTTTTCTTTATTTGGTAAATTTGTGCATGGATTTCAAAGAACAATCCGATTTGAATAGTTTCCACTTAAAACACTCTCTTTGGTTTCGTATTGTTGATGATATTCTTTCTGTATGTGAACATGGACATGACTCCCTGAGAGATACTTCGGCAAATTTTAACTCTTTTGTTTCGAATCTTCTATTCACAATGTAACTTGAAAATTCAGAAAAGCTGCCTTTCTTGGATATTTTAATTATAAAAATACTCCTTGCCTTGAATTTTCTATATACAAAGAGCTGACCAATAATAATCGGTTTCCACATTTCTCGTCAAATAATCCCCTTCTGTGAAAAGAGGGTTAATAATTTCTTTAGGTAACAGAATTCAAAAAATCTGTTCACCTAATCATGTAAATTCTAAATTAAATTAAGTCAAAGATGTTCTATTTTTCAATGGTTACCCAATAAATATTATCAAAAATATCATAGATAGACTATTAAAAAAGATAAAACAAGAAAATAGGGAGCACGTCTCCCTTCTGTTCACCAAAATCTGTTCACCTAATCATGTAAATTCTAAATTAAATTAAGTCAAAGATGTTTTATTTTTCAATGGTTACCCAATAAATATTATCAAAAATATCATAGATAGACAATTAAAAAAGATAAAACTAGAAAATAGGGATCACGCCTCCCTTTATTTAGTTATTCCAGCAATTGAGAACAAAACTTCCACCACTTCACCATACATATCAAATCACAGCGATAAACTTTCAAAATTTTAGAACAACATAATTTCTCTGTTTCTTTCAAAACTGAACACAAAATTGAACATTTTTTTAACTCAAGAAAAGAAGAAAATGACCCTACACTGCGTAGAATTGTCTACAGAGTCCCATGTTTATGTGGGAAATTTTACATTGGTAGGACCAATTAACAACTTGGTGAACGTCAGCATGAACACAAAATTTCAATAGATAAGTCCCTGAAATTCAAAAATATAAATGACAACTTTGATTTTACCTTGGGCCTGTATATCTTTGAAAATCCTTCACATTTGGTTCTTTTTGAGGAGACAACATTAATATCTACTGTAAATGGCTTACTCCTATCTTTTGAAGAGGTTTTTGAGATAACAAAGTATATAAACAGAAGTTTGGCTACAAATAGAGAAATCGGAGATATTTCATTTAAAGCTATTAATTTAATATTAAAAGACTCAATCAATATTTTCGGGCCAGTCTAGTTTAAGAGAACCTATCCGCATATGTAATGAAAACTGAAACTGCAAGCAAGATAAGACTATTACAAGGCAAAAATTTTTTCTCAATCATTTTGGAAGATCCTCTTTCTTTGATTCTTAGCCGCTTTTTATTCAGTATGTGTTCTCTCTTTGTCAATTAGTCTTCGAAAGTTAGATTTTTTTTTAGCACTGATGAATACTTGGCAGGTGTTCTGTTCACCAAAATCTGTTCACCTAATCATGTAAATTCTAAATTAAATTAAGTCAAACATGTTCTATTTTTCAATGGTTACCCAATAAATATTATCGAAAATATCATAGATAGACAATTAAAAAAGATAAAACTAGAAAATAGGGATCACGCCTCCCTTTATTTAGTTATTCCAGCAATTGAGAACAAAACTTTTACCACTTCACCAAACATATCAAATCACAGTGATAAACTTTTCAAAATTTTAGAACAACATAATTTCTCTGTTTCTTTCAAAACTGAACACAAAATTGATCATTTTTTTAACTCAAGAAAAGAAGAAAATGACCCTACACTGCGTAGTATTGTCTACAGAGTCCCATGTTTATGTGGGAAATTTTAAATTGGTAAGACCAATTCAAAACTGAACACAAAATTGAACATTTTTTAACTCAAGAAAAGATGAAAATGACCCTACACTGCGTAGTGGTGTCTACAGAGTCCCATGTTTATGTGGGAAATTTTACATTGGTAGGACCAATCAAAAATTTGGTGAACACTCTGCATGAACACACAATTTCAATAGATAAGTCCCTGAAATTCAAAAATAAAAATGACAATTTTGATTTTACCTTGGGCCAGAATATCTTTAAAAATCCTACGGATTTGGTTCTTTTTGAGGAGGGATCTTTAATATCTACTGTAAATGGCTCACTGCTATCTTTTAAAGAGGTAATTGAGATAACAAAATATATAAAGAGAAATTTGGCAACAAATAGGGACACAGGAGATATTTCATTTAAATTTATTAATTTAATATTAAAAAACTCAATCAACATTTTCGAGCCAGTCTAATTTAAGATAACCTATCCGGACATGTAATGAAAACTGAAACTGCAAACAACAAAAGACTACTGCAAGGCAAAAAAATCTTTCTCAATCATTTTGGTAGATTCTCTTTCTTTGATTCTTAGCTGCTTTTTATTCAGTATGTGTTCTTTCTTTTTCAAGTAGACTTCAAAAGGTTAGATTTTTTTTTAGCACTGAGGAAGACTTGGCGGAGGTCCTTGTAGAAACATTTTCTTGTTCCTTGTCTTCATATTTGGCCAATGGCTGAAACAATCCTCGTTTTCTCAACATTTTAATTATATTTTTCATTTATTATTTATTTTCCTCTCTTAGTCTCATACGTCATGTACAGCCAATGTGGTCTTATAATTTATTTACGTCAATATTACGGAGAGCATTGGACCAAAATTGTTTGGATTTTTTAAATTGTGTTGAAAACATGCAAATCTTATCTGCCAGTTCAATTTTAGAAACTTGCAAAAGACACCGAAATCTTCCACCTTGTTTGCATTTCAAGCTACATTCAGGCACACAATCTGAAGGAACGTTTTCAAGAGAAGGTGTTTCAAAACTTTAACACGTATTTTAAAACACCATAGATTCAAAAGATGCAACCTTAGTAATAAAATATTTAATTTCAAATCCTTATTGTATCGGACTTTATCCGTTCAAGATTTTCACCGAGTTTTACATGTCTCACAAAGGTCTTTCCAACATGTTTTTCATTTAGCAAAAACTCGCTTATCGGTAAAATATTCAAAATTGGAACTTGAACAGTTTCAGCAAATACATATTCTTCTTTCTGGATTTTTTTCTGGCCCTCCTTTGAAAAATCTATCCTCTAAGGTTTTCCAACCAAAGAGCTTTTTATTCTTTTAAAAGGACCAAAATTTGCAATGGCTCAAAAACAGGTCAATAAATCAGAAATTATTATGGGCATGGAGTCGGCTATTTTTAGCTCTCATGGTGAGGTTGAAAATACAGACCTACTCAGAAGAGAAATCTTAAAAAGTATTCTTCATTATAGGCCATCATTGTCGCTTTCAACTCAATCAAAGGGAGAAATTAAAATCTTCTGAAACTTAGAAAAGATAAAAACACAATAACTAAAAGAGCACACAAAATAAACACCGTTGTAATTACAAAACTTTGGATATTGACAAAACAATGATGCTTATTCGTCTTTGGAACAAAATATCATCGTATTCTAAGTTCCAAGAAAAATTTTTCCTTCAAATCTTGGGCCTATTCAGGACAACTGTTTTGTCTCCTTATTTGGTAAATTTTTACATGGATTCGTAGAATAATCTGCTTTGTATAGTTTCCACTTAAAATACTCTCTCCAGTTTGGTTTCCTTGGTGATATCCTTTCTGTTTAGGAGCATGCACGGGACTCTAAAAGATTTTTTAGCACATTTTTTTTATTCGAATCTCCAATTTACAAGGAAAACTGAAAGATTCAGAAAAGCTGCCTTTCCTGGATGTTTTAATTATAAGAAAATAATACTCATAGCCTTGAACTATATACAAAAACCCGACCATAATATACAAAAACCCGACCCATAACAATCGGTATCTACATTTCTTGTCCAATCATCCTCCTGTTTTATAATGGCACAAAATTTGCAATGGCACATAAACACGTAAATACATCAGAAATAATTACGGGTAATGAGTCTGCTACTTTTAGCTCTAATGATGAGGTTGAAAATCCAGACCTACTCAGAGCAAAAATTATAATAAGTATTCTTGATTACAGGACATCATGGTTGCTTTCAATTTAATCAAAGTAATAAATTAAAATCGTCCAAAACTTAAGAACAGATAAAAAAAACAGTAATTAATATGTAAGGAAGAATGTTGAGGTCATGAAACCCTACAGGAAAAGAATTGTCAGCTTTGAAATTATATAAGAACCTCAAAGGATTCAATCAATAAGAAATTGAATGAAGACCTCGCAAGATTGAGTCACTTTTGAATTGAATCATAGTGAAGGCAGTTATTTGGTGACCAGGACTCGCTCAGTGTGGTAAGCTGTATCGTTCATTATTCAAATGGGGGGATTTTATTGCCTAATTTTGGGGGATTTTTCTTGGTTTTCCACTATAATTTGAGGGGGATTTGACGCGAAGGGGAATTAAAACAGCGGTCAAATAGGGAGCATATGCTAATGGTCGTTACTTCTATCTTATTTTTGATTGTCCCTTGATTCTACCATTAACCATGACGTTTAGGGTTATCGTGTTACTAATTTGTCACTCATTATCTAAGTTTTGAATTATATGAATTCTGATTCCCTAGAGAATGGTTGGAGACACGAAGGACTAATTAGTTTGAGAAAAACTAACATGAAAAGACATGAATAAGAAAGTAATATATTTTTTCTCACATTTGCGGTACAAGACTTGTTTAGGAATATCAAACGAATTGCACTTCAAATCACTTTCATGGACACTTGTAAAGTTTCTTCATTGTAAGACTCTGGACAGTTTTTTGACACGTTTTTCTTTGGAGGTTCATTCTTCAATAAACTTGGCCTAGGAAGCTTCTTAGGTGGAATTTTCTTCTTCTCTTTTGATGTACTAGGCTCATCATCATTAATTAAGAAAAACATCATTGTGAATAAGATCATCATTATATTTATTCATATTGCACCCTTTTTTTCTCGTCTGTGAAGGTAGTATTGAATTTGGTTTTAAAATTTGTCATTTCCAGACAAATTTGACTTTCATTCTGCTTTGACAAATGGTGTTGGCAAATTTCTGTCTGGTTTATTTTTGCGGTACTTTGGTCATGGTATAAACCAATTTGTGGTGCAAGGCTTTTTCAGGAATATAAAATAAATGTCACTTCAATTCACTTGCGTAGGCGCTATGGAATAATATACACTGAGAGATAGGTTCGAACTCGGGTCCATCTAAATTATAGGTAAAAAGTCAACATAAAACATGGCAAAATATTGCAAAAGACTCACACAAGGCTGACAAAAGTCTGGTAATAGTCCGATAATAGGCTCGCTCAAAACTCGGATAAGACTGATCAAAAACTGTAATAAGACTGGCAAAAAACTGCAATAAGACTGGTAAAAAACTGGAACTTCTAGCTACTATACTTTCTAAATTTTGCCAGAGGTTACATTAAGGCGTTGTTAGAAGTATGTTATCCATATTCCTATAGGAATGAGGAATACATAAATTAACTACTTCAATTTTCACACAATTTATAGCTATGAGATTTGCATCTTGGAACTTTAACTGTCGGACAAAGTTTTCTATTACAATTGTTTATGTTCTACTTTGCATAATTTATAACTATAAGATTGACATTTCAAAACTCTTCCTGTCGAACAAAAGTTTGGTCTACAATTGTTTATTCTACTTTGTATCTTTTTTATTAGTGAAACACTGTTTCGTTATTGACTTCTGTTTTTGCAGCTGTAAATATTGCTCAATACTTGAAGACATTATTCCTTTGCACCTGAGATATTGACGCCAGACATTGTTTTTCCCTTGACTTTACCTTGGCCCTGCACATCTTTGAAAATCCAACAAATTTGGTTATTTTTGAGGAGGCAACTTTAAAATCATTTCGGGAGATCCTCTTTCATTGATTCTTAGCTGCTTTTTATTCAGTATGTGTTCTCTCTTTGTCAAGTAAACTTCGTAAGGTTAGATTTTTATTTGTTTATTTTTTTCAGCACTGACGATGACTTGGCGGAGGTCCTTGTAAAGATATTTTCTTGTTCTTTGTCTTCATATTTGGCCACTGGCTGTTACAATCCTTGTTTTCTCACAATCTTGATTATATTTTTCATTTATTATTTCTTTTCCTCTCTTAGTTTCATGCGTCATGTATAGCCAATGTGGTCTTAGAATTTATTTACGTCAATATTCCAGAGAGCTTTGGACCAATATAGTTTTAGATTTTTTTAGTTGTGTTAAAAAACATGCAAATCATATCTGTCACTTAATTTTAGGAACTTGCAAAAGACACCGAATTCTTTCACCTTTTTTGCGTTTCAATCTACATTGAGGCACAAATCTGAAGGCCCGTTTACAAGAAAAGGTGTTTCAAAACTTTAATACATATTTTAAAACACCATAGATTCAGAAGATACGTCCTTAGTAATAAAATATTTAATTTCAAATCTTTATTATATCGAACTTTATCCGTTCAAGATTTTCAACAGATTTTACATATCTCAGAAAGGTCTTTCCAACATGTTATCCATTTACCAAAAACTCGCTTATCGGAAAAGTGTTCAAAATTGGAACTTGAACAATTTCAGCAAAAACAAATTTTCTTCCTAGATTTTGTTCTGGCCCTCCTTTGAAAAATATATTCTTTAAGGTTTTAACATCCAAGGAGCTAAGTATTCTTTTAAAAGGGCCAAAACTTGCAATGGTTAAAAAACACGTATATAAATCAGAAATTATTATGGGCGTGGAGTCTGTTATTTTTAGGTCTCATAGTGAGGCTGAAAATCAAGACCTACTCAGAGGAGAAATTTCAAACACCATTCTTCATTATAGGCCATAATTGTTGCTTTTAATTCAATCAAAAGAAGAAATTAAAATCCTCCGAAACCTAGAAAAGATAAAAACCCAGAAACTAGAAGAGTTGACAAAGGAAACACAGTTGTAATTATGAATTCTGCAGATTATGAAATAAAAATAAATATTCTTTTTAATGGATAAAAATACTCAAAAAGAAACAAAAATCGATCCAACAAACAAAAAAACACAACAGTTGAGATACAAATTAGAAATTATAAAAGAGAGTAGACTAAATACCCAACAAATGTACATAAAATTTTAGGGCGAAGGTTTTTCAGGCCCAAAGCTTTATGGTAAGCCTAAAATCCACTAGAAAGACACTCCGTTACATCCTATTTTAGCATGTTATAGTTCGTCAGCAAAAGGTGTAGGAAAGTTCTTAGCCACCATTTTCAAGCCTGTTTTAAACACAAAAAAAATATATATGAAGAATTCCATTGATCTTGTTTAGAAGTTAAAAATCAGAGTACAACAGAACAAAACTATCTTATCTAGTTTTGATGTAGTTTCCACGTACACTTCATGAGATGTCCAATGATGTGAGCAGGCCTTACAACGAAAATTAGACAAAAATTCTGCTTTGTCAGATTTGAAAACTTTGGATATTGACAAAATAATGACGCTTGTTCGTCTCTGCAATAGAATCTCTTCGTATTTTAAGTTACAAAAAAAATTTCCCTTCAAATCTTGGGCTTATCCATGGCCACTGTTTTGTCTTTTGATTTGGTAAATTTTTATATAGTTTTCGCAAAATAATCTGCTGCGTATAGTTTCCACTTAAAACACTCTCTCCAGTTTGGTTTCTTTGATGATATATTTTTGTTTAGGAGCATGCACAGGACTCTCTAAAAGATTTTTGTGCACATTTGAACTCTTTTGAATCGAATCTCCAATTTACAATGAAAACTGAAAGATTCAGAAAAGCTGCCTTTCCTGGATGTTTTAATTATAAGAAAATAATACTCATAGCCTTGAATTATATACAAAAACCCGACCATAATATACGAAAACCCGACCCATAACAATCGGTATCTATATTTCTTGTCCAATCATCCTCCTGTTTTATAATGGCACAAAATTTGCAATGGCACAAAAACACGTAAATACATCAGAAATAATTACGGGTAATGAGTCTGCTACTTTTAGCTCTAATGATGAGGTTGAAAATCCAGACCTACTCAGAGCAAAAATTATAATAAGTATTCTTGATTACAGGACATCATTGTTGCTTTCAATTTAATCAAAGTAATAAATTAAAATCGACCAAAACTTAAGAACAGATAAAAAAAAACAGTAATTAATATGTAAGGAAGTATGCTGAGGTCATGAAACCCTACAGGAAAATAATTGTCAGCTTTGAAATTATATAAGAACCTCAAAGGATTCAATCAATAAGAAATTGAATGAAGACCTCGCAAGATTGAGTCACTTTTGAATTGAATCATAGTGAAGGCAGTTATTTGGTGACCAGGACTCGCTCAGGGTGGTAAGCTGTATCGTTCCTTATTCAAATGGGGGGAATTTATTGCCTAATTTTGAGGGATTTTTCTTGGTTTTCCACTATAATTTGAGGGGATTTGACGCAAAGGGGAATTAAACAGCGGTCAAATAGGGAGCATATGCTAATGGTCGTTACTTCTATCTTATTTTTGATTGTCCCTTGATTCTACCATTAACCATGACGTTTAGGGTTATCGTGTTACTAATTTGTCACTCATTATCTAAGTTTGAATTATATGAATTCTGATTCCCTAGAGAACGGTTGGAGACACGAAGGACTAATTAGTTTGAGAAAAACTAACATGAAAAGACATGAATAAGAAAGTAATATATTTTTTTCTCACATTTGCGGTACAAGACTTGTTTAGGAATATCAAACGAATTGCACTTCAAATCACTTTCATGGACACTTGTAAAGTTTCTTCATAGTAAGACTCTGGACAGTTTTTTGACACGTTTTTCTTTGGAGGTTCATTCTTCAATAAACTTGGCCTAGGAAGCTTCTTAGGTGGAATTTTCTTCTTCTCTTTTGATGTACTAGGCTCATCATCATTAATTAAGAAGAACATCATTTTGAATAAGATCATCATTATATTTATTCATATTGCACCCTTTTTTTCTCGTCTGTGAAGGTAGTATTGAATTTGGTTTTTAAAATTTGTCATTTCCAGACAAATTTGACTTTCATTCTGCTTTGACAAATGGTGTTGGCAAATTTCTGTCTGGTTTATTTTTGCAGTACTTTGGTCATGGTATAAACCAATTTGTGGTGCAAGGCTTTTTCAGGAATATAAAATAAATGCCACTTCAATTCACTTGCGTAGGCGCTATGGAATATTATACACTGAGAGATAGGTTCGAACTCGGGTCCATCTAAATTATAGGTAAAAAGTCAACATAAAACATGGCAAAATATTGCAAAAGACTCACACAAGGCTGACAAAAGTCTGGTAATAGTCCGATAATAGGCTCGCTCAAAACTCGGATAAGACTGATCAAAAACTGTAATAAGACTGGCAAAAAACTGCAATAAGACAGGTAAAAAACTGGAACTTCTAGCTACTATACTTTCTAAATTTTGCCAGAGGTTACATTAAGGCGTTGCTAGAAGTATGCTATCCATATTCCTATAGGAATGAGGAATCCATAAATTAACTACTTCAATTTTCACACAATTTATAGCTATGAGATTTGCATCTTGGAACTTTTACTGTCGGACAAAGTTTTCTATTACAATTGTTTATGTTCTACTTTGCATAATTTATAACTATCAGATTGACATTTCAAAACTCTTCCTGTCGAACAAAAGTTTGGTCTACAATTGTTTATTCTACTTTGTATCTTTTTTATTAGTGAAACACTATTTCGTTATTGACTTCTGTTTTTGCAGCTGCAAATATTGCTCAATACTTGAAGACATTATTCCTTTGCACCTGAGATATTGACGCCAGACATTGTTTTTCCCTTGACTTTACCTTGGCCCTGCACATCTTTGAAAATCCAACAAATTTTTTAATTTTTGAGGAGGCAACTTTAAAATCATTTCGGGAGATCCTCTTTCATTGATTCTTAGCTGCTTTTTATTCAGTATGTGTTCTCTCTTTGTCAATTAAACTTCGTAAGGTTAGATTTTTATTTGTTTATTTTTTTCAGCACTGACGATGACTTGGCGGAGGTCCTTGTAAAGATATTTCTTGTTCTTTGTCTTCATATTTGGCCACTGGCTGTTACAATCCTTGTTTTCTCACAATCTTGATTATATTTTTCATTTATTATTTCTTTTCCTCTCTTAGTTTCATGCGTCATGTATAGCCAATGTGGTCTTAGAATTTATTTACGTCAAGATTCCAGAGAGCTTTGGACCAATATAGTTTTAGATTTTTTAAGTTGTGTTAAAAAACATGCAAATCATATCTGTCACTTAATTTTAGAAACTTGCAAAAGACACCGAATTCTTTCACCTTATTTGCGTTTAAATCTACATTGAGGCACAAATCTGAAGGCCCGTTTACAAGAAAAGGTGTTTCAAAACTTTAACACATATTTTAAAACACCATAGATTCAGAAGATACGTCCTTAGTAATAAAATATTTAATTTCAAATCTTTATTATATCGAACTTTATCCGTTCAAGATTTTCAACAGATTTTGCATATCTCAGAAAGGTCTTTCCAACATGTTATCCATTTACCAAAAACTCGCTTATCGGAAAAGTGTTCAAAATTGGAACTTGAACAATTTCAGCAAAAACAAATTTTCTTCCTAGATTTTGTTCTGGCCCTCCTTTGAAAAATATATTCTTTAAGGTTTTAACATCCAAGGAGCTAAGTATTCTTTTAAAAGGGCCAAAACTTGCAATGGTTAAAAAACACGTATATAAATCAGAAATTATTATGGGCGCTAGTCTGTTATTTTTAGGTCTCATAGTGAGGCTGAAAATCCAGACCTACTCAGAGGAGAAATTTCAAACACCATTCTTCATTATAGGCCATAATTGTTGCTTTTAATTCAATCAAAAGAAGAAATTAAAAACCTCCGAAACCTAGAAAAGATAAAAACCCAGAAACTAGAAGAGTTGACAAAGGAAACACAGTTGTAATTATGAATTCTGCAGATTATGAAATAAAAATAAATATTCTTTTTAATGGATAAAAATACTCAAAAAGAAACAAAAATCGACCCAACAAACAAAAAACACAACAGTTGAGACACAAATTAGAAATTTTTAAAGAGAGTAGACTAAATACCCAAAAAATGTACATAAAATTCTAGGGCGAAGGTTTTTCAGGCCCAAAGCTTTATGGTAAGCCTAAAATCCACTAGAAAGACACTCCGTTACGTCCTATTTTAGCATGTTATAGTTCGTCAGCAAAAGGTGTAGGAAAGTTCTTAGCCACCATTTTCAAGCCTGTTTTAAACACAAAAAAATATATATGAGGAATTCCATTGATCTTGTTTAGAAGTTAAAAATCAGAGTACAACAGAACAAAACTATCTTATCTAGTTTTGATGTAGTTTCCACGTACACTTCATGAGATGTCCAATGATGTGAGCAGGCCTTACAACGAAAATTAGACAAAATTCTGCTTTGTCAGATTTGAAAACTTTGGATATTGACAAAATAATGACGCTTGTTCGTCTCTGGAACAGAATCTCTTCGTATTTTAAGTTACAAAAAAAAGTTTCCCTTCAAATCTTGGGCTTATCCATGGCCACTGTTTTGTCTTTTGATTCGGTAAGTTTTTATATGGTTTTCGTAAAATAATCTGCTGCGTATAGTTTCCACTTAAAACACTCTCTCCAGTTTGGTTTCTTTGATGATATATTTTTTGTTTAGGAGCATGCACAGGACTCTCTAAAAGATTTTTGTGCACATTTGATTTTGTCAATTTTATCCGAAATATCCGATAAAGGATGTTGTTAAGGCATTTACTCATACTGATATTTATATTTTGTCAATTTTTATTCAATATATCTGACAAAGGATGTTGATAAAAAAAAAATCAATTTTATTCGATGTATCTGGCAAAGGATGTTGATCAAAAAATTATTCACTCTGATACTTAGATTTTGTCAATTTTATCCGACATATCCGACACAGGATGTTGATAATGAATTTATTCACTCTGATATGTATCTGGCAAAGGATTTTGATAAAAATAAATTACTCGCTGTGATACTTAGATTTTGTTAATTTTATCCGACATATCCGACAAAGGATGTTGATAATGAATTTATTCATTCAGAAATTTAGATTTTGTCAATTTTATCCGATGTATCTGGCAAAGGATGTTGATAAAAAAAAATTTATTCACTCTAACACTTAGAATTTGTCAATTTTATTCAATGTATCCGAGAAAAGGCTGTTGATATAGAATTTAGTCACTCTGATACTTAGATTTTGTCAATTTTATCCGACATATCCGATAAAGGATGTTGTTAAAGCATTTATTCATACTGAAATTTAGATTTTGTCAATTTTATTTGATGTATCTGACAATGGATGTTGATAAAAAAAATTTATTCACTCTGACTCTTATATTTTATCAATTTTATTCGATGTATCTGGCAAAGGATGTTGATAATGAATTTATTCATTCTGAAATTTAGATTTTGTCAATTTTAGTTGATGTATCTGACAAAGGATGTTGATAAAAAAAATTCACTCTGACACATAGATTCTGTCAATTTTATCCTTTGTATCCGAGAAAAGGATGTTGATATAGAATTTAGTCACTCTGATACTTAGATTTTGTCAATTTCATCCAACTTATCCGATAAAGGATGTTGTTAAAGCATTTATTCATACTGAAATTTAGATTTTGTCAATTTTGTTTGATGTATCTGGCAATGGATGTTGATAAAAAAAATTTATTCACTCTGACTCTTATATTTTATCAATTTTATTCGATGTATCTGGCAAAGGATGTTGTGAAAAAAAAATATTCACTCTGATACTTAGATTTTGTCAATTTTATCCGACATATCCGACAAAGGATGTTGACAATGAATTTATTCACTCTGATACTTATATTTTGTCAATTTTATCCGATGTATCTGGCAAAGGATGTTGATAAAAAAAAATTTATTCACTCTAACACTTAGAATTTGTCAATTTTATCCTATGTATCCGAGAAAAGGATGTTGATATAGAATTTAGACACTCTGATACTTAGATTTTGTCAATTTTATCCGACATATCCGATAAAGGATGTTGTTAAAGCATATATTCATTCTTAAATTTAGATTTTGTCAATTTTATTTGATGTGTATGACAAAGGATGTTGATAAAAAAAAATTTATTCACTCTTACACCTATTCGATGTATCTGGCAAAGGATGTTGTTAAAAAAAAATTATTAACTCTGATACTTAGATTTGTCAATTTTATCCGATGTATCTGGAAAAGGATGTTGATAAAAAAATTTATTCACTCTAACACTTAGAATTTGTCAATTTTATCCTATGTATCCGAGAAAAGGATGTTGATATAGAATTTAGTCCCTCTGATACTTAGATTTTGTCGGTTTTATCCGACATATCCGATAAAGGATGTTGTTAAAGCATTTATTCATTCTGAAATTTAGATTTTGTCAATTTTATTTGATGTATCTGACAAAGGATGTTGATAAAAAAATTTATTCACTCTGACCCTTAGATTCTGTCAATTTTATCTGATGTATCTGACAAAAGATGTTGATAAAAAAAATTATTCACTCTAACACTTATATTTTATCAACTTTTTCCTATGTATCCGAGAAATGGATGTTTATAAATAATTTAATCACTATTATACTTAGATTTTGTGAAATTGCTGTATTGTCTGTCTAGGAAGCGATTTCAATCGATAATGAATGTTAATAAATAATTTGTTCAATTTTTTTCATAATTTTCTGAATTAAATTTCTTTATTGTGTATCCAAGAGGTGAATTCAAGAAAGAAGTTGTTACTTACTTTACTTACAATTTTTTCATACTGACATATCCAACAACGGATGTTGATAAAGCATTTATTCATTCTGATAGTATTTTCGTGTTTTTTGCAAGCCATTCGTACTATACCTTAAACCCATTCAGATATTTCCTTGATAAAAAAAAATTTGTCCGACGTATCCGACAAATGATGTTGATAAAGCATTTATTCGGTCTGAAATTTAGATTTTGTCAATTTTATCCGATGTATCTGACAAAGGATGTTGATAAAAAAAATTATTCACTCTAACACTTAGATTTTGTCAATTATATTCGATGTATCTGACAAAAGATGTTGAGAAAAAAATTATTCTTTCTGACACTTTGATTTTTTCAATTTTATCCGACATGTCAATTTTAACTGACATATCCGACAAATGATGTTGATAATGCATTTATTCACTGTGGTACTTAGATTTTGTCACTTTTATCCGATATATTTGACAAAGGATGCTGATAAAGTATTTATTCACTCTGATACTTAGATTTTGTCAATTATATTCGATGTATCTGACAATAGATGTTGATATAAAAAAATTTATTCACTCTGACGCTTAGATTTTTTCAATTTTATCCCATGTATTCGAGAAAGGGTTGTTGATATAGAATTTAATCAATCTGATACTTAGATTTTGTCAATTTTATCCCATGTATTCGAGAAAGGGTTGTTGATATAGAATTTAATCAATGTGATACTTATATTTTGTCAATTTTATCCAATATCCTCGACAAATGATGTTGATAATGCATTTATTCACTCTGATACTTAGATTTTATCAATTTTATCCCATGTATTCGAGAAAGGGATGTTGATATAGAATTTAATCACTCTGATACTTAGATTTTATCCGAGATATCCGACAAAGGATGCTGATAAAGCATTTAATCACTCTGATACTTAGATTTTGTCAATTTTATCCAGGATATCCGACAAAGGATGCACATTTTGAATCCGTTCCATAAATATTTTACCATGTCCTCTCTTGATATTGTAGTATTGTCTTCTCTTAGTTTGTAATCAGTAGAATAATCATTATTCCATTTTGAGTCATACACAATTTTTACTGGTGTGTCATCGACAGGCTCAATATGCTTTTGTCTTTGGTATTATTTGATTCATTGACTGTTTGGTCAATGGCAGTAGCGTTTGCTGGTACTTTGTTTTTCATCGAAATCACCTTTATATTCCATAGTGATATTTTCTACCAATGCCCTTTTTATTTTTCTGGCAATTTCACTATCTATTATCACATTATTTTTACACATGTAACAGTTCCGGCACGTAGACAAGATATAGTTTATGATATTAGTAGACGAGTAGGCCTTTCTTTTTTTGATCTTCCGTTGAATGATAATACCCGAAAGCTGGCGATAGGATGTATCAGTAGGTAATGTGTTACCTAGAAGAGTAGCAAGGAGTTGTCATCTATCATCAACGATTATTTTTATGTTGGCATTCTCTTTGAGTGCAATCATCTCTGGAGTTCTCAATCTTGCATATCCATCGACATAAGAGTTGAATTTTTTCGGTACTCCAAATAAATTTAATTTCTTACTGTCATGACAATGCATGCATACATTTCCAATTGTGCTACCACTTGTACTTGTTTCATAGTTTAAATACTTTTCCTTTCGGCATTCAATGCTACAATAACATTGTAATGTGAACACACTTTATTAAAATGCTCCATCTTCACTTTTTTTAAAGATATGTCTTATGTGTTTATCGTTCCACCGCGTAGAAAAATAATGATTTAATGCATGCAATAAACTAGATAGTGTCGATAACCCGCAATAAAGTACCAGTGGGAAAGCCGCATCGTGTCTCTGAGCAAGCATAGAGTACAATTGTTAGAGCCGTAAGCACATTTCATGTTATTTTAAGATACGTAAAAAAAAGTTGAATAATTTCGAAGTCCAAAAAAATTTTTAGTCCAATAAAAAAATGTGCTACTACAAACATTATTTTTCTAATAGTAACGGTTATGACTAACATGTCTATACCATTCTCATTTTGAGTTTGGAAAATGTTAAATGTGATTTTTTTTTGTTTTAAATATGTTTCATCTCATTGGAAGACATGTAAAAAAAGTTGAAAAAATATATCATGATAAAAAAATAATAAAAAAAAGTTAAAAAAAATTCAAAACAAAAAATTAAAAAAATAAAAATAGAAAAAAAATAAAAAAATGGAGGGGGGGGGACTAAAAAGTTGGAGGGGAGGGGGGGGGGCGCCTTTTGAGTTTGGGGATAGGGAACCTATGGAAGGTTGATGTCTCTGCTGGTTAGGGTCGTTGGTGCTTATGATCCTTGACGGTTCGTACTCACATACACCTTACTACTTGATTTGCAAGGATTTCAAAGATTTGTTCTGAATTTCATTATTAAAATTCTTTTCTTGCCATCTACATCTCTCTAAGTGTCAACTTTTTAGTATATTATAACGTTAGACTCTATTTTAAACTGACAACACTGTTCAAACGCCTCTTGTGTATTATACAGAACACATCGAAGAAGTAAAGCTGTCCATTATTAAAATTCTTTTCTTGCCATCTACATCTCTCTTAGTATCAACTTTTTAGTATACTATAACGTTAAACTCTATTTTAAATTGACAACACTGTTCAAACGCCACTTGTGTATTATACAGAACACATCGAAGAAGTAAAGCTAGGTCAAGTCATAAGACCATTTTATCATCATTAACCATTTCCATAGACTGATATTGTTCCAAATTTATAATAAATAAGCTATGAGTTAACATGCTCTTCAGGGTTACCTTAACTGCTAATCACTTTAACCCTTTTTCTCCATCTTCATACGATCCAATCACTAATTAGAATCATTCACGCTCCCATTATTCAAACATTAATTAATATCGTTCATAGAGTCCAATTTGCAAATGCTAAACCCTTTTTTTGCAAATAGAGTTATTTTTTTGGTAAATGATTCAACAGCATATGCCATCAATTCTAGACATGTTGCATTCATAATCAAACTCGATGAGATGCCTTTAAGCTAGAGGTTATCAAACTCTTTGACAGGTTCTACTCACTCTCTTTGACACTTTGCTTGGAAAGGTGCCAAGTTACGTAAAGTAAGCAAATAGCACAGGAAGGAACATAGAGTAAGCAAAATGGTACACAGCACTCTACTCTCGTGAGCTCTGGCTGCTGTATTTCTTAAACTTGTTTTCTATATTTTTTCTCAAAGTGAACCTCATTAACTGTGTTTCAAAAAGAATCAGAAAAATATATCTTGGTGTTAATTTTTTGGTTTGGAGCAAGGAATAAATATTTGCATAGAGGGTGGGGATCATGATTTGAACCATCCCAAATATCATGATTCTTAATGTTTTCAAATGACTTTTTTTCAAGTAATTCTCCTATTTTGTGTTTCCGATTATTTGCACCACTTCCTCCTTTTCAAAATACCAAAATATGCCCTTCTGAACCTTTAATAAAAGAAAATTTCACTCAACGAAAGGGACACAAAAGTAAAACAGAGTGGCTTCTCTAAAAAAAAGAGTGACTTCTCTAAAAGAAAAGAGGCCGATAGAACTAAAAAGGCCCTAGTGCAGAAAACTCTATTGAAAATAACACTTTCTACACTTAGCTGTAAAATAAAAAGTATGAACAAATAATTAATTTTATTATATATATATATACCATTACCCAAAATAAAAGACATACAAAGTATAACTGAACCCAAATTTCATTATTAATAATGGGACATTGCTTTGATAGCGGAATTCCTGTTTACGGCGCTAGTCACATCCGTTTTCCTCGAAATGACCATCAATGGTCCCTCTTAACGCGGCCCAGAGGTGGAGCTTTCTCCTACATGGTCTGGCTGTACTTGTAGTCATCATTGGTCCTTTAGTCACAGTCACAGGCTCGATCCCTCTTGTTGGCAGGGGGTAATTGAAAAAAGAATATCTTTATACGAGCCGTCAAACGTGCTTACCTTCTGGTTAAAGAGTCAAAGATGGTAGTAGGTTGAAATTACAGATTAGAAAGTGAAAGTGAAGAATTGACTAATTGTTCAGCAATCTTGTAAAAAAATGTTTTCCTTTTTTGGCCCTTATCACTTAGGCAAGAATTTCAAAATGTTCATAAGCATGATTTCCGAAAAAAAAATTTCCGTGCCTAGTGTTTATATCATATACGAGGGGTTGGTGTTATAGAATATAAGGCATATTCTCTGCAGGGGGATTGGAAGCTAATTTAATGGTCTATTTCCACATCCTGTCGTTGATCTGTTTACAAGGTACATATCGGTTGAGGGATTATTCACAGGAGTTGGTTGTGTTAATAGCTGGACTGGCTATCTTCTCTGAACACTTTATATCTGGGGAAATTTAACACACGTACAGTTTATTATTTCCCGTAAAATTGTTCATATTTGGCTGTTCTTCTGTTTTTGAAAGATGGGCCGTGTTACGCCGCTTAAAGGCAATCATGGTTGGATCTAAACTTGACTTTAGGCTTTTGTTTTAATATATTGTCCATAATTCGTGGTTTAATATATACAATTTTCGAGGGAATAATGGCTGGGTTGGGCTGGGTCTCATCTCTGATTAATTTATTCTCGAGAAAAATTTAATACACATACGGTTTTTGTTTCCCATTAAACTTGATCGATTTTTTTAATACATTATCTTTAATTCTTGGTTTGGATGTACAATTGTTGATTTACCTCTGGGATTTTCTTCGGTCCTCAGGATTTAATTTTTGGGGCCATGCCGTCGAAATATAGTTGATCGACAGATATTATGCAGTTTTACGACATGCTGATCGGGATGGTTTTCTAGATAATCGTCGATAAATATGGGGTATTTTGTTTGGCGATATTGTTTGGGGTGGTGTTACCTGGTACCGCGTTTTGGTAACCGCTATTTTTATCATAGTATTGTCTTCAGGGATATACTTGGTGATTACTTATTGTTGGTTGACGAACGATGAAAGTTGATGCAACTAGGTTGTATCTGTGTTGTGTGCCTTTATACAATGATAGAGTTTCCATTTGGTTACTGCACTTCCTAGAATATAAATACCTAGGTAGAATCATATGCTCTTTGCAATCAAGTAGATTAAAACACACAGAGCGATAATATATAACCTTAATTTAGTATATTATATACTGCGACTATTGTTTGGTGCAATAGTCGTAAATAGTCACATCAACGGTATCATATCAATTAAAGCAATTTTCTAATGGGGGGGGGGGGTTTCAATTGTAAATTGTAATGGGGGGGGTTCAATTGTAAATTGACATTATTGATAAGAGAAAGGGGTTTTCAATTGTTAATTGGCTTTATTGATAAGAGAGTTTTGTTCTTGTACTTTAAGTTAATTTTTTGTATAGGAGTTCCTCATTTACTTACTTCTGTGGGTAAATTTTAGTTAAACTCTTTGTTGACGATTCGCGAATAGCGTGCCTGAGTGGAGGCGGAACTTCATGTGTAGGGAGCTTAAATTAGCGGTTCAAAATGGGGAGCTACATTAATGGCCATACTGAGTCGAAATCAGATTGAAGGGCTTCAGGTCCCTTTGAGAGCGAGTGGAGCCACAAGGACAAGCTATCTCGAGAAATACTAACATAAAAAAAATATAAATAAGAAAGTGATGTATTTATTTACTCACATATCGAACAGAGCTTCGGGTATATCAATACACTTGCAGTAAAAGGCACTGGGTTAAAACTGCACACTGGTAATATAAGTAACGTTCAGTACTTCTGTCTATTAATTTCATACAGATTCAACATGAGTGAATAATTCACAAAATAACTTATAAGAGACTCCTTATCGAATCTAAACTCCTTCTAGACTCCTCATAGACTGAAAAAAGACTACCCAAAATTGCCAAGTTCTGGCTATCTACTCTTTCCAATTTCGCCAGAGGTTACGTCCGGGCGTTACTAACAAGTATATTTTTCAGATTCTATTGGTTCCACTATTTGTCCTATATTACTATTGGACCAATCAGCTAGTTCATTTTAATTAACTTTTGAACCGGCTTATGATTCTTTAAAATTTCACTTTGGAATTCTTCTTAGCATGATAAAATTTTTTACTTGATACACAGTTTCACATTGTATTTCACGCAAATATTTTCTGAAGCTTTACCTTGTAATTTATGCAATTTTTGACACATTTTATGCAAATTTCAAACCCAAGATTTAGATTAAATGGTTAGTTGCGTGTCATGTGAAATTGATCATTCTGAATATTTATTGCTATTTACTTTTTTTGTGGGAAAGATTTTTCATAATTACAATTGTAATACAATGTTTTTAAATTTTACAATTAAGTGTTACTTTAATTTTGTGGGTTTATACTGGGCGATTATATTTTACTTGGAAAGTTTTCGGGGTCTTGAAAATCGATTCCATTACATATCATCCTACTCTTTTAAACTTTGATCTCGCTTCCCCTCTTTTTTGATTTGGTACTTGTTACTTGAATTAAATTTAGCTTTGGTATGATATGACACTACGCGTATTAAAACATCCCTTTAAAGTCCACCACCTATACACTCTATTTGACGAAAGAGTCAAAGAGTTTCTCTCTTACTAACATATTTGATTATATGATTATGTAATGATTATTATTCCCTTCACCTGATACTAAAATTCCTTCACCTGATATGCTAATAATTCTACATGGTTCTAACTAATTAAGTTCTGCCTTTGCGACTATTTTATCACTTAAAATGGTACATATTTTCTTTTTCTCTAAACTTTACTATACTTCCACCTGATGCTATAACGATACAATACGTAACTGATTTTCTACATGGTTCTAACTTATTGAGTTCTGCCTTCGCGACTATTATATCATTTAAAATGGTACATATTTGATTTTTCTCTAAACTTGACTATACTTCCACCTGATGCTATAACAATAAGATACGTAACTGACTTCAAGAGCACTGATATATATATATATATATATATATATATATATATATATATATATATATATAATATATATATATATATATATATATATATATATATATATATATATATATATATATATATATATATGTATATATATGTATATATATATATATATATATATATATATATATATATATATATATATATATATATATATATATATATATATATATATAGATATATATATATATATATAATATATATATATATATATATATATATATATATATATATATATATATATATATATATATATATATATATATATATATATATAAATTAAACGATTTGCAAACAAAAGGTTTCACAAAATAATTTTTTTTTTTAAACTTAATGTCTGATTGCAACATTGGGGTAATGTAATCTACACTTATTTTCATCTATCCACTAAAGTTATAATTAGATACATAAGATTCACACTTACTTCATCATTCTACGTGTCTATAATACTCACATACGTTGTCACTTTACTTGGCTTTTCCGTTTAATTAATCACTGGGTTGGCTAATTGTTTATGGTTTGTCTTCGTGGTGTTTTACTTTTTGCTACTTGTTCCTTGGGATAATTGTTTACATTGTTCATAAGTATGACCACTTGCACAAAATTGTCCGTGCGTGGTTCGTCACTTCAAACACGAGGGGTTGATGTTACAGAGTTGTAGAAATGTTTATAGATACGTAACCCCTGGAGAATTGATTACATGAAATGGTTATCTTGATCGCTGGGCTGGGTGTTTCTTCTCGGGCACTATTATCTTCGAGAAAATCTAATACTCGTACAGTTTTTGTTTCCCGTAAATTGTTCATGTTCTGTCCTTCTTTTATTTGGACGATGGGCTATGTTTCAACATTTAACGTTAAATATGGTTGAATCAAAATTCAATCCTGGTTCTATATTTGACGTATTGTCTTTGATTTTTGTTTTAATGATACATCATCATTGAGGGATTAATGATGGGGATTAAATTCATCTTCTTCAAATAGGCAAAGCCCTGGTGTGGATGGTCTGCAAGTAGAGCATTTGAAGTATGGTACACATGTGCTGTTCGAACACTTAGCTCTGTTATTTCAGATAATTTTGTCCCAACAGTATGTCCCTAAGGCCATGGGCGTAGGCAGCATATTGTCTAGGGGGGGGGGGGCAGATATTGTCTTTTCTTGAATATATCATGGCTCTGCAAACTTTCAATAGGGAGCCAATAGGTTCAAGAGAAACCTGTAGTACCGGGATCCAAATTCGAGAAGAATAAACCCCCCTGTCGAATTAATATCGAAAAATATTAATTAAGACAACACCAGTCTCATGTTCTGAAAGAACGCCAATCTAAAAGACACGGCATTTGCGTCATGCAGTTTGCTTAGTTAAAATAGCTCAAATCATAATCTCGAAAGACTTTTTGCTGCGACAAGATCGCAGGTGCAAACATTGTTCGCGGCATGGTTTTGCCATAGTTGCTTAAGGTAGATCCATATGCTTGGTAATTCATCCAACATTGTGTAGTTTCCATCATAGAATTTGCTTTTCCTAGAAGTATGTGCGTGAAGGTTTTTGGTGTATTTCATTGTAGTAAGTTTACTTAAGGAATCTTCCACTCTACTTAATGTTCTTCTTCTTTGGCTTTCTCTGTTGTTGGTTCATAAAGCCTTATCAATTTCTGCCATTTTCTTGTCAAAATAGTCAATTATAAATTTTGATTTTAGCTTGGGAATGATGGGGGGTGGTTCTCCTTTTTTCTCCTTGTTATGCATGTCTTTAGTTGATTGCAGGCTCTTATCCGAGTTTAGGAATTGAAATATAGAGTCCTTGAGTTCGTAAGTATTCTTCTCCAATCTCATTACTTGCTAGAACAAGGTTTCAAACGGTTTGGGATCTAGCTTCATAAATATTTTCCAGGCATTATGACTTGCTAGCAACGAATTCTCGTGTTTGAATTGTATTTGAAATGACTAGAAAAATTCTTTAGGTTGTCATAAGATTTTCCACTTTCTGAATTTTCCAAATCCAGAAATTGGATAGTTTCTCTTTTTAAAGCACATAGCTAAATTCACTCACTTTTTTTCAGTTAACAAAACACCAAATTTAAAATCAAAAACTTTTTTGACAAAAAACTTCGTAAAAAAGATGACAAATGACGTTATAATCGTAATATTTTATAGGAGAGCTTACGTAAAATAGCACTGACAAAAACCACAATTTTTTACACAAGGTAAAAAAAACTATTAAGAAACCTATTAAAGCTAGTAAAACAAAACTGTTCAATCTGTTAAAAGGGGTTAATACATAGAATATGCGGAGTGGAAAGGTCCATACAGTACCAATATATGTAGTTTTATACACTATTTATTCTTATGATTTCTTTTATATGAAGATACTACCTGTTCACTGATGGCGGTAACCAGAAGTTGGTATGTGACTGTAAGTTCTGACTCCAATGGTTTTGTCAATATCAACGCCAGTTCTCCATTTTCCGTATTTTCAAGGCAAAATGAACAAAGTCTTTGCGTAAATTTGCATTGGAACTTTCATCAGCTTCAATTATACACAAGATTTTTGGTGTTTGAGTGTTTTTATTTACCAATATGTTGATATATTGTGATTGCAATTCATCACATTCATCTTCTTCAAATAGGCAAAGCCCCTGGTGTGGATGGTCTGCAAGTAGAGCATTTGAAGTATGGTTCACATGTGCTGTTCGAACACTTAGCTCTGTTATTTCAGATAATTTTGTCCCAACAGTATGTCCCTAAGGCCATGGGCGTAGACAGCATATTGTCTAGGGGGGAGGCAGATATTGTCTTTTCTTGAATATATCATGGCTCTGCAAACTTTCAATAGGGAGCCAATAGGTTCAAGAGAAACCTGTTGTACCGGGATCCAAATTCGAGAAGAATAAACCCCCCTGTCGAATTAATATCGAAAAATATTAATTAAGACAACACCAGTCTCATTTTCTGAAAGAACGCCAATCTAAAAGACACGGCATTTGCGTCATGCAGTTTGCTTAGTTAAAATAGCTCAAATCATAATCTCGAAAGACTTTTTGCTGTGACAAGATCGGAGGTGCAAACATTGTTCGCGGCATGGTTTTGCCATAGTTGCTTAAGGTAGATCCATATGCTTGGTAATTCATCCAACATTGTGTAGTTTCCATCATAGAATTTGCTTTTCCTAGAAGTATGTGCGTGAAGGTTTTTGGTGTATTTCATTGTAGTAAGTTTACTTAAGGAATCTTCCATTCTACTTAATGCTCTTCTTCTTTGGCTTTCTCTGTTGTTGGTTCATAAAGCCTTATCAATTTCTGCCATTTTCTTGTCAAAATAGTCAATTATAAATTTTGATTTTAGCTTAGGAATGATGGGGGGTGGTTCTCCTTTTTTCTCCTTGTTATGCATGTCTTTTGTTGATTGCAGGCTCCTATCCGAGTTTACGAATTGAAATATAGAGTCCTTGAGTTCGTAAGTATTCTTCTCCAATCTCATTACTTGCTAGAACAAGGTTTCAGACGGTTTGGGATCTAGCTTCATAAATATTTTCCAGGCATTATGACTTGCTAGCAACGAATTCTCGTGTTTGAATTGTATTTGAAATGACTAGAAAAATTCTTTAGGTTGTCATAAGATTTTCCACTTTCTGGATTTTCAAAATCCATAAATTGGATAGTTTCTCTTTTTAAAGCACATAGCTAAATTTACTCACTTTTTTTCAGTTAACAAAACACCAAATTTAAAATCAAAAACTTTTTTGACAAAAAACTTCGTAACAAAGATGACAAATAACGTCATGATCGTTATATTATATAGGAGAGCTTACGTAAAATAGCACTGACAAAAACCAAAATTTTTTACACAAGGTAAAAAAAACTATTAAGAAACCTATTAAAGCTAATAAAACAAAAACTGTTCAATTGGTTAAAAGGGGTTATTACATAGAATATGCGGAGTGGAAAGGTCCATACAGTACCAATATATGTAGTTTTATACACTATTTATTCTTATGATTTCTTTTATATGAAGATACTACCTGTTCACTGATGGCGGTAACCAGAAGTTGGTATGTTACTGTAAGTTCTGACTCCAATGGTTTTGTCAATATCAACGCCAGTTCTCCATTTTCCGTATTTTCAAGGCAAAATGAACAAAGTCTTTGCGTAAATTTGCATTGGAACTTTCATCAGCTTCAATTATACAAAAGATTTTTGGTGTTTGAGTGTTTTTATTTACCAATATGTTGATATATTGTGATTGCAATTCATCACATTCATCTTCTTCAAATAGGCAAAGCCCCTGGTGTGGATGATCTGCAAGTAGAGCATTTGAAGTATGGTACACATGTGCTGTTCAAACACTTAGCTCTGTTATTTCAGATAATTTTGTCCCAACAGTATGTCCCTAAGGCCATGGGCGTAGGCAGCATATTGTCTAGGGGGGGGCAGATATTGTCTTTTCTTGAATATATCATGGCTCTGCAAACTTTCAATAGGGAGCCAATAGGTTCAAGAGAAACCTGTTGTACCGGGATCCAAATTCGAGAAGAATAAACCCCCCTGTCGAATTAATATCGAAAAATATTAATTAAGACAACACCAGTCTCATTTTCTGAAAGAACGCCAATCTAAAAGACATTGCATTTGCGTCATGCAGTTTGCTTAGTTAAAATAGCTCAAATCATAATCTCGAAAGACTTTTTGCTGCGACAAGATCGCAGGTGCAAACATTGTTCGCGGCATGGTTTTGCCATAGTTGCTTAAGATAGATCCATATGCTTGGTAATTCATCCAACATTGTGTAGTTTCCATCATAGAATTTGCTTTTCCTAGAAGTATGTGCGTGAAGGTTTTTGGTATATTTCATTGTAGTAAGTTTACTTAAGGAATCTTCCATTCTACTTAATGCTCTTCTTCTGTGGCTTTCTCTGTTGTTGGTTCATATAGCCTTATCAATTTCTGCCATTTTCTTGTCAAAATAGTCAATTATAAATTTTGATTTTAGCTTAGGAATGATGGGGGGTGGTTCTCCTTTTTTCTCCTTGTTATGCATGTCTTTAGTTGATTGCAGGCTCTTATCCGAGTTTAGGAATTGAAATATAGAGTCTTTGAGTTCGTAAGTATTCTTCTCCAATCTCATTACTTGCTAGAACAAGGTTTCAAACGGTTTGGGATCTAGCTTCATAAATATTTTCCAGGCATTATGACTTGCTAGCAACGAATTCTCGTGTTTGAATTGTATTTGAAATGACTAGAAAAATTCTTTAGGTTGTCATAAGATTTTCCACTTTCTGAATTTTCCAAATCCAGAAATTGGATAGTTTCTCTTTTTAAAGCACACAGCTAAATTTACTCACTTTTTTTCAGTTAACAAAACACCAAATTTAAAATCAAAACTTTTTTGACAAAAAACTTCGTAAAAAAGATGACAAATGACGTCATAATCGTAATATTATATAGGAGAGCTTACGTAAAATAGCACTGACAAAAACCACAATTTTTTACACATGGTAAAAAAAACTATTAAGAAACCTATTAAAGCTATTAAAACAAAAACTGTTCAATTGGTTAAAAGGGGTTAATACATAGAATATGCGGAGTGAAAGGTCCATACAGTACCAATATATGTAGTTTTATACACTATTTATTCTTATGATTTCTTTTATATGAAGATACTACCTGTTCACTGATGGCGGTAACCAGAAGTTGGTATGTGACTGTAAGTTCTGACTCCAATGGTTTTGTCAATATCAACGCCAGTTCTCCATTTTCCGTATTTTCAAGGCAAAATGAACAAAGTCTTTGCGTAAATTTGCATTGGAACTTTCATCAGCTTCAATTATACACAAGATTTTTGGTGTTTGAGTGTTTTTATTTACCAATATGTTGATATATTGTGATTGCAATTCATCACATTCATCTTCTTCAAATAGGCAAAGCCCCTGGTGTGGATGGTCTGCAAGTAGAGCATTTGAAGTATGGTACACATGTGCTGTTCGAACACTTAGCTCTGTTATTTCAGATAATTTTGTCCCAACAGTATGTCCCTAAGGCCATGGGCGTAGGCAGCATATTGTCTAGGGGAGAGGCAGATATTGTCTTTTCTTGAATATGTCATGGCTCTGCAAACTTTCAATAGGAAGCCAATAGGTTCAAGAGAAACCTGTTGTACCGGGATCCAAATTCGAGAAGAATAAACCCCCCTGTCGAATTAATATCGAAAAATATTAATTAAGACAACACCAGTCTCATTTTCTGAAAGAACGCCAATCTAAAAGACACGGCATTTGCGTCATGCAGTTTGCTTAGTTAAAATAGCTCAAATCATAATCTCGAAAGACTTTTTGCTGCGACAAGATCGCAGGTGCAAACATTGTTCGCGGCATGGTTTTGCCATAGTTGCTTAAGGTAGATCCATATGCTTGGTAATTCATCCAACATTGTGTAGTTTCCATCATAGAATTTGCTTTTTCTAAAAGTATGTGCGTGAAGGTTTTTGGTGTATTTCGTTGTAGTAAGTTTACTTAAGGAATCTTCCATTCTACTTAATGCTCTTCTTCTTTGGCTTTCTCTGTTGTTGGTTCATAAAGCCTTATCAATTTCTGCCATTTTCTTGTCAAAATAGTCAATTATAAATTTTGATTTTAGCTTAGGAATGATGGGGGGTGGTTCTCCTTTTTTCTCCTAGTTATGCATGTCTTTAGTTAATTGCAGGCTCTTATCCGAGTTTAGGAATTGAAATATAGAGTCCTTGAGTTCGTAAGTATTCTTCTCCAATCTCATTACTTGCTAGAACAAGGTTTCAAACGGTTTGGGATCTAGCTTCATAAATATTTTCCAGGCATTATGACTTGCTAGTAACGAATTCTCGTGTTTGAATTGTATTTGAAATGACTAGAAAAATTCTTTAGGTTGTCATAAGATTTTCCACTTTCTGAATTTTCCAAATCCAGAAATTGGATAGTTTCTCTTTTTAAAGCACATAGCTAAATTTGCTCACTTTTTTTCAGTTAACAAAACACCAAATTTAAAATCAAAAACTTTTTTGACAAAAAACTTCATAAAAAAGATGACAAATGACGTCATAATCGTAATATTATATAGGAGAGCTTCCGTAAAATAGCACTGACAAAAACCACAATTTTTTACACAAGGTAAAAAAAAACTATTAAGAAACCTATTAAAGCTATTAAAACAAAAACTGTTCAATTGGTTAAAAGGGGTTAATACATAGAATGTGCAGAGTGGAAAGGTCCATACAGTACCAATATATGTAGTTTTATACACTATTTATTCTTATGATTTCTTTTATATGAAGATACTACCTGTTCACTGATGGCGGTAACCAGAAGTTGGTATGTGACTGTAAGTTCTGACTCCAATGGTTTTGTCAATATCAACGCCAGTTCTCCATTTTCCGTATTTTCAAGGCAAAATGAACAAAGTCTTTGCGTAAATTTGCATTGGAACTTTCATCAGCTTCAATTATACACAAGATTTTTGGTGTTTGAGTGTTTTTATTTACCAATTTGTTGATATATTGTGATTGCAATTCATCACATTCATCTTCTTCAAATAGGCAAAGCCCCTGGTGTGGATGGTCTGCAAGTAGAGCATTTGAAGTATGGTACACATGTGCTGTTCGAACACTTAGCTCTGTTATTTCAGATAATTTTGTCCCAACAGTATGTCCCTAAGGCCATGGGCGTAGGCAGCATATTGTCTAGGGGGGGGGGGGCAGATATTGTCTTTTCTTGAATATATCATGGCTCTGCAAACATTCAATAGGGAGCCAATAGGTTCAAGAGAAACCTGTTGTACCGGGATCCAAATTCGAGAAGAATAAACCCCCCTGTCGAATTAATATCGAAAAATATTAATTAAGACAACACCAGTCTCATTTTCTGAAAGAACGCCAATCTAAAAGACACGGCATTTGCGTCATGCAGTTTGCTTAGTTAAAATAGCTCAAATCATAATCTCGAAAGACTTTTTGCTGCGACAAGATCGCAGCTGCAAACATTGTTCGCGGCATGGTTTTGACATAGTTGCTTAAGGTAGATCCATATGCTTGGTAATTCATCCAACATTTTGTAGTTTCCATCATAGAATTTGCTTTTCCTAGAAGTATGTGCGTGAAGGTTTTTGGTGTATTTTATTGTAGTAAGTTTACTTAAGGAATCTTCCATTTTACTTAATGCTCTTCTTCTTTGGCTTTCTCTGTTGTTGGTTCATAAAGCCTTATCAATTTCTGCCATTTTCTTGTCAAAATAGTCAATTATAAATTTTGATTTTAGCTTAGGAATGATGGGGGGTGGTTCTCCTTTTTTCTCCTTGTTATGCATGTCTTTAGTTGATTGCAGGCTCTTATCCGAGTTTAGGAAGTGAAATATAGAGTCCTTGAGTTCGTAAGTATTCTTCTCCAATCTCATTACTTGCTAGAACAAGGTTTCAAACGGTTTGGGATCTAGCTTCATAAATATTTTCCAGGCATTATGACTTGCTAGCAACGAATTCTCGTGTTTGAATTGTATTTGAAATGACTAGAAAAATTCTTTAGGTTGTCATAAGATTTTCCACTTTCTGAATTTTCCAAATCCAGAAATTGGATAGTTTCTCTTTTTAAAGCACATAGCTAAATTTACTCACTTTTTTTCAGTTAACAAAACACCAAATTTAAAATCAAAAACTTTTTTGACAAAAAACTTCGTAAAAAAGATGACAAATGACGTCATAATCGTAATATTATATAGGAGAGCTTACGTAAAATAGCACTGACAAAAACCACAATTTCTTACACAAGGTAAAAAAAACTATTAAGAAACCTATTAAAGCTATTAAAATAAAAACTGTTCAATTGGTTAAAAGGGGTTTATACATAGAATATGCGGAGTGGAAAGGTCCATACAATACCAATATATGTAGTTTTATACACTATTTATTCTTATGATTTCTTTTATATGAAGATACTACCTGTTCACTGATGGCGGTAACCAGAAGTTGGTATGTGACTCTAAGTTCTGACTCCAATGGTTTTGTCAATATCAACGCCAGTTCTCCATTTTCCGTATTTTCAAGGCAAAATGAACAAAGTCTTTGCGTAAATTTGCATTGGAACTTTCATCAGCTTCAATTATACACAAGATTTTTGGTGTTTGAGTGTTTTTATTTACCAATATGTTGATATATTGTGATTGCAATTCATCACATTCATCTTCTTCAAATAGGCAAAGCCCCTGGTGTGGATGGTCTGCAAGTAGAGCATTTGAAGTATGGTACACATGTGCTGTTCGAACACTTAGCTCTGTTATTTCAGATAATTTTGTCCCAACAGTATGTCCCTAAGGCCATGGGCGTAGGCAGCATATTGTCTAGGGGGGGGCAGATATTGTCTTTTCTTGAATATATCATGGCTCTGCAAACTTTCAATAGGGAGCAGATAGGTTCAAGAGAAACCTGTTGTACCGGGATCCAAATTCGAGAAGAATAAACCCCCCTGTCGAATTAATATCGAAAAATATTAATTAAGACAACACCAGTCTCATTTTCTGAAAGAACGCCAATCTAAAAGACACGGCATTTGCGTCATGCAGTTTGCTTAGTTAAAATAGCTCAAATCATAATCTCGAAAGACTTTTTGCTGCGACAAGATCGCAGGTGCAAACATTGTTCGCGGCATGGTTTTGCCATAGTTGCTTAAGGTAGATCCATATGCTTGGTAATTCATCCAACATTGTGTAGTTTCCATCATAGAATTTGCTTTTCCTAGAAGTATGTGCGTGAAGGTTTTTGGTGTATTTCATTGTAGTAAGTTTACTTAAGGAATCTTCCATTCTACTTAATGCTCTTCTTCTTTGGCTTTCTCTGTTGTTGGTTCATAAAGCCTTATCAATTTCTGCCATTTTCTTGTCAAAATAGTCAATTATAAATTTTGATTTTAGCTTAGGAATGATGGGGGGTGGTTCTCCTTTTTTCTCCTTGTTATGCATGTCTTTAGTTGATTGCAGGCTCTTATCCGAGTTTAGGAATTGAAATATAGAGTCCTTGAGTTCGTAAGTATTCTTCTCCAATCTCATTACTTGCTAGAACAAGGTTTCAAACGGTTTGGGATCTAGCTTCATAAATATTTTCCAGGCATTATGACTTGCTAGCAACGAATTCTCGTGTTTGAATTGTATTTGAAATGACTAGAAAAATTCTTTAGGTTGTCATAAGATTTTCCACTTTCTGAATTTTCCAAATCCAGAAATTGGATAGTTTCTCTTTTTAAAGCACATAGCTAAATTTACTCACTTTTTTTCAGTTAACAAAACACCAAATCTAAAATCAAAAACTTTTTTGACAAAAAACTTCGTAAAAAAGATGACAAATGACGTCATAATCGTAATATTATATAGGAGAGCTTACGTAAAATAGCAATGACAAAAACCACAATTTTTTACACAAGGTAAAAAAAACTATTAAGAAACCTATTAAAGCTATTAAAACAAAAACTGTTCAATCGGTTAAAAGGGGTTAATACATAGAATATGCGGAGTGGAAAGGTCCATACAGTACCAATATATGTAGTTTTATACACTATTTATTCTTATGATTTCTTTTATATGAAGATACTACCTGTTCACTGATGGCGGTAACCAGAAGTTGGTATGTGACTGTAAGTTCTGACTCCAATGGTTTTGTTAATATCAACGCCAGTTCTCCATTTTCCGTATTTTCAAGGCAAAATGAACAAAGTCTTTGCGTAAGTTTGCATTGGAACTTTCATCAGCTTCAATTATACACAAGATTTTTGGTGTTTGAGTGTTTTTATTTACCAGTATGTTGATATATTGTGATTGCAATTCATCACATTCATCTTCTTCAAATAGGCAAAGCCCCTGGTGTAGATGGTCTGCAAGTAGAGCATTTGAAGTATGGTACACATGTGCTGTTCGAACACTTAGCTCTGTTATTTCAGATAATTTTGTCCCAACAGTATGTCCCTAAGGCCATGGGCGTAGGCAGCATATTGTCTAGGGGGGGGCAGATATTGTCTTTTCTTGAATATATCATGGCTCTGCAAACTTTCAATAGGGAGCCAATAGGTTCAAGAGAAACCTGTTGTACCGGGATCCAAATTCGAGAAGAATAAACCCCCCTGTCGAATTAATATCGAAAAATATTAATTAAGACAACACCAGTCTCATTTTCTGAAAGAACGCCAATCTAAAAGACACGGCATTTGCGTCATGCAGTTTGCTTAGTTAAAATAGCTCAAATCATAATCTCGAAAGAATTTTTGCTGCGACAAGATCGCAGGTGCAAACATTGTTCGCGGCATGGTTTTGCCATAGTTGCTTAAGGTAGATCCATATGCTTGGTAATTCATCCAACATTGTGTAGTTTCCATCATATAATTTGCTTTTCCTAGAAGTATGTGCGTGAAGGTTTTTGGTGTATTTCATTGTAGTAAGTTTACTTAAGGAATCTTCCATTCTACTTAATGCTCTTCTTCTTTGGCTTTCTCTGTTGTTGGTTCATAAAGCCTTATCAATTTCTGCCATTTTCTTGTCAAAATAGTCAATTATAAATTTTGATTTTAGCTTAGGAATGATGGGGGGTGGTTCTCCTTTTTTCTCCTTGTTATGCATGTCTTTAGTTGATTGCAGGCTCTTATCCGAGTTTAGGAATCAAAATATAGAGTCCTTGAGTTCGTAAGTATTCTTCTCCAATCTCAGTACTTGCTAGAACAAGGTTTCAAACGGTTTGGGATCTAGCTTCATAAATATTTTCCAGGCATTATGACTTGCTAGCAACGAATTCTCGTGTTTGAATTGTATTTGAAATGACTAGAAAAATTCTTTAGGTTGTCATAAGATTTTCCACTTTCTGATTTTCCAAATCCAGAAATTGGATAGTTTCTCTTTTTAAAGCACATAGCTAAATTTACTCACTTTTTTTCAGTTAACAAAACACCAAATTTAAAATCAAAAACTTTTTTGACAAAAAACTTCGTAAAAAGATGACAAATGACGTCATATTCGACCATAATTCGAGTCATCTAAAGCTCCATATTCACCAATAATGAATAATTACTTTGAGTGGAAATTAAGGTAACTTCAGGTCGAGGTTAAACTACTTTTTCACCGGTGCCACCTTGCACCTGGCTATTTGTGTGTTCGAACATAAATCAATTTCCTAAAGCTCCGTACTCTAGTTTAACGACTTTGCGGTCGTTTTTTAACGAATTCCATATAAGCTTAAAAGTATAGAGCCTTTCGAGAAACTACCTTTTTTGTCAATGTGTTAACAATATATTAGACCCGTGATATTCACTGTAATTCATATTTTTATAAATATTAATACACTACTGGTTTTATCATACATCGCACTTTTACATAACAATAGTAATCACTTTATATAGACATAACCCTTTCAGGTACTATTAGAGGGTTCTTCTATTATTCATTTCAACGAGACTACTTATATATACAGTTTCTTCCACTAATATTGGGTTTTAATTTCAATATGGGTTCATCATCCGGCAGGGCCGCCTTTGAACTTGGGGATGTAAGCATATCGAGAAGCCGATAATCTTTCCATGACGATACATTTGAGCTGAGAAATTTGAGTTCAAATAGTATATTATTTTTCCCGGTTTCAGGTATATTTAAGTACATTAAATACACCAATAATCGGTTTGGGAGGTACAGGCCCTCCTGTGTGGCCGTTATGTCATTTTTTCGCATATTTTGTCGAATGACTTTTCGGCAGAGCTGAGATAGCGACAGTTGGTCATTTATTATTTTTACTACGGAGAAACTTAAGTTCACGTGTGATTGGCAACAGCATAGTTGCTCATGGACGATTACGTCTATACCAGGGAATATTTTTCTTCCAAAATTTTCGTCTTCTTTGTAGAAATTCAGTGTTATTTTCTTTATGCCTTTATACTCTCTTGGGATAACTTGAAAAATGGCGGATCTCGTTAAAGGGTTTATTGGATTCAAATACGTGTTATTTACACAGTTGACGTGTAAGGCCTTAAGAAAGCTTTCAACTTTTAACATGTGTCCGTGGTCTATTAGTATGGAGAGAAATTTAATGGGCCAAATTGTAGTTATGTTGTTATCGTCTTGATCGTACCAAATATTTTCGGCGATATAATTAGACAGTGAGTTATATTATGTTGTTGGGATATCTTGTATTAAAATTCGGAAGGCCAGGTTGGCACTTAATCTAGTATGCTCTAGCGTTCTTGTCATTACTCGTGCACTGAAGTTATAATGTACTAAGCTTGCCGTTAATTTTAGGATTACTCTTTGTTCCAACCTTGTCTTTTGAGATTTTAGAAGATGATATAGTTTTGGACAGTCTAGATTTTCTACTGTTCTGATAAGTTCCTCTTCTTTTAATGCATTATCAACAATTCCCCATTCTCTTAATGAAACATTAATGTTGTTCACGCTATGTCTTTTCTTGAGATTCCGAGAGGTTACATTCTCTAGTTCACAATTATTTAACTGTTGATGGCTTGATGGCTTGGGTATTTTATCATGGTTACTTTTTTTTCTTTACTTTATTCTACTAGATTTTGGGTTAATATAAGCAACATACCGTATGGTTGCTTCTTTCGGCGTTTCCCTTAACCAGTGGTTCAAGGTTATTTCACGTACCGTATCTGCAAATGTGTTATTATATAAAATTTATCAGAAATTATGAAATAAATGATTACTTAATATATTTTCAAAACGGTTATAGTAGTTTAAGGTACAATGATGATGAAATAATTAACATAGTTACTTAGTTGGCCACACGGTACGTTTCTTAGCTCTTTCAAATTGATGATTGTTTATAACATGTAGCTTTTTACTTGGTCTTTCTAATTTATGGTATTTAACTTTCACTGGTATCCTTGGGTTCCTTTTCCTGTTCGAGTTGTTCTTTGTAAGCCATACCTTGGCATTGCCCCCTGTCCACGAAATCAATTAAATCACGTACCGGCACCGTGCCAACCCATTCCCCACGTATCGTAATGTATCCACATATCTGTAATATTTTTGTTACAGTGATTCTTTTAATTGAAGGGGTAATGTATTTTGACGTTTCTTTTCCTGTTCTAGTTGATCTTCGTAAGAGATACCTGCACTATGTACGCTTCTCCCAAATGATCAACAGGAAAAGCCTACAAAGTAAGAGCACTCCCCACGGATCGGACTTTTATCCATCTTCATTTCGTATTCTCATATGGTCATTTTTGTTGTCACATTATCTTCTTATGGTACGGGTGGGTTAGAGTAATTCCTTCGGGTCACTTTTTATAGGGAGATTTGTTGATTTTCTCATGAGCGTCCTATAGCCAAGTCTCAGGACCAATGGATTAAAACGCACCATAGGTCAAAACAGTTGACCACCGGGTTCCCATGTTGTAAGGTCGTTTAATTTAACTATAATTTATAGCTCTTCATTATTCATTCTTCATTTTTTAGTTAGGTAGTAGCTTTTCATAGGGAGCCTAAGACCAATAAGGGGGAAGAGGGATAGTGTATACGACTTCCATCTGTCTGCCCAAAGCTTCCCACGACTGAGGGTTCACCCACTTGTCACTTCTTTTCCTTGTTGCGTAGTTACAACTTGTATCTATATGGTTGTTTTTCATGAAGAGCCAGGACCACACGGGAACAGATACGGGATGATATAATACCGCCTCTATTCCCCTATGGCCAAAGCCTCTCGCGATTGAGGGTCTACTTGTCGAAGAAGTTTGACGGCTAGGCTGTTGTAGTGCCTGTAGAGCGATTTCTTGTTGAATTTCATCTAATGGCCGATCAAAAGTCAAAAATTCCAGTTTCGATCAGCCATTAAACAAAATTTCGACATAAAATTTCGACACACTATTGACCTAAGTGTCACCAAAGAAAATTCCGCTAGAAGGAGCCTCCAGGTTCTACTGGGAGTTGCAAAATCTGATCAGACGTTACAAAACCAAGTCAGCAACAGAGTTTACAACGCCTGTATCTCCCTCATTTAGTAACTTGTATAGTTTTTTCTCAACAGAAGGTGAGAGCCAAGTACCTGCACGGTGGGATAATATACACCATGCACATCCCCGGCTCTAACCTCCTATGCTTGGGGGTTCGTCCGTTTTCACTATCGCGTATCATATGGATACTTGAATTACTTCTTCTTTATCTCACTAAAGTATTTAATGGGGCTGTTCGCCGGTTATTATTTTATTTCGATTCTATGAATTACAATTGCCGTTTATATTGAGCTTCTATTGATTGTTGAAGGTAAAAAATTTTTTTTTTCTTATCATTCGAAGTGTGATGGGTATCACTACTGACTTTTAGCTAAAAGTATCTTTTATTTTGTTTGGTTTGGTTGTTCGAGAAGTTAAAAAAAAAATTTATATTACCGTCAGAAGTGTGGTGGGTATCACTACTGATTTTTAGCTAAAAGTACCTTTACATGGTTCTGAGCAGGCTTTCAAGCTTAGGTTGTTAATGAAAGGGTTGTATTATATTGTAGGTTAGCATATTTCAATTAATGCGATAACCATCAATTAATTTGAAAGGGATCTTATATTTTACTTAGTATCTAGTCTGGGTATTCGATCTCTTAATTGGTAAATCCTTATATACAACCAATTTAGTTTTTTCTGGAGTATCGTTAGTCAACAAGGCAAGTTCTTCCTTTTAACGATTTTTTTAAAGCGGCCATGGTTATTTTGTACCTGTCAATGTGAAGAATTGTCATTAGGCTGTAGTTTGTAGATATGAACTTATCTTTTAAGGCTTTCAAACATTAGGCTATTAAACTGTAACGCATTTTTATTTACCGTCATACTTTGTTTAGCTTTGATTACCTTCCATTACAATACCTATTGATTTTAGTTTCTTCAGTTTTGCAATTGATTAATTAAACAAAGTTCATTTATTTTATGCTATAATCGTTTCCTCGTTATTTGCTTATTCTGAAGTTAATGTTTAGGTTGAAACGAGTGAGGAGTTTTTGTTGAAGTTTACTCAAATAATACCTTTATGATATGTAGGAATAAGTTCTTTATTTCAGCGTATTTTAGAATTATGTTAAATTGGAGGAGTACGAAGGCTTGTTAATGGGGATTGAATCTTCCCGAATAAATGAGTAAAAAAGGAAAATACACTCACTTTTAGGGCGTCAATTTTTCTTCTCCCGTGGCGGAGTTTTCGCCATGTGGCGGAGATGTTTATGTTCATGCACAATATTGTATAAAAACTTGTTAAGGCATTAAAATTTATTTGTTTATATTCCCTAAACGTAATTATATTATACGTTTTTTGTAGTGAACCATTGGTCAATTTATTTTAGTCCTGATCTAAATGTAGTAAGATATAATAGGCTGTAATCTATTTATTATGGGGTCAAACGATATGAGAATTAATTTGTACAAAAAGCAATATATAAAACTTAATTGTTTTTCATTTTCTGTGAAGTTAAACCGTTTCGTACGGGAATCCTATTTGGGTAATGATTTCACAATGTTGCAAAAGGAGAATATTACGATGTTGTTAACCTATAATATTTTAAGCATTCTCTTACTGGGCTATTTAAGGCACATCGTGTTTCTATATCGGGCCATTCTTCTTCTGTGGCAGAAATAATGCCATACGGCAGGGGTATGATATTACCTATCATTTTACAGGGATGTTGTTAATGCGTTTAATGTCTCTGAAAAGAATTCGTTTATGTGTCTATTTTAACCTTGCGGCGCCATACGTTGATGCCACCAAGGTGCCGCACAAGAGTGCCGCGTGACTAAGGGGGGGGGGGGGTGGGTTCACAAATTTGATTAGAATATTTTCATGGTATCTGTAATTGGTATTCTATCGCGATAATCTTTACTAGGTTAGCCTTGTATAGGGGCTTGATTTAAGGGGAAAGTTCGAAAACTTAGCTTTTATTCCATCTACCAATATAGTTTTTTTGAAACGCGTTTCTGAACGAAGAGCAAAAGTGCTTTACCGGTGTTGGGATTTATTAACTTCCTCTCTTTTATGGTTTCAACTTTCGTTTGATTACATTAGAAACTACCCTTGGTTCATTCATACTTCGTATGAACGTAAGGACTATTCTTTACGGCAGAGATTTGATATTACCTAGAATTTTGCAAGGATCTGCTTATGCTATTCGAATGGAATTTTTGCCTAAGATAAAGGAACTTATCTACCTAATATATATTTTTAATATAATTTCTCATTAAGAATATTTCTCATTAAGTTCGGCGTGGACTATTTTTGTTCCATTTCACTAAGAAGTCCAAGGGTATTAAAACTTATTTTCATATCCGTCTCAATAATGCATATTTAAATAGAGTTTTTCAAGCATTTTCTAAATTAATGATTATCCTTGGCTCATTTTTATAGTTTGTATAAATTCTTGCATTCGTCGTAATAATTTTAGTACAAAATCGTATGTGTCTCAGTGAATATATACTTTTTTTTAGAACTCTTAATGATATAAATTCCACGAAGCTTGATTTGAACAATATGTTTTTACTCAGTTTATCTTACAATTCTGTTTGGAGGATAAGTTCAGCAAGGACCCCAGGTTGGAACAGTTTACAAAGCTGGTGCATTCATTATTTAGTTTAACTTATTCTTACTCTTAGCATTTGCAAGACAGTAATACTTCGGTTTTTGCTTCTTTATTTATTTGGGTTTTTGTTTGTTTGCTCTTTATTTGGACAATTCAAGAACCATTTATTTTGTACTAAATTTAGGAAAAATGTAACTGATTTTCGGCAGCTGTTCGTCGTGAAGGTAACTATTCGTGTCTGTTCAATCAGGTAAATTTGCCTGCTGGCTTATGTTTAAGAAATTTCAAATTACCTGTTTCGATTAATTTATATATTTCTTTCTTTTTAACAACGAGATATATAGGATTAAAAATTAATTAATGGCTTGTTTACATATATTTGTGGTTATCGCGGACATTTAAAGCATATTAAATGTTATTCTGACTTGCATCCATATTTCGAGTTTACTTTCTAAAGGTTTAATGAATCCATGGCGCCTAATTTATGAATATAATTACCGTATTTTAGGATTTTGTTAATTAGTCTTGTGCTTTTTATTCTTCCAGAAAGCCTTTCTTACTAGACTGCCCATCTTGCGTATATAACGTACGATTGATTTCTAACGTACAAAAAAAGAGTGTATGATTGATTTCTAGATTGTAGGCAATAATTATTGAAATAGCTTTATTCAAGATAATCCCCACATTTGACTTAAGAGGTTTGTGATTATTTAATTGCGTTACAAAGCCTGGCGATAGTTAAGGAATTGATGACACGCAATATCTGCTATTGTTTATAACGCTTCAATGAGTTTTGATTGATTGACACAAGGGTCACTTCACTATGCACGCTATATGGTTGCGTGTAGGAATCAATTAATTGGTTTTATGTTTTTAACTTTTTGGAAAGTTATTTCAGAAATTGCGTATTATATATAACATGCAATTGATAATTTAAATTTCAAAACTTGCAATCCGGGAGTTTTGAAGGATTGTAGGCAGATAGTTTTATTTGAGGCGTGATTATTTTTTACTACGTTGCGAATTTTTTGCAAAGTCGGTAATTACTTGGCCTATTTCACAATGGAAATGGCAATGGGTACTTTCTAGGCCAATTTCGGCTAGAGCTCTTGATACGATTGTTATGTTTTTTTTTACTATTCTTCCTCTGCCTAGCGCAAACTATTATTCAGAACACATACAGCCGCTAGTTACAATCTTAGTTCATGGTATACAATTTTTCGTCACATAGTTACCTGACAAAAATACATTTTCTATAATTGCTCATCAAAAATTGAAAAGTTAATCAATACGTCCTTTTATTTGAATTAATTTTATCTTAACTGAGACTTTTTTATACACTACTTTGGAACTTTGATAATACATCAAAATAGCTATTGAAGTTGCTAGATAGCGTGGAGTCGTTAGTCGCTAGATAAACTGTCTACACTATGTCTATCGAAATAATTTTTATTCAAGATGCTTGTCACACTTAACATAAAGATATTTTATTTAGCATTTGACTAGGCCTTATTTGCTTCAGTGGCCTAAAAAAACTATACGACGGATAATCTACCGGGGTAATTTCAACCTTATTTTCGTTTTTATTCCTGGGTATTTATTGAACATTTTATTTAATGAACACTTACAATGCTAAGATGTTCATGTTATTTCTTTGATATTTGTTTTTATTGAATAGACTTTTCATCAAGGAATCAAGGTGTAATATTCTGAGCTACCTTTATTATATGGGTTATAATATAATATTTAAAGGTTTTTGAATAATTTTCTCGAATAATTGAAGCTGTCCTCAGAAGAACCTTCAATACAATCTTTTGACAATTTTTTGAAAAATCTTCCAAAAAAATCTTGCCTAACTAATCTTTCAAAAAATTATATGCAGGCAAATCATGCCTCAGATCGTTACTATCCTTGTATATATATATATATATATATATATATATATATATATATATATATATATATATATATATATATATATATATATATATATATATATATATATATATATATATATATATATATATATATATATATATATATATATATATATATATATATATATATATATATATATATATATATATTATATATATATATATATATATATATATATATATATATATATATATATATATATATATATATATATATATATATACATATATACATATATATATATATATATATATATATATATATATATATATATATATATATATATATATTATATATATATATATATATATATATATATATATATATATATATATATATATATATATATATATATATATATATATATATATATATTATATATATATATATATATATATAATACTTGCTACCAAATTTCCTCAATTAAGTCGAAAAGGAGGAGATAAAGTTAGGGAAACACTATATTCTGACTAGCAGAAATATAATTATCTAGTTTAACGAGATTATGCTCGTGTTATAAGTTTGTTCATTAAATCTTGTCGCTATACGCTATATTCTGTAAGGCAAAGTGGATGCGCCTATTTTGGACTTGTAAAAAAAATAATTTTTTTTCTTTTAACGATAAAAGAATTTTTTACCTCCCTTTTTTGTGTTCAATTATTTCCATGATTGATATTCCTTAATTTTCCGTATCATCTGATGATAGTTGTGTTTTGGGCGTTCCTTGTGATACAGTTACTTCTGGGGAACTTTGGCCCGTTGTAACATCTGTTCTGGCGTTAGGGTACTGGGTCCTCATACTTATGTTATTGTCCGTCGGAAGATTTTGTTGAATATCTTCTACTTGGTGTCTGATATACTGATACGGGGCTTGGTTTGGAATTTCAAAATACACGGTTTGTGATTGCGTTGAGCAGGGCCCTTCGTTGTTGGCAAGAATACTTCCAAAATGGGGGTTGTGGGGTAGATTAATTTCAACCGTAAAATACGTTGCCACCATCGTTTCTAGGTTTGAGCAAAATTCTCTTTGTCTTTGTAATTCTTTGGCAATTTCGACTTGGTTTTCTTTCAGTTGCTTCTCTAGATTGTCTTGTTGGAGCTTAATTATTTCTTTTTGTGCTTTTAAGTTGTCGTATTTATGTCGTAATCCTAAAAGCTTTACTCGTTCAGGAGCCAGGTGTTCTTGTATGGATGTTGACGCGGATAGCACAGTATTTTTTCTATACTCTTGCACGTTTTTGCCAATTTCTTGCTAGGTTTGAGGACCTTGTCGGGGTAATATCCCTTAACGAGCGTGGCGTCACTTATTGATTCCATTTCACTATGGATTTTTGCGATCTGCTTTTTAATTTCCATAAATTGGGCTTCGAGTAATTTATCCATTTGTTTAGTTACTAGGATCTCGTTTATTTTTTTGTTCATTTCTTCCTGAGAAGTCTTAATTTCTCTAAGAGACTTAAGCGTAGCCTCCATCATACTTTCGATTCTCAATCTCTCTGTTGTTAATTGTGCTGAAGCGTTTAGAAGCTTAGATCGTACTTGTAATAGCTGGTCCATATTCGTTCTGTCTGTAATGGGATGGCACTAGGTATTCTATTTTGTCTTTTGGAGGATGGGTTGTACAATTTTCGTTCTTCTTCTATCTTCAAGGATTTTTTATCGAACCGGGATTCAATTCATCTGCAAAAATTAACTATTAACTTCTTTTGACCTTTTTGACCTTTTCAATTTTATATTATCATATGCATTTTTGGGTTAGAGATCAGGTACCCCAATACTTGATTTCTAGACGTATTTCCATTTATCTGGTTTTTTACTTATTCTGCCAGATTTCGTGGTAACTTCATGCTCTGCTTCTGGCGTTTTATTCTTTTTTGACTTTCCCTTAGAGATTAGGTCAAATTTCTTGTATTGTTTCAACAGGAATTTTTGACCTTTTGCTTTAGCTGCCTTCGCATGAGCTGCGGCAGAAGCCGGTTTTCGTTTTTGTGCTTCTTGGGGTTCATCACTAGCTGATTCTTCGTTGGATTCAGTAGAACTCGTTTCTGATGATTCATCATTGGGGCTTTCGGGAGTGGTCCTTTGCAATAGCATGGTCTGTTTCCAGGATAGTGATTCCTTGGGTTTTACTTTGGACACCGTTATGTGGTGGTATTCTCCTAGATTTTCATCTTCAGGATGTTCCTGGGTCCAGGGCAAGGTACTTTGCCTTGTTTTTATCGGATAATTTATCATGTCCATGGCTTCTCTTAAACTTTTTGTATTTCCTTTATTTGTATGCTTGGGTGGAGTCTGCCTTATTTTCGCACCCAGGGTTTCCAAAGCTCTGTTTAATTCATCCTGTAACGACAGGGGTCTTTCTATCGGGGTTGCTGGGGATACCATGTCATCGGGAAATCTTATGGGGGGACACGGGGTCGAAACTCTATCGGGGAAAAATTGGGTTTTTGGAGACAGCGTATAATCTAATTCTTCAGAACTTTCTGATGATTAACTTTCTGGACCTTTTGGGGTCCTTATTGGTATGTGTATTAAGGGTTTTCTTTTAGGAATGACTAAATTTTTCATGGCTAAAAATTCTTCAAAATTTTCTTCGTTGCCACAATTCTCGAAGTAGTTTTGTTTGAAATTGAAAGGTTTTAACTCGACTAGCCTTGACTTAGGGAACTCATCTTCCGAGTTTGATGAATCTGAAGATGAGGGATGGGGTGCCCACTCAACTGGGTATTTGGCTCCTTTTATACGGCTAACATGTGCCTTGTATGTTCTTCCGTTGTCTGGATTTATCATTTTAAAAGTAAAATCATTGTCGTATTTTTTGATTATTCTGTAAGGTCCCGAATACTTATTGGAAAGCTTCTTGCCTTCTACATTAGCTTCAATTTTTTGATAGACACGGTCGCCTACCTTAAAATTTATGTTCCCTTTGACTTTGGACTCGTTTTTCAACTCTTGGTTCATCTTATATTTTTCTAATTCTTGTCTAACTATTTTATAGGTTTTCCTCATTCTATTTATTAAATCTTGCTTATAGTCTTCTGTATTGTTGTAATACTGCCTGGACTCTATAATTTCCTGATAAGGTATTTTAAAATCGCGGCCGAATAAAAGAAAAAATGGACTTTCTTTAGTCGTTTCTGAATGAGCGGTATTAATTACATTGGTTAACTAAGGTAGATACAGATCCCAATCGTTTCGATTGTCCTTTGTATAAATACTCAAGACATTGGAAAATATTTTATGCCTATTTTCAATTTTCCCGTTAGCTTGGGGGTGGTAGGGAGAAGTTAATAATTTTTCTATCTTAAGGAAATTCGTTAAATCTTTTGTCACTTTAGAAACGAAGTTGCTTCCATTATCGCTAATGACCTTGTTAGGGACACCAAACTTTAAAAATATTTTTGCTAACGATTTACTTGTGGTATATGCGCTTTGATTTTTCAATGCTTTGGCAAAAGTGAAACCGGTAAAATGGTCGATGACTGAAAGAACGCAAGTTTGACCTCTGTTGGAGACAGGTAATCCTCCACTTGTCCCGTATAGATCAAATGAAACGATATCGAAGGGAAACCTTGCTACAGGCACCCTTCCCATGGGGGGATTAGGATACGTTTGGGGATTTTTCCTTAAATTACATGCTTCACTTGTATTTATAAAATCCTTAAGTTTTGTTAATGCCGACGGAACATAAAAATACTGTTTTAACTTATGAAAGGTTTTAGCTATTCCTAAGTCTCCACCTATATCAGAATGGAAATATTCAAAGGCAGGTATTATTAAGCTTTGGGGGAGTACTGGGATTATTAACGTTTGGTTTCTATTTGTTTCATCCGTTATTATCCTGCAAAGGATTTCTTCGTCCAAGTCATAATAAAAATTGTCTATTTCCCTTCTTAGGGCTTTGAACTTATCGGGGAGAGTATCGGAATTCACAAAATAATTATTGAGAGTCAAACACATTTCATCCTTAACTTGGTTTCTTTTAATGTTACCTAGGGATAAGGGGCTATAAGTAATTTCGTTTTCTTCTGCTTGGATTTTATGTTTATTCTTCTTATATTTTCGTTTATTGGGATTAATGGCATTTATTTCTTTATTTGCGTTATCTGAGGAGTTATTTTCGGGGTATCTACTCAGGTAATCACAGGCGGCATTTTGTTTACCGGTCAAATGTTCAAATTCGTAATCCAGATCTTGGATTTTCATTATTCTTCTAGCTAAGATTCCAGTTGGAGTTTTGAATGTGCTTAGGTACTGTAAGCTTTTATGGTCCGAACGCAACTTAAATTTTCGACCTACTAAATAATGTCTAAATTTGTCTAAGTGGTAAATTATAGATATTAACTCCAAATGCGTCGCTGAATAACTTCTTTCGCCTTTCGTTAGGGTCCTACTTGAATAGCATATGACTTTCTTTATATTTTGAGGGGGTTCCTGTAGGGATTCGGGGTAGTTTTTCATGGGGATTAATTGGGAAAGGATTGCACCGATGCCTAGAGTTGATGCGTCTGTCGTAATCACAAATTTGAAATTGTTTTCAAAGTCTGGCAGTGAAAGTATTGGTTCCGAAGTAAGTTCTTTCTTGATATTATCAAATGAAGTTTGAGCTTTATTCGACCAGGTGATAGTTTTGTTATCCCCTTTAGTCAGGTCCGTTAGGGGTTTAGCAATTTGGGTGTAGTTGCGTATGAATTTTCTAAAATAACTTGTTAAACCAATAATGCCTCTCAATTGTTTCATAGTTTTGGGCGGCTTGAGATTCTCTACACATTTTATCTTTTCAGGGTCCGGTGATATTTGACCTTGGGTCACTATCATTCCTAAGAATTTTATTTCAGATTGAAATAAATTTACCTTTTCAGGTCTACATTTCAGATTACCTTCTCTGAATTTTTCGAAAACCTTGGTTAATGTGTTTGGATGGTCCTCTGGGGTCTCTCCTACACAGATGACATCATCCACAAAGTGAATAATATTTTCTATACCTCGTAATAAGTGTAACAGAGGTCTACATAGTGCACTTGAACTAGTTTTGAGTCCAAAGGGTACTCTTAAATACTCATAAGAACCACATTTGGTTGTCGAAATGGCCGTTTTATAAACGTCGTTATCTGCTATCTTAACCTGATGATAACCTTGTGTGAGGTCAAGAGATGTAAAATTTTTATTTTTGGTTGAGATGGAGTCTAGGATCTCATCAATTCGGGGCAGGGGAAATTCGTCGCTGACTACCTGCTTATTTAAGGCTCTATAATCTACTACAAGTCTAAGGTCCTTGTTCTTTTTTGGTATTAGTACAACAGGGGCTGAATACGGGCTTATACTTGGCCGTATGATATTGTTTCTTTCTAATTCGCGGATTTTATTTTTTAACCAATCTTTATAGGGATAAGGGATGCGATAGGGCTGTTTAGCTATAGGCAAACCTGTAGTTTGGATAGAATGTTCATAGAACGGTATCAATCCAACATCTTCTTCACATGTGGAAAATATATCTCTAAAGTTCCAGAGCAGTTCACATAATTTTTCTTTTAATTTTGTGTCTTGGATATGGTCTAATTTGAACTTTTCCAAAAATTGGGATCTTGTTAGGGGGTACCTATTCTTTGGGTTGCTAACACCAACGCTATTAACTAAGCTTTCCTTGGAGTTTTTCCACTTGTTTAGCTCGTGCTCAGAAATAACTTGTATTTCGACGAGGCATGTTCCCTTTTTTAATGTAATCATATTATTTTCATGTGTATTGGTCAACCAAATAAAGCCTTCTCCTTTCTCATATAAAATGATCTGTTCTTCACAAAACAGATTTTCGGGGATTTCTTTAAACGGGGATGCGAACCAAATTTCAGAATTGTCATTTACAGGGTTGATCATTTGTGAAATTTGAACTCTTTGCATAGTGTTTGGGGGGATTTTTGTTTTACGTACCAGTGAATCCATAATATTTTTCTTCCGAGTTCTTTTCTATTAAGTTAATATTGGTGCTTGATTGCGTCAAGTCTTCCGCTCTTGGGGTTGATTGTAAGGGTAAATCCAAGTCCTGTCCCCTTACATTAGTACTTAGATTTATTATTTCATTCCATAATTCAGCTATTTTCTTTATTTTTGTTTGTCTATACTCCTGCATTTCCCCTATTCTTGATTATATTGACTCGATCCATTTGCTGCTTGATTTTCTCCCACAAGACGAGAGATAGGGTACAAAAGATTTTATTCTATTTACTGTTGCTTCCCCTCTCTCCACGTGTTGGAGAATAGGATCGTATGGATACACGAGTCTGTTGTTTGCTATATCTAATAATACCTTATTAGATTTTAGAAAATTAGCACCGATTATAGCCTCATATGGGAAATTCTTGCATGTTATGAAGTTTGTTGGGAAGATTCTATTATCTTTTGTCACATCTAGACGTATGGAGCCTATCGCTTCCAGCCTATGTCCAGTGACACTAGTTAAACTGGGAACATTGAAATTTTTCCGTCGCTTAATATATACTGGTAGCCTATTAAATACATTCGAATTTATTATGTTAACTGACGCACCGGAATCTATTAACGCTTTGAAACTAATACTAGCAACACTAAAATTATTTAATATAGGTAATATGTCATTATTATCACTAAAGGAAGGTACAATTATTGGAAGGGACCTATAAAAAATACTGGCCTCCAGGGTCCCGGTTAATTTTCTTGGGGGCCTAATTCGTTTCCCTCTGCACTTATTTGGTAGGTTGGGGTTGGACATTGGGGTTCGGTGGGAATTTCACCTACTAGGGAACCTCCTTCAACTTGGAACCTCCCAAGCTGATTGACATTTGATTGTCTTGGTTGCCACGTATTATTGCGTGGGTTAGAATTTCGTATGCCGACGGCTCGCGGCATTTGTTCATTATGTATTGACAAAAAATTTCTTTCGTTTTCCGTCGGAAAATATCTTCTGTCATCGCTCGTATTCCTATTAAATCTAGTCGAATACACTGTCCGTGAATTATATTGGTACATGTTTTGTCGCATATTTGGGTTGGGGAACCGATAATTATTTTGTCGGTTGAGGGAAGTATTTGAATAGGGTCGGGGAGGCGTATATTGGGAGGGGTTTGCGTATTCAAATCCTTGTTGGTAGGAGTTGCGGAACGGCGGGAGGCGCGGGGGGTTATTTCTATAACTTCCTGACGCATTGGAATTTAATTTTGTTCTTCCGAACAAACGGTTATTAAAATTGGGGGTTGCTGGTGTATAGTTGTTTCTCGTACGGCATTCCCTGGCGATATGTCCTTGTTTATTACATGCATAGCATATAATTGGGGGGTTGTTTACGTAGTTTGTCGTGTTTGTGGGTACAAAACGTACCATTCTTTGCCTGGTAGGGGTTGGAGATCTATTTAGGTTTGGTCTGGGTGAATTGTCTCTCGAAAAGAATCCTGGGGAAGTTCCTCGTGATCGTCCCAGAGTTGAATTTTCTACGTTATTGATTCTTGAATTATTGTGGTTTGCAACAATCGAGTCAATTTCGATCATTCTCTCTACTTCTTGGACTGCCGGCTCTAATGTTTGAATATTCTATGATATTAACATTCGGTACAGTTTGGGGCTCAATCCTTGCATGAAAGCATCTAATACAATTTTATCATATAAAGGACCAGATTCTTTCTCGTATTTAGCTTCAATAGATACCATTACTTTGTGTAGATATTCTCTAACATTTTGGGTTTCGTCGTTCCGTGCTTTAATTTGTGTGTTGAACTACTTTCAACAAATCTTTCTCGGAACGCTTTTAGCAATTTTTCTATTGAGTTTATTGGAAGATTGTTGTCTTCCCCTATTGTATTTTCTATTTGTTTTAAGAATGTTAGTGCTTGCCCCTTAAGTCTCATTAACAACATGCCTACTAATGATTTTAAGTCCGTTTGAGTTACCTCCACAAATTGATTTAATTGGATTATAAATTCATCTATATCTGCATCTCCGTTATATGGGGGTAGTGACTTTGAATTTTCCACTGTTTTGGCAATAATTTTTTGCTTTAATAATTGTTCGTTTTGATCAAACGACATATTGATTTGTTTTTTTTGATAGGTTAAAATTCTGTACTGGTTTTATTTGTTTTGATACTATTTAAATTTGATGCTTCCCAATTATATATATTTTCTTTTCTACTATTTTCAGGGGATTTAGGCTTAACAAAATATTGCACTTCAAAGCATGCACAAAATATGACACTTCAAAGCATGCACAAAATATCACACTTTCCCTATGCGTAATATTTCTCAATATTCTTTTTTGTAAAAGATTTTGTCCTTGTGTTTTAGCTCCTTTAACTAGTGCCGCGCCAACTCTAATGGGGGGGGGGGTTGAATTGTAAATTGTAATGGGGGGTTTTTTCAATTGTAAATTGACGTTATTGATAAGAGAAAGGGGTTTTCAATTGTTAATTGGCTTTATTGATAAGAAAGTTTCGTTCTTGTACTTTAAGTTAATTCTTTGTATAGGAGTTCCCCATTTACTTATTTCTGGGGGTAATTTTTAATTAAACTGTTTGTTGACGATTCACGAATAGCGTGCCTGAGTGGAGGCGGAAATTCATGTGTAGGGAGCTTAAATTAGCGGTTCAAAATGGGGAGCTATATTAATGGCCGTACTGAGTCGAAATCAGATTGAAGGGCTTCAGGTTCCTTTGAGAGTGAGTTGAGCAACAAGGACAAGCTATCTTGAGAAATACTAACATAAAGAGAATAAAAATAAGAAAGTGATGTATTTATTTACTCACATATCGATCAGAGCTTCTGGTATATCAATACACTTGCAGTAAAAGACACTGGGTTAAAACTGCTCACTGGTAATATAAGCAACGTTCAGTACTTCTGTCTATTTATTTCACATAGGTTCAACATGAGAGAATAATTCTAAAAAATAACTCATAAGAGACTCCTTATCGAATCTAAACTCCTTCTAGACTCCTCATATACTGAAAAAAGACTACCCAAAATTGCTAAGTTCTGGCTATCTACTCTTTCCAACTTCGCCAGAGTTACGTCCGGGCGTTACTAACAAGTATATTTTTCAGATTCTATTGGTTCCACTATTTGTCCTATGTTACTATTGGACCAATCAGCTAGTTGATTTTAATTAACTTTTGAACCGGCTTATGATTCTTTAAAATTTCGCTTTGGGATTCTTCCTAGCATGATACAATTTTTTACTTGATACATAGTTTCACATTGTATTTCACGCAAATATTTTCTGAAGCTTTACCTTGTAATTTATGCAATTTTTGACACATTTTATGCAAATTTCAAACCCCAGATTTAGATTACATGGTTGGTTGCGTGTCATGTGAAATTGATCATTCTGAATATTTATTGCTATTACTTTTTTGTGGGTAAGATTTTTCATAATTACAATTGTAATACAATGTTTTTAAATTTTACAATTAAGTGTTACTTTAATTTTGTGGGTTTATACTGGGCGATCATATTTTACTTGGAAAGTTTTCGGGGTCTTGAAAATCGATTCCATAAAAAATTTATACAATGTTAAATTTAAAATAACAATGCACATCGTTTTAGCATATTGTTGCAATGCTGAATTACTGTGAGAGAGGCTCAGCAATCATTAAAAAATGATTCAGTACAAAGAAAATTAATGCAATGTGAAAATCAATACAACAATAATTATAGTTACAATGGATTGTTTACAGTTGAATCAAAGGGGTGAGCGGGATCCTAAAATATTATTACCAAAAACTTATTCTTTCATTTTTTTGGGGGGTTCTTGATCTCAGACAAAAGTATTGGAAAGTTTTTTTTCTGTTAATTGGAGATGAAAAACCTGAAACATTGAGCAAATATACTTAAAAAAGGGGCAGTGGCAACTTAACTGCTTAGCATACTTTTAGCACCACAGATTAGGCCATTTGGAGGTCAGATAAAATTTGTGTAGCTTGGAGAAGATGTATTTTTTAAATATTCCTATTTGACAGATGTGGCTTTGTAGTAGAAAGTTGCTATAAATTCTATGGCATAGTCATGCACCGAAAATCCACTGATAAGGACACATAAATGTTTCCACTTTCAAGAATTTTTTTTTGAAAATTGGAACTTGAGGGGTTTAAAGCAGATAAAGCGTCGAGCAGAAGCATATTTTGCACTCACAGTTGATCCTCCTCACTTGCTTAAGCGTCTTCACTTGCTATTCTTTTTGTTGAGCACATTTGTAGAAAACACATGCTTTTCAGTAACTGTTTAGCATAAAACTAATAGCAGCCAGTGAAAACCATGTTTTTCTTCGATCTGTTTTAGTTTTACAATAGTTCTTGATCATTAAAAAAAGTCGCCAAAAAAGTAACAAAGCAAAAAAGATAATATACAGTTCATTTATGATCCTTCTCAATTCCCGATGTTCCTTTCTTCATTTGTTCATCTTTTTGAATAAGTAGATCCACGCGAGAGCAGAAACAACATTGGCAAATCCAGAAATACAGGCTATGACATACTACGTGATTTCTTCACAATTACCAGTTGACAATCCAAGTTGTATGTCCTAAGAAAATAATCACAATATGATTTTGTTTTTTCTTCTTTTTTTTACTTAAGTAAACAAAATAAAGAGTTCAGGTATTGAAACAAATGTATTTGAAAGAACAAATATTCATTAATAAGCTATAACTACCACCATGTAAATAAATTTATCATGTTACAATGGTTGATCAGATAGTTCATGGTAACAAACTGTAAGTAAGGAGCGACCTGGCTCAATAGTAACCGAAACTCAAAAACAGAATTTCTATACCAATAGATATATAAAAAGAATTAGATTTTTATGCTGATTTTAAATGTATAGAATTTATTAAGTTTGGTCTTACCCGTCAAAGGTTATAAGCCTGAGATAATTTGCCTTATTTTTGAAAAAAGGAGGAAATATCCCTTAAAATTCATAGAACTTTAATGAAAATAACACCATCTTATTCAGCGTACCAGAAAACTCTACAGAGGAGGTTTCAAGCTCCTCTCTGAAAAAATGTGGAATTTTTTGTAATTTTTTGCCAGAAAAAAAAATCACAAATGCGTGTTTATTTGTTTTTTTCTTTCCCCATGGCTGATAGTATTAATCCAGAAGGCCTAGAACATTTGAAGAGAGCTCATTGTATTTGGAATTAAAATCTAAAGTCTTAAAAGTCTTAAAATTAAAACCATAAAAAAGTAAAAGCTTAAAAGCACCAAAAATCCGCTTATAATGACACATAACTCTTTCAATTTCAAGAAATTTTGAAAAAATTGGAACTTGAGGGGTCAAAAGCAGATAAAGTGTCAAGCAGAAGCATATTTTGCACGCAAAGCTGATTCATCTCGCTTGATGAAGTGTCTTCACTTGCTTTTCTTTTTTGTTCAGCACACTTTTAGAAAACAAATGGTTTTCAATAACCGTTTAGCATTAAACTAATAACAGCTAGTGAAAACTATGTTTTTCTTCGATCTTTTTAAGTATGAAATCCAGTTCCTAGTGTTTTCTTGTCGACATTACATCCTAAGAACATGTTTTAACTCGTAATCTAGTTTTTTTTTCTTAAGTAAACAAAAGAAAACAAGTATTGAAGTCAATAGATCTAAGAAAACCACTTCTTAATAAGTTTTACAATAGTGCTTGATCATTAAAAAAAGCTCAACAAACACCTAATGACCATACCAGATTGCATTCTAGCAATGTTTTTCTATCTTCAAGATAGTATGCTTCATACTATCGTATGCTATAGTATGCTTGGTGTAAACATCCTTTTGGCACCGTCCATCTTCTCTCCATGCAACGGTGAGACAAGAAACGCTACCTAAAAAGTAAAAAAGAATAATAAATGACGGTAAGAAAAATGACGCCAAAATATTTATTTGTTCTTCGTATTCATGTTTTGGCACTCGGTGACAAAACTCTCGTTTTCTCACCATTTTGATTTCATTTATTATTTCCATTCCTCACTTAGTTTCATTTGTCATGTATAGCCAGTCTGATCGTAGAATGTATTTTAGTCAAGCTTAAGGGGAGCACTGGACCAATATTTTCTCACAATTTTTAAATTATGTTTAAGAACATCAAATACTGACAGACAATTTTAATTCAATTTTTTAAAAACTCGTAAAAAACATCGAATTCTTCCACCTTCTTCCACGTTTTAACCTATATTTAGGCACAAAATCTGAAGACCAGTTTACCAGAGAATGCGTTTCAAAACTTTAAAACAATATTTTTAAAGACCATAGATTCAAAAGATAATCTCAGAGATATCTGATTTAAAATTTTCCATAGATCTTGTTAAGAAGCAAAAAAATCAGAGTACAACAGAATTAACTATCTTATCGAGTTTTGATGTAGTTTCTATGTACACTTCATGAGATCTCCATTAATGTGAGCTGGTCTTACTAACAAAATTAGTGGAATATTATGATTTCTCAGATTACAAAACTTTGAAAATTGATAAAATAATGGCGCTTTTTAGTCTTTGGAACAATCTCTGTTCGTATTTTAAGTTCCAAGAAAAATTTTTCCTTCAAGTCATGGGCCTATCCATGGGCACTGTTTTTTCTCTTTATTTGGTATATTTGTACATGGATTTCAAAGAACAATCCGATTTGAATAGTTTCCCCTTAAAACACTCTCTTTAGTATCGTATTGTTGATGATATTCTTTCTGTATGTGAACATGGACAAGACTCCCTGAGATATACTTTGGTAAATTTTAACGCTTTTGTTTCGAATCTTCTATTCACAATGTAACTCGAAGATTCAGAATAGCTGCCTTTCTTGGATATTTTAATTATTAATAATACTCCTTGCCTTGATTTTTCTATATACAAAAAGCCGACTAATAATAATCGGTTTCTACATTTCTCGTCAAATAATATCCTTCAGTGAAAAGAGGGTTAATAATCTCTTTAGGCAACAGAATTCAAAAAATCTGTTCACCTAATCATGTAAATTCTAAATTAAAGTAAGTCAAAGAAGTTCTATTTTGCAATGGGTACCATATAAATATTATTTAAAATATCAAAGATTGACTATTAAAAAAGATAAAACAAGAAAATAGGGAGCACGTCTCCCTTCTGTTCACCAAAATCTGTTCACCTAATCATGTAAATTCTAAATTAAATTATATCAAAGATGTTCTATTTTTCAATGGTTACCCAATAAATATTATCGAAAATATCATAGATAGACAATTAAAAAAGATAAAACTAGAAAATAGGGATCACGCCTCCCTTTATTTAGTTATTCCAGCAATTGAGAACAAAACTTTCACCACTTCACCATACATGTAAAATCACAGCGATAAACTTTTCAAAATTTTAGAACAACATAATTTCTCTGTTTCTTTCAAAACTGAACACAAAATTGAACATTTTTTTAACTCAAGAAAAGAAGAAAATGACCCTACACTGCGTAGTATTGTCTACAGAGTCCCATGTTTATGTGGGAAATTTTAAATTGGTAGGACCAATTCAAAACTGAACACAAAATTGAACATTTTTTAACTCAAGAAAAGATGAAAATGACCCTACACTGCGTAGTGGTGTCTACAGAGTCCCATGTTTATGTGGGAAATTTTACATTGGTAGGATCAATCAAAAATTTGGTGAACATCTGCACAAACACAAAATTTCAATAGATAAGTCCCTGAAATTCAAAAATAAAAATGACAATTTTGATTTTACCTTGGGCCAGAATATCTTTGAAAATCCTACGGATTTGGTTCTTTTTAGGAGAAATCTTTAATATCTACTGTAAATGGCTCACTGCTATCTTTTGAAGAGGTAATTGAGATAACAAAATATATAAAGAGAAATTTGGCTACAAATAGGGACACAGGAGATATTTCATTTAAAGTTATTAATTTAATATTAAAAAACTCAATCAACATTTTCGGGCCAGTCTAATTTAATATAACCTATCCGGACATGTAATGAAAACTGAAACTGCAAACAGGATAAGACTACTGCAAGGCAAAAAATCTTTCTCAATCATTTTGGTAGATTCTCTTTCTTTGATTCTTAGCTGCTTTTTATTCAGTATGTGTTCTTTCTTTTTCAAGTAGACTTCGAAAGGTTAGATTTTTTTTCAGTATTTTCTTGTAGAAACATTTTCTTGTTCTTTGTCTTCATATTGGGCCACTCGCTGAAACAATCCTCGTTTTCTCAAGATTTTGATTATATTTTTCATTTATTATTTATTTTCCTCTCTTAGTTTCATGCGTCATGTTTAGCCAATGTGGTCTTAGAATTTATTTACGTCAAGATTACGGAGAGCATTGGACCAAAATTGTTTGGATTTTTTAAATTGTTTTAAAAACATGCAAATCTTATTTGTCAGTTCAATTTTAGAAACTTGCAAAAGACACCGAAATCTTCCACCTTGTTTGCATTTCAACCTACATTCAGGCACACAATCTGAAGGAACGGTTTCAAGAGAAGGTGTTTCAAAACTTTAACACGTATTTTAAAACACCATAGATTCAAAAGATGCGTCCTTAGTAATAAAATATTTAATTTCAAATCCTTATTGTATCGGATTTTATCCGCTCAAGATTTTCACCGAGTTTTACATGTCTCACAAAGGTCTTTCCAACATGTTTTCCATTTAGCAAAAACTCGCTTATCGGTAAAATATTCAAAATTGGAACTTGAACAGTTCCAGCAAATACATATTCTTCTGTCTGGATTTTGTTCTGGCCCTCCTTTGAAAAATCTATCCTCTAAGGTTTTCCAACCAAAGAGCTTTTTATTCTTTTAAAAGGACCAAAATTTGCAATGGCTCAAAAACAGGTCAATAAATCAGAAATTATTATGGGCATGGAGTCGGCTATTTTTAGCTCTCATGGTGAGGTTGAAAATACAGACCTACTCAGAAGAGAAATCTTAAAAAGTATTCTTCATTATAGGCCATCATTATCGCTTTCAACTCAATCAAAGGGAGAAATTAAAATCCTCTGAAACTTAGAAAAGATAAAAACAAAGTAACTAAAAGAGCACACAAAAGAAACACCGTTGTAATTACAAAACTTTGGATATTGACAAAACAATGATGCTTATTCGTCTTTGGAACAAAATATCACCGTATTCTAAGTTCCAAGAAAAAATTTTCCTTCAAATCTTGGGCCTATTCAGGACAACTGTTTTGTCTCCTTATTTGGTAAATTTTTAAATGGATTCGTAGAATAATCTGCTTTGTATAGTTTCCACTTAAAATACTCTCTCCAGTTTGGTTTCCTTGGTGATATCCTTTCTGTTTAGGAGCATGCACGGGACTCTAAAAGATTTTTTAGCACATTTTTTTATTCGAATCTCCAAATTACAAGGAAAACTGAAAGATTCAGAACAGCTGCCTTTCTTGGATGTTTTAATTATAAAAAAATAATACTCATAGCCTTGAATTATATACAAAAACCCGACCATAATATACAAAAACCCGACCCATAAAAATCGGTATCTACATTTCTTGTCCAATAATCCTCCTGTTTTGTAATGGCACAAAATTTGCAATGGCACAAAAACCCGTAAATACATGAGAAATAATTACGGGTAATGAGTCTGCTACTTTTAGCTCTAATGATGAGGTTGAAAATCCAGACCTACTCAGAGCAAAAATTGTAATAAGTATTCTTGATTACAGGTCATCATTGTTGCTTCCAATTTAATCAAAGTAAGAAATTAAAATCGTCCAAAACTTAAGAACAGATAAAAAAACAGTAAATAATATGTAAGGAAGTATGTTGAGGTCATGAAACCCTACAGGAAAAGAATTGTCAGCTTTGAAATTATATAAGAACCTCAAAGGATTCAATCAATAAGAAATTGAATGAAGACCTCGCAAGATTGAGTCACTTTTGAATTGAATCTTAGTGAAGGCAGTTATTTGGTGACCAGAACTCGCTCAGGGTGGTAAGCTGTATCGTTCATTATTCAAATGGGCGGATTTTATTGCCTAATTTTGGGGGATTTTTCTTGGTTTTCCACTATAATTTGAGGGGGATTTGACGCGAAGGGGAATTAAAACAGCGGTCAAATAGGGAGCATATGCTAATGGTCGTTACTTCAATCTTATTTTTGATTGTCCCTTGATTCAACCACTAACCATGACGTTTAGGGTTATCGTGTTACTAATTTGTCACTCATTATCTAAGTTTGAATTATATGAATTCTGATTCCCTAGAGAACGATTGGAGACACGAAGGACTAATTAGTTTGAGAAAAACTGACATGAAAAGACATGAATAAGAAAGTAATATATTTTTTCTCACATTTGCGGTACAAGGCTTGTTTAGGAATATCAAACGAATTGCACTTCAAATCACTTTCATGGACACTTGTAAAGTTTCTTCATTGTAAGACTCTGGACAGTTTTTTGAAACGTTTTTCTTTGGAGGTTCATTCTTCAATAAACTTGGCCTAGGAAGCTTCTTAGGTGGAATTTTCTTCTTCTCTTTTGATGTACTAGGCTCATCATCATTAATTAAGAAAAACATCATTGTGAATAAGATCATCATTATTTTTATTCACATTGCACCATTTTTTTCTCGTCTGTGAAGGTAGTATTGAATTTGGTTTTAAAATTTGTCATTTCCAGACAAATTTGACTTTCATTCTTCTTTGACAAATGGTGTTGGCAAATTTCTGTCTGGTTTATTTTTGTGGTACTTTGGTCATGGTATAAACCAATTTGTGGTGCAAGGCTTTTTCAGGAATATAAAATAAATGGCACTTCAATTCACTTGCGTAGGCGCTATGGAATAATATACACTGAGAGATAGGTTCCAACTCGGGTCCATCTAAATTATAGGTAAAAAGTCAACATAAAACATGGCAAAATATTGCAAAAGACTCACACAAGGCTGACAAAAGTCTGGAAATTGTCCGATAATAGGCTCGCTCAAAACTCGGATAAGACTGATCAAAAACTGTAATAAGACTGGCAAAAAAATGCAATAAGACTGGTAAAAAACTGGAAATTCTAGCTACTATACTTTCTAAATTTCGCCAGAGGTTACATTAAGGCGTTGCTAAAAGTATGTTATCCATATTCCTATAGGTATGAGGAATACATAAATTAACTACTTCAATTTTCACACATTTATAGCTATGAGATCTGCATCTTGGAACTTTTACTTTCGGACAAAGTTTTCTATTACAATTGTTTATGATCTACTTTGCACAATTTATAACTATAAGATTGACATTTCAAAACTCTTCCTGTCGAACAAAAGTTTGGTCTACAATTGTTTATTCTACTTTGTATCTTTTTTATTAGTGAAACACTGTTTCGTTATTTGCTTCTGTTTTTGCACCTGCAAATATTGCTCAATACTTGAAGACATTATTCCTTTGCACCTGCGAAATTGACGCCGGACATTGGTTTTCCCTTGACTTTACCTTGGCCCTGCACATCTTTGAAAATCCTACAAATTTGGTTATTTTTGAGGAGGCAACTTTAAAATCATTTCGGGAGATCCTCTTTCATTGATTCATAGCTGCTTTTTATTCAATATGTGTTCTCTCTTTGTCAAGTAAACTTCGCAAGGTTAGATTTTATTTGTTTATTTTTTCAGCACTGACGATGACTTGGCAGAGGTCCTTGTAAAGATATTTTCTTGTTCTTTGTCTTCATATTTGGCCACTGGCTGTTAAAATCCTTGTTTTCTCATAATCTTGATTATATTTTTCATTTATTATTTCTTTTCGTCTCTTAGTTTCATGCGTCATGTATAGCCAATGTGGTCGTAGAATTTATTTACGTCAAGATTCCAGAGAGCTTTGGACCAATATAGTTTTAGATTTTTTAAGTTGTGTTAAAAAACATGCAAATCATATCTGTAACTTCATTTTAGAAACTTGCAAAAGACACCGAATTCTTTCACCTTTTCTGGGTTTCAATCTACATTGAGGCACAAATCTGAAGGCCCGTTTACAAAAAAAGGTGTTTCAAAACTTTAAGACATATTTTAAAACACCATAGATTCAGAAGATACGTCCTTAGTAATAAAATATTTAATTTCAAATCTTTATTATATCGAACTTTATCCGTTCAAGATTTTCAACAGATTTTACATATCTCAGAAAGGTCTTTCCAACATGTTATCCATTTACCAAATACTCGCTAATCGGAAAAATGTTCAAAATTGGAACTTGAACACTTTCGGCAAAAACAAATTTTCTTCCTAGATTTTGTTCTGGCCCTCCTTTGAAAAATATATTCTCTAAGGTTTTAACATCCAAAGAGCTAAGTATTCTTTTAAAAGCGCCAAAACTTGCAATGGTTCAAAAACACGTAAATAAATCAGAAATTATTATGGGCGTGGAGTCTGTTTTTTTTAGGTCTCATAGTGAGGCTGAAAATCCAGACCTACTCAGAGGAGAAATTTCAAAGACCATTCTTCATTATAGGCCATAATTGTTGCTTTTAACTCAATCAAAAGAAGAAATTATAATCCTCCGAAACCTAGAAAAGATAAAAACCCAGAAACTAGAAGAGTTGACAAAGGAAACACAGTTGTAATATGAATTCTGCAGATTATGAAATAAAAATAAATATTCTTTTTAATGGATAAAAATACTTAAAAAGAAACAAAAATCGATCCAACAGACAAAAAAACACAGCAGTTGAGATACAAATTTGAAATTTTTAAAGAGAGTAGACTAAATACCCAACAAATGTACATAAAATTCTAGGGCGAAGGTTTTTCAGGCCCAAAGCTTTATGGTAAGCCTAAAATCCACTAGAAAGACACTCCGTTACGTCCTATTTTAGCATGTTATAGTTCGTCAGCAACATATGTAGGAAAGTTCTTAGCCACCATTTTCAAGCCTGTTTTAAACACACAAAAAAACATATATGAGGAATTCCATTGATCTTGTTTAGAAGTTAAAAATCAGAGTACAACAGATCAAAACTATCTTATCTAGTTTTGATGCAGTTTCCACGTACACTTCATGAGATGTCCAATGATATGAGCAGGCCTTACAACGAAAATTAGACAAAAATTCTGCTTTGTCAGATTTAAAAACTTTGGATATTGACAAAATAATGACGCTTGTTCGTCTCTGGAACAGAATCTCTTCGTATTTTAAGTTACAAAAAAAGTTTTCCTTCAAATCTTGGGCTTATCCATGGCCACTGTTTTGTCTTTTGATTCGGTAAATTTTTATATGGTTTTCGTAAAATAATCTGCTGCGTATAGTTTCCACTTAAAACACTCTCTCCAGTTTGGTTTCTTTGATGATATTTTTTTTGTTTAGGAGCATGCACAGGACTCTCTAAAAGATTTTTGTGCACATTTGAACTCTTTTGAATCGAATCTCCAATTTACAATGAAAACTCAAAGATTCAGAAGAGCTGCCTTTCTTGGATGCTTTAATTATAAAAAAAAATAGTACTCCTAGCCTTGAATATTCTATGTACAAAAACCTGACCCATAATAATCAGTATCTATATTTCTTGTCCAATCATTCTCCTTTTTTTGCAATGGCAAAAAAATTGCAATGGCACAAACTCATATAAATACAGCAGAATTTATTACGGGTATGGGGTCTACTATTTTTAGCTCTCATGATGAGGTTAAAAATCTAGACCTACTCAGAGCAGAAATTGTAAAAAGTATTCTTGATAATAGGTCACCATTGTTGCTTTCATCTTAATCAAAGCAAGAAATTATAATCCTCCGAAACTTAAGAAAAGATAAAAAACAGTTATTCCAATGTCAGGAAGTATGATGAGGTCATTAAAACCTACAGGACAAGAATTGTCTGCTTTGAAATTATATGAAAACCTGGAAGGATTCATTTAACGTGAAATTGAATGAAGACCTCAAAAGATTGAGTCAGTTTTGAATTGAATCTCAGTGAAGACAGTTATTTGGTGACCAAGACTCACTCAGGCTAGTAAGCTATATCAATCCATATTCAAATGGGAGGATTTTATTGCCTAATTTTGGGGGATTTTTCTTGGTTTTCCACTATAATTTCAGGGGGATTTTACGCAACGGGGAATTAAAACAGCGGTCAAATAGGGAGCGTATGTTAATGGTCTTTACTACCATCTTTCTATTGATTGTCCCTTGATTCAACTATTAACCATGACGTTTAGGGTCATCGTGTTACTGAATTGTCACTCATTACCTAAGTTTGAATTATAAGGATTCTGATTCCCTAGAGAGCAGATGGAAACACGAAGGAATAATTATTCTGAGAAATACTAACATGAAAAGACATGAATAAAACAGAAATGTATTTATTTTTTACTCACACCTACGGTACAAGGCTTGTTTCGGAATATCAAACAAATGGCACTTCAATTCACTTGCGTGGGCACTTGTAAGGTTTCTTCATTGTGAGATCTGGACAGTTTTATTATTCAATTTTCTTTGGAGGTTCATTCTTCCTTAAAGTTGGCCTAGGAGGCCTCTTAGGTGGAATTTTCTTCTTTCCTTTTGGTTTACTAGGCTCATCATCATTAATTAAGAAAATATCATCCTTAATAAGGTTTTCATTATATTTATCCATATTGCGCCCTTCTTATTTCTTGTCTGTGTAGATAGTATTGAATTCAATTTGAAAATTTGTCATTTCCAGAAAAATTTGACTTTCATTCTGGTTTGAAAAATGGCTATTTGCGAATTTCTGTATGGTTTATTTCTTCGGTACTTTAGTCGTGATATAAACAAATTTGTGGTACAAGGCTTGTTCAGGAATATAAAATAAATGGCACTTCAATTCACTTGCGTGGGCACTATCGAATAATATACACTGAGAGATAAATTCCAACTCGGTTCAATCTAAGTTATAGGTAAAAAGTCCACCTGAAACATGGTGAAATGCTGCAAAAGACTCACATACGGCTGGCAAATGTCTGATAATAGTCTGATAATAGGCTTACTCAAAACTCGCATAAGACGGGTCAAAAATTGAAATAAGACTGGCGGAAAACTGCAATAAGACTGGCAAAAACCTGGATATCCTAGCTACTTTACTTTTCAAATTTCACCAGAGGTTACATTAAGGAGTTGCTACAAGTATGTTATCCGTATTTCCATAGGAATGAGGAATACATAAATCGACTACTTCAATTTTAAAATAATTTATAGCTATGATAATTGCATCTTGGAATTTTTACTTTCGGACAAAGTTTTTGCATTACAATTGTTTATGTTCTACTTTGCATAATTTATAGCTATAGGATTGACATTTCAGAATTCTTCCTTTCAAACAAAAGTCTGGTCTAAAACTGTTTATTCTACTTTGTATCTTTTTTATTAGTGAAATACTGTTTCGCTATTGGCTACTGTGTTTTGCACCTGCAAGTATTGTTCAATATTCAAAGACATTACTCTTTTGAACCTGCGATATTGGCGCGGACGTTTTATTTAGACGAGAAATCTAAAGACTAACTATGAGAACTTATGGCTGTAAGGCTGACATCTCAGAATTCTTCCTGTCAAACAAAAGTTTTGCATTAAAACTGTTTATGTTCTATTTTACATAATTTATAGCTGTTGGGTAGCGAAATACATCCTTAGTCACAGCAAAAAGTCATTCGGGATTTTCGTTATTTTATCTATTTTAATTGATACTCAAAATAATACATTGCATAATAAAAACCCGATTCAGGCACTTGCTTCTTAATTAAGCAGATGCATGATGTAAACGCCGTGTATTTTAGCTCAGCGTTTTTTTGGAAAATACTGTCTCAATTAATAATTCGACAGAGATGTTTATGCATCTTGGATTTTTATCGCGTTATATATCACCCTTCCCATTGATAACGATGTCCCCATCGTTGTGCTTACTACTTCTCGTTTTATTTTTTGAATTTTGATTCCGTTTTATCATTGTTACTTTTAATATTTAATATTTTATCAGAATTATTAACCCACGTTTTTAACATTCCTGATTACCTTATGTGATTACATTTATGAAAACTTAACTTAAAGTTCCATCACTTATTTACTCTATTTGGCGAAAGGGACAAAGAGTTTCTTACTAAATATAATATATTGATTATATAATTGAACATCTTAACATTGTTTTTCTCCACCTAATGCTAAAAAATACCTTCAACTGATATTCTGATAATTCTACTTGATTTAATTCTCTTGTTTATGATACTAAAATTATTTTACTACCTGATATGATACTGAAATTTAAATTATACGTTCACTATTTTTATTTCTACGCAATATTTCCACCTGAAACTTTACTGACACTATAAGGCACTGACTTCTATGAACGGCTTTTTACATCTAACACAAATATATCTGAATCAATAACAACTTGCAAAAGAAACAAATTTTACACATTATTAAGGGAATTAAACTTAATATCTAGGAGTAACACTGGAATAATGTCACTTGCACTTGCTTCATCTGTTTTATAAAATGTTTCTTGACACTCATTAAAGTTACATGGTAGATACATAAAATTGAACAGATACTTCATCATCCTACGTGATTTTATAAGACTCATGTGTTTTCACTTTAATTTTGGCTTCCATTGAATTATGTCTGAGTCGGCTAATTGATTCTGGTTTGCAATCTTGGTTTTCCTTTTTTGGCCCTTATCACTTAGGCAAGAATTTCAAAATGTTCATAAGTATGATTTCCGAAAAAAAAATTTCCGTGCCTGGTGTTTACATCATATACGAGGGGTTGGTGTTATAGAATATAGGGCATATTCTCTGCAGGAGGATTGGAAGTTAATTTAATAGTCTATTTCCACATCCTGTCGTTGATCTGTTTACAAGGTACATATCGGTTGAGGGATTATTCACAGGGGTTGGTTGTGTTAATAGCTGGGCTGGCTATCTTCTCTGAGCACTTTATATCTGGGGAAATTTAACACACGTACAGTTTATTATTTCCCGTAAAATTGTTCATATTTGGCTGTTCTTCTGTTTTTGAAAGATGGGCCGTGTTACGCCGCTTAAAGGCAATTATGGTTGGATTTAAACTTGACTTTAGGCTTTTGTTTTAACATATTGTCCATAATTCGTGGTTTAATATATACAATTATCGAGGGAATAATGGCTGGGTCTCATCTCTGATTGCTTTATCCTCGAGAAAAATTTAATACACATACGGTTTTGTTTCCCATTAAACTTGATCGATTTTTTTAATACATTATCTTTAATTCTTGGTTTGGATGTACAATTGTTGATTTACCTCTGGGATTTTCTTCGGTCCTCAGGATTTAATTTTTGGGGCCATGCCGTCAAAATATAGTTGATCGACGGATATTATGCAGTTTTACGACATGCTGATCGGGATGGTTTTCTAGATAATCGTCGATAAATATATATGGGGTATTTTGTTTGGCGATATTGTTTGGGGTGGTGTTACCTGGTACCGCGTTTTGGTAACCGCTATTTTTATCATAGTATTGTCTTCAGGGATATACTTGGTGATTACTTATTGTTGGTTGACGAACGATGAAAGTTGATGCAACTAGGTTGTACCTGTGTTGTGTGCCTTTATACCACGATAGAGTTTCCATTTGGTTACTGCACTTCCTAGAATATAAATACCTAGGCAGAATCATATGCTCTTTGCAATCAAGTAGATTAAAACACACAGAGCGATAATATATAACCTTAATTTAGTGTACTATATACTGCGACTATTGTTTGGTGCAATAGTCGTAAATAGTCACATCAACGGTATCATATCAATTAAAGCAATGTTAAATTTAAAATAACAATGCACATCGTTTTAGCATATTGTTGCAATGCTGAATTACTGTGAGACAGGCTCAGCAATCATTAAAAAATGATTCAGTACAAGGAAAATTAATGCAATGTGAAAATTTATACAACAATAATTATAGTTACAATGGATTGTTTACAGTTGAATCAAAGTGGTGAGCGGGATCCTAAGATATTATTACCAAAAACTCATTCTTGCATTTTTTTTTTGGTTCTAGATCTCAGACAAAAGTATTGGAAAGTTTTTTTTTCTGTTTAATTGGAGATGAAAAAACTGAAACATTGAGCAAATATACTTAAAATAAGGGGCAGTGGCAACTTAACTGCTTAGCATACTTTTAGCACCACAGATTAGGCCATTTGGAGGTCAGATAAAATTTGTGTAGCTTGGAGAAGATGTATTTTTAAATATTCCTATTTGACAGATGTAGCTTTGCAGTAGAAAGTTGCTATAGATTCTATGGCGTAGTCATGCACCGAAAATCCACTGATAAGGACACATAAATCTTTCCACATTCAAGAATTTTTTTTTTGAAAATTGGAACTTGAGGGGTTGAAAGCAGATAAAGCGTCGAGCAGAAGCATATTTTGCGCTCACAGTTGATCCTCCTCGCTTGCTTAAGCGTCTTCACTTGCTATTCTTTTTTTTGAGCACATTTGTAGAAAACACATGCTTTTCAGTAACTGTTTTGCACAAAACTAATAGCAGCCAATGAAAACCATGTTTTTCTTCGATCTGTTTCAGTTTTACAATAGTTCTTGATCATTAAAAAAAGTCGCCAAAAAAGTAACAAAGCAAAAAAGATAATATACAGTTCATTTATGATCCTTCTCAATTCCCGATGTTCCTTTCCTCATTTGTTCATATTTTTGAATAAGTAGATCCATGCGAGAGCAGAAACAACATTGGCAAATCCAGAAATACAGGCTATGACATACTACGTGATTTCTTCACAATTACCAGTTGGCAATCCAGGTTGTATGTCCTAAGAAAATAATCACAATATGATTTTGTTTTTTCTTTGTTTTTTTTTACTTAAGTAAAGAAAATAAAGAGTTCAGGTATTGAAACAAATGTATTTGAAAGAACAAATATTCATTAATAAGCTATAACTACCACCATGTAAATAATTTCATTTGTTCATCTTTTTGAATAAGTAGATCCATGCGAGAGCAGAAACAACATTGGCAAATCCAGAAATACAGGCTATGACATACTACGTGATTTCTTCACAATTACCAGTTGGCAATCCAGGTTGTATGTCCTAAGAAAATAATCACAATATGATTTTGTTTTTTCTTTGTTTTTTTTACTTAAGTAAACAAAATAAAGAGTTCAGGTATTGAAACAAATGTATTTGAAAGAACAAATATTCATTAATAAGCTATAACTACCACCATGTAAATAAATTTCCTTTGTTCATCTTTTTGAATAAGTAGATCCATGCGAGAGCAGAAAAAACATTGTCAAATCCAAAATTCTTCCCAATTACCAGTTGGCAATCCAGGTTGTATGTCCTAAGAAAATAATCACAATATGATTTTGTTTTTTCTTTGTTTTTTTTTACTTAAGTAAACAAAATAAAGAGTTCAGGTATTGAAACCAATGTATTTGAAAGAACAAATATTCATTAATAAGCTATAACTACCACCATGTAAATAAATTTCATTTGTTCATCTTTTTGAATAAGTAGATCCATGCGAGAGCAGAAACAACATTGGCAAATCCAGAAATACAGGCTAGAACATACTACGTGATTTCTTCACAATTACCAGTTGGCAATCCAGGTTGTATGTCCTAAGAAAATAATCAAAATATGATTTTGTTTTTTTCTTTGTTTTTTTTTACTTAAGTAAACAAAATAAAGAGTTCAGGTATTGAAACAAATGTATTTGAAAGAACAAATATTCATTAATAAGCTATAACTACCACCATGTAAATAAATTTCATTTGTTCATCTTTTTGAATAAGTAGATCCATGCGAGAGCAGAAACAACATTGGCAAATCCAGAAATACAGGCTATGACATACTACGTGATTCTTCACAATTACCAGTTGGCAATCCAGGTTGTATGTCCTAAGAATCACAATTTGATTTTGTTTTTTCTTTGTTTTTTTTTACTTAAGTAAACAAAATAAAGAGTTCAGGTATTGAAACAAATGTATTTGAAAGAACAAATATTCATTAATAAGCTATAACTACCACCATGTAAATAAATTTCATTTGTTCATCTTTTTGAATAAGTAGATCCATGCGAGAGCAGAAACAACATTGGCAAATCCAGAAATACAGGCTATGACATACTACGTGATTCTTCACAATTACCAGTTGGCAATCCAGGTTGTATGTCCTAAGAAAATAATCACAATATGATTTTGTTTTTTCTTTGTTTTTTTTTACTTAAGTAAACAAAATAAAGAGTTCAGGTATTGAAACAAATGTATTTGAAAGAACAAATATTCATTAATAAGCTATAACTACCACCATGTAAATAAATTTCATTTGTTCATCTTTTTGAATAAGTAGATCCATGCGAGAGCAGAAACAACATTGGCAAATCCAGAAATAAGGGCTATGACATAATACGTGATTTCTTCACAATTACCAGTTGGCAATCCAGGTTGTATGTCCTAAGAAAATAATCACAATATGATTTTGTTTTTTCTTTGTTTTTTTTTACTTAAGTAAACAAAATAAAGAGTTCAGGTATTGAAACAAATGTATTTGAAAGAACAAATATTCATTAATAAGCTATAACTACCACCATGTAAATAAATTTCATTTGTTCATCTTTTTGAATAAGTAGATCCATGCGAGAGCAGAAACAACATTGGCAAATCCAGAAATACAGGCTATGACATACTACGTGATTTCTTCACAATTACCAGTTGGCAATCCAGGTTGTATGTCCTAAGAAAATAATCACAATATGATTTTGTTTTTTCTTTGTTTTTTTTTTACTTAAGTAAACAAAATAAAGAGTTCAGGTATTGAAACAAATGTATTTGAAAGAACAAATATTCGTTAATAAGCTATAACTACCACCCTGTAAATAAATTTCATTTGTTCATCTTTTTGAATAAGTAGATCCATGCGAGAGCAGAAACAACATTGACAAATCCAGAAATACAGGCTATGACATACTACGTGATTTCTTCACAATTACCAGTTGGCAATCCAGGTTGTATGTCCTAAGAAAATAATCACAATATGGTTTTGTTTTTTCTTTGTTTTTTTTTACTTAAGTAAACAAAATAAAGAGTTCAGGTATTGAAACAAATGTATTTGAAAGAACAAATATTCATTAATAAGCTATAACTACCACCATGTAAATAAATTTCATTTGTTCATCTTTTTGAATAAGTAGATTCATGCGAGAGCAGAAACAACATTGGCAAATCCAGAAATACAGGCTATGACATACTACGTGATTTCTTCACAATTACCAGTTGGCAATCCAGGTTGTATGTCCTAAGAAAATAATCACAATATGATTTTGTTTTTTCTTTGTTTTTTTTTACTTAAGTAAACAAAATAAAGAGTTCAGGTATTGAAACAAATGTATTTGAAAGAACAAATATTCATTAATAAGCTATAACTACCACCATGTAAATAAATTTCATTTGTTCATCTTTTTGAATAAGTAGATCCATGCGAGAGCAGAAAAACATTGGCAAATCCAGAAATACAGGCTATGACATGCTACGTGATTTCTTCACAATTACCAGTTGGCAATCCAGGTTGTATGTCCTAAGAAAATAATCACAATATGATTTTGTTTTTTCTTTGTTTTTTTTTTACTTAAGTAAACAAAATAAAGAGTTCAGGTATTGAAACAAATGTATTTGAAAGAACAAATATTCATTAATAAGCTATAACTACCGCCATGTAAATAAATTTCATTTGTTCATCTTTTTGAATAAGTAGATCCATGCGAGAGCAGAAACAACATTGGCAAATCCAGAAATACAGGCTATGACATACTACGTGATTCTTCACAATTACCAGTTGGCAATCCAGGTTGTATGTCCTAAGAAAATAATCACAATTTGATTTTGTTTTTTCTTTGTTTTTTTTACTTAAGTAAACAAAATAAAGAGTTCAGGTATTGAAACAAATGTATTTGAAAGAACAAATATTCATTAATAAGCTATAACTACCACCATGTAAATAAATTTCATTTGTTCATCTTTTTGAATAAGTAGATCCATGCGAGAGCAGAAACAACATTGGCAAATCCAGAAATACAGGCTATGACATACTACGTGATTCTTCACAATTACCAGTTGGCAATCCAGGTTGTATGTCCTAAGAAAATAATCACAATATGATTTTATTTTTTCTTTGTTTTTTTTACTTAAGTAAACAAAATAAATAGTTCAGGTATTGAAACAAATGTATTTGAAAGAACAAATATTCATTAATAAGCTATAACTACCACCATGTAAATAAATTTCATTTGTTCATCTTTTTGAATAAGTAGATCCATGCGAGAGCAGAAACAACATTGGCAAATCCAGAATTAAGGGCTATGACATAATACGTGATTTCTTCACAATTACCAGTTGGCAATCCAGGTTGTATGTCCTAAGAAAATAATCACAATATGATTTTGTTTTTTCTTTGTTTTTTTTACTTAAGTAAACAAAATAAAGAGTTCAGGTATTGAAACAAATGTATTTGAAAGAACAAATATTCATTAATAAGCTATAACTACCACCATGTAAATAAATTTCATTTGTTCATCTTTTTGAATAAGTAGATCCATGCGAGAGCAGAAACAACATTGGCAAATCCAGAAATACAGGCTATGACATACTACGTGATTCTTCACAATTACCAGTTGGCAATCCAGGTTGTATGTCCTAAGAAAATTATCACAATTTGATTTTGTTTTTTCTTTGTTTTTTTTTTACTTAAGTAAACAAAATAAAGAGTTCAGGTATTGAAACAAATGTATTTGAAAGAACAAATATTCATTAATAAGCTATAACTACCACCATGTAAATAAATTTCATTTGTTCATCTTTTTGAATAAGTAGATCCATGCGAGAGCAGAAACAACATTGGCAAATCCAGAAATACAGGCTATGACATACTACGTGATTTCTTCACAATTACCAGTTGGCAATCCAGGTTGTATGTCCTAAGAAAATAATCACAATATGATTTTGTTTTTTCTTTGTTTTTTTTTTTACTTAAGTAAACAAAATAAAGAGTTCAGGTATTGAAACAAATGTATTTGAAAGAACAAATATTCGTTAATAAGCTATAACTACCACCCTGTAAATAAATTTCATTTGTTCATCTTTTTGAATAAGTAGATCCATGCGAGAGCAGAAACAACATTGACAAATCCAGAAATACAGGCTATGACATACTACGTGATTTCTTCACAATTACCAGTTGGCAATCCAGGTTGTATGTCCTAAGAAAATAATCACAATATGGTTTTGTTTTTTCTTTGTTTTTTTTACTTAAGTAAACAAAATAAAGAGTTCAGGTATTGAAACAAATGTATTTGAAAGAACAAATATTCATTAATAAGCTATAACTACCACCATGTAAATAAATTTCATTTGTTCATCTTTTTGAATAAGTAGATTCATGCGAGAGCAGAAACAACATTGGCAAATCCAGAAATACAGGCTATGACATACTACGTGATTTCTTCACAATTACCAGTTGGCAATCCAGGTTGTATGTCCTAAGAAAATAATCACAATATGATTTTGTTTTTTCTTTGTTTTTTTTTACTTAAGTAAACAAAATAAAGAGTTCAGGTATTGAAACAAATGTATTTGAAAGAACAAATATTCATTAATAAGCTATAACTACCACCATGTAAATAAATTTCATTTGTTCATCTTTTTGAATAAGTAGATCCATGCGAGAGCAGAAAAACATTGGCAAATCCAGAAATACAGGCTATGACATGCTACGTGATTTCTTCACAATTACCAGTTGGCAATCCAGGTTGTATGTCCTAAGAAAATAATCACAATATGATTTTGTTTTTTCTTTGTTTTTTTTTACTTAAGTAAACAAAATAAAGAGTTCAGGTATTGAAACAAATGTATTTGAAAGAACAAATATTCATTAATAAGCTATAACTACCGCCATGTAAATAAATTTCATTTGTTCATCTTTTTGAATAAGTAGATCCATGCGAGAGCAGAAACAACATTGGCAAATCCAGAAATACAGGCTATGACATACTACGTGATTCTTCACAATTACCAGTTGGCAATCCAGGTTGTATGTCCTAAGAAAATAATCACAATTTGATTTTGTTTTTTCTTTGTTTTTTTACTTAAGTAAACAAAATAAAGAGTTCAGGTATTGAAACAAATGTATTTGAAAGAACAAATATTCATTAATAAGCTATAACTACCGCCATGTAAATAAATTTCATTTGTTCATCTTTTTGAATAAGTAGATCCATGCGAGAGCAGAAACAACATTGGCAAATCCAGAAATACAGGCTATGACATACTACGTGATTCTTCACAATTACCAGTTGGCAATCCAGGTTGTATGTCCTAAGAAAATAATCACAATTTGATTTTGTTTTTTCTTTGTTTTTTTTTACTTAAGTAAACAAAATAAAGAGTTCAGGTATTGAAACAAATGTATTTGAAAGAAAAAATATTCATTAATAAGCTATAACTACCGCCATGTAAATAAATTTATCATGTTACAATGGTTGATCAGATAGTTCATGGTAACAAACTGCAAGTAAGGAGCGACCTGGCTCATTAGTAACCGAAGCTCTAAAAAAGAATTTTTATACCAATAGATATATAAAAAGAATTAGATTTTTATGCTGATTTTAAATGTATAGAATTTATTAAGTTTGGTCTTACCCGTCAAAGGTTATGAGCCTGAGATAATTTGACTTATTTTTGAAAAAAGGAGGAAATATCCCTTAAAATTCATAGAACTTTAATGAAAATAACACCATCTGATTCAGCGTATCAGAAAACTCTACAGAGGAGGTTTCAAGCTCCTCTCTGAAAAAATGTGGAATTTTTGTAATTTTTTTGCCAGAAAAAAAAATCACAAATGCGTGTCTATTTGTTTTTTTTCTTTCCCCATGGCTGATAGTATTAATCCAGAAGGCCTAGAACATTTGAAGAGAGCTCATTGTATTTGGAATTAAAATCTAAAGTCTTAAAAGTCTTAAAATTAAAACCATAAAAAAGTAAAAGCTTAAAAGCACCAAAAATCCGCTTATAATGACACATAACTCTTTCAATTTCAAGAAATTTTGAAAAAATTGGAACTTGATAATCTCACAGATATCTGATTTAAAATTTTCCATAGATCTTGTTAAGAAGCAAAAAATCAGAGTACAACAGAATTAACTATCTTATCGAGTTTTGATGTAGTTTCTGTGTACACTTCATGAGATCTCCATTAATGTGAGCTGGTCTTACTAACAAAATTAGTGGAATATTATTATTTTTCAGATTACAAAACTTTGGAAATTGATAAAATAATTACGCTTTTTAGTCTTTGGAACAATCTCTGTTCGTATTTTAAGTTCCAAGAAAAATTTTTCCTTCAAGTCACGGGCCTATCCACGGGCACTGTTTTTTCTCTTTATTTGGTAAATTTGTACATGGATTTCAAAGAAGAATCCGATATGAATAGTTTCCACTTAAAACACTCTCTTTAGTTTCGTATTGTTGATGATATTCTTTCTGTATGTGAACACGGACATGACTCCCTGAGAGATACTTTGGCAAATTTTAACTCTTTTGTTTCGAATCTTCTATTCACAATGTAGCTTGAAGATTCAGAAAAGCTGCCTTTCTTGGATATTTTAATTATAAAAAATACTCCTTGCCTTGAATTTTATATATACAAAAAGCTGACCAATAATAATCGGTTTCTACATTTCTCGTCAAATAATCCCCTTCTGTGAAAAGAGGGTTAATAATCTCTTTAGGCAACAGAATTCAAAAAATCTGTTCACCTAATCATGTAAATTCTAAATTAAATTAAGTCAAAGATGTTCTATTTTTCAATGGTTACCCAATAAATATTATCGAAAATATCATAGATAGACAATTAAAAAAGATAAAACAAGAAAATAGGGAGCACGTCTCCTTCTGTTCACCAAAATCTGTTCACCTAATCATGTAAATTCTAAATTAAATTAAGTCAAACATGTTCTATTTTTCAATGGTTACCCAATAAATATTATCGAAAATATCATAGATAGACAATTAAAAAAGATAAAACTAGAAAATAGGGATTACGCCTCCCTTTATTTAGTTATTCCAGCAATTGAGAACAAAACTTTCACCACTTCAACATACATATCAAATCACAGCGATAAACTTTTCAAAATTTTAGAACAACATAATTTCTCTGTTTCTTTCAAAACTGAACACAAAATTGAACATTTTTTTACTCAAGAAAAGAAGAAAATGACCCTACACTGCGTAGTATTGTCTACAGAGTCCCATGTTTATGTGGGAAATTTTACATTGGTAGGACCAATCAAAAATTTGGTGAACAGTCTGCATGAACACAAAATTTCAATAGATAAGTCCCTGAAATTCAAAAATATAAATGACAACTTTGATTTTACCTTGGGCCTGTATATCTTTGAAAATCCTTCACATTTGGTTCTTTTTGAGGAGACAACTTCAATATCTACTGTAAATGGCTTACTCCTATCTTTTAAAGAGGTTTTCGAGATAACAAAGTATATAAACAGAAGTTTGGCTACAAATAGAGAAATCGGAGATATTTCATTTCAAGCTATTAATTTAATATTAAAAGACTCAATCAATATTTTCGGGCCAGTCTAGTTTAAGAGAACCTATCCGCATATGTAATGAAAACTGAAACTGCAAGCAAGATAAGACTATTACAAGGCAAAAAATCTTTCTCAATCATTTGGAAGATCCCCTTTCTTTGATTCTTAGCCACTTTTTATTCAGTATGTGTTCTCTCTTTGTCAATTAGTCTTCGAAAGGTTAAATTTTTTCAGCACTGAGGAATACTTGGCAGGTGTTCTTATAGAAATATTTTCTTGTTCTTTGTCTTCATATTGGGCCACTGGCTGAAACAATCCTCGTTTTCTCAACATTTTGATTATATTTTTCATTTATTATTTATTTTCCTCTCTTAGTTTCATGCGTCATGTTTAGCCAATGTGGTCTTAGAATTTATTTACGTCAAGATTACGGAGAGCATTGGACCAATATTGTTTTGGATTTTAAAATTGTGTTAAAAACATGCAAATCTTATCTGTCAATTCAATTTTAGAAACTTGCAAAAGACACCGAATTCTTCCACCTTGTTTGCGTTTCAACCTACATTCAGGCACACAATCTGAAGGAACGTTTTCAAGAGAAGGTGTTTCAAAACTTTAACACGTATTTTAAAACACCATAGATTCAAAAGATACGTCCTTAGTAATAAAATATTTAATTTCAAATCCTTATTGTATCGGACTTTATCCGTTCAAGATTTTCACCAAATGTTACATATCTCACAAATGTCTTTCCAACATGTTTTCCATTTAGCAAAAACTCGCTTATCGGAAAAATATTCAAAATTGGAACTTGAACAGTTTCAGAAAATACAGATTTTCCCTCCTAGATTTTGTTCTGGCCCTCCTTTGAAAAATCTATCGTCTAAGGTTTTCACATCTAAGGAGCGAAGTATTCTTTAAGAGCACCAAAATTTGCAATAGCTCCAAAACACGTAAATAAATCAGAAATTATTATGGGCGTGGAGTCGGCTATTTTTAGCTCTCATGGTGAGGTCTTAAATCCAGACCTACTCAGAGAAGAAATCTTAAACAGTATTCTTCATTATAGGTCATCATTGTCACTTTCAACTCAATCAAAGGAAGAAATTAAAATCCTCTGAAATTTAGAAAAGTTTAAAACACATTAACTACAAGAGCAGACAAAAGAAACACAGTTGTAATTACAAAACTTTGGATATTGACAAAATAATGACACTTGTTTGTCTTTGGAACAAAATATCATCATATTTTGATGATATCTCGGATCATTCAAATCTTGATTCAAATCTTGGGGCTATTCATGGCAAATGTTTTGTCTCCTTATTCGGTAAATTTTTACATGGATTCGTAGAATAATCTGCTTTGTAAAGTTTCCACTTAAAATACTCTCTCCAGTTTGGTTTTCATGATGATATCCTTTCTGTTTAGGAGCATGCACAGGACTCTCTTAAAGATTTTTTAGAACATTTGAATTATTTTGATTTGAATCTCCAATTTACAATGAAAACTGAAAGATTCAGAAAAGCTGTCTTTCTTGGATGTTTTAATCATAAAAAAAATAGTCCTAGCCTTGAATTTCCTGTATACAAAAACCCGACCCATAACAATCGGTATCTACATTTCTTGTCCAATCATCCTCCTGTTTTGCAATGGCACAAAATTTGCAATGGCACAAACACGCGTAAATACATCAGAAATAATTACTTGTATTGAGTCTGCTACTTTTAGCTTTAATGATGAGGTTGAAAATCCAGACCAACTCAGAGCAGAAATTGTAAAAAGTATTTTCATTATAGGTCACCATTGTTGCTTTCAACTTAATGAAAGTAAGAAATTAAAATCCTCCGAAACTTAGGAAAAGATAAAAAAAAAACAGTATATTTACACAGTAAGGAAGTATGATGAGGTCATGAAACCATATAGGAGAAGAATTGTCTGCTTTGAATTTATATAAGAACCTCGAAGAATTCAATCAATGTGAAATTGAATGAAAACCTCAAAGGATTGAGTCACTTTTGAATTGAATCTCAGTGAAGGCAGTTATTTGGTGACCGGGACTCACTCAGGGTGGTAAGCTGTATCGTTCATTATTCAAATGGGGGGATTTTAGGGGCTAATTTTGGGGGATTTTTCTTGGTTTTCCACTATAATTTGAGGGGGATTTTACGCGACGGGGAATTAAAACAGCGGTCAAATTGGGAGCTTATGTGAATGGTTATTATTACTACCTTTCTTTTTGATTCACCCTTTATTCAACTATTAACCATGACGTTTAGGGTCATCGTGTCATTAGGTTGTCACTCATTACCTAAGTTTGAAGTATAAGAATTCTGATTCCCTAGAGAATGGTTGGAGACACGAAGGACTTATTAGTCTGAGAAACACTAACATGAAAAGACATGAACAAGAATGTAATGTATTTATTTTTTTCTCAAATTTGCGGTACAAAGCTTGTTCAGGAATGTCAAACAAATGGCACTTCAATTCACTTGCGTTGGCACATATAAGGTTTCTTCATTGTGAGACCCTAGACAGTTTTTTGACAAAAATTTCTTTGCAGGTTCAATAAACTTGGCCTAAGAGGATTCTTAGGTGGAGTTTTCTTCTTCTCTTTTGATGTACTAGGCTCATCATCATTAATTAAGAAATTAACATTGTGAATAAAATCATCATTATATTTATCCATATTACACCCTTTTTTCTCGTCTGTAAAGGTAGTATTGAATTCAGTTTTAAAATTTGTCATTTCCACACAAATTGACTTTCATTCTGCTTTGAAAAATGGTGTTGACAAATTTCTGTCTGGTTTATTTCTGCGGTACTTTGGTCATGGTATAAACCAGTTTGTGGTACAGGGCTTTTTCAGGAATATAAAATAAATGGCACTTCAATTCACTTGCGTGGGCACTATGGAAAAATATACACAGAGAGATTGGTTCAAACTCGGGTCCATCTAAATATAGGTCAAAAGTCAACCTGAAACATGGCAAAATACTCCAAAAGACTCATATAGGGCTGGCAAAAGTATGGTAATAGTCTGATAATAGGCTCGCTCAAAACTCGTATAAGACTGGTCAAATATTGTAATAAGACTGGCGAAAAACTGGAAATTCTAGCTACTATACTTTTTAAATTTTGCAAGAGGTTAAATTAAGGCGTTACTATAAGTATCTTATCCATATTCCTATAGGAAAGAGGAATACATAAATTGACTACTTCAATTTTCACACAATTTATATCTATGAGATTTGCATCTTGGAACTTCTACTGTCGGACAATGTTTTTGTATTACAATTGTTTATGTTCTACTTGCATAATTTATAACTACAAGATTGACATTTCAGAATTCTTCCTGTTGAACAAAAGTCTGGTCTATAATTGTTTATTCTGCTTTGTATATTTTTTATTAGCGAAACACTGTTTCGTTATTGGCTACTGTTTTTGCACCTGAAAATATTGTTCAATACTTGAAGACATTATTCCTTTGCACCTGCGATATTGACACCGGACATTGGTTTTACCTTGATTTTACCTTGGCCTTGCACAACTTTGAAAATCGTACAAATTTGGTTCTTTTTGAGGAGGCACCTTTAAAATCATTACGGTAGATCTTCTTTCATTGATTCTTAGCTGCTTTTTATTCAGTTTACGTTCTTCTTTTTGTCAAGTAAACTTCGTAACGTTATATTTTTTTCAGTACTGACGATGACTTTGCGGAGGTCCTTGTAAAAACACTTTCTTGTTCTTCGTCTTCATATTTGGCCACTGGCTGGCATAATCCTTGTTTCTCACCATTTTGATTATATTTTTCATTTATTATTTCTTTTCATCTCTTAGTTTCACACGTCATGTATAGCCAATATGGTCTTAGAATTTATTTACGTCAAGATTACGGAGAGCTTTGGACAAATATTGTTTTAGATTTTTTAAATTTTGTAAAAAAAACATGCAAATCATATCTGTCACTTCAATTTTAGAAACTAGCAAAAGACGTCAAATTTTTTCACCTTCTTTACATTTCAGCTTACATTTCGGAACAATCAGAAAGCCTGTTTATCCTGAGAATAGGTTTTAAAATGAACTTTGAAAAATCAGCAGAATTTAACAGTGACTAAGTAAGCCACAACCACAACACTACAAAAATATTAGTCTTACATAAAAAAAAATCCAAAATGAAATTTGAAAGATAAATAGAATGCAACAGTGACAATGTAAACCATGACAAAATAATAAAAAAAATAACAAGTCTGTTCAAAATTGGAACTTGAAGAGTTTCAGCAAATACAGATTTTCTAGATTTATTTCTGGCCCTCTTTTGAAAAATCTATCCTCTAAGGTTTTCAGATCCAAGGAGCTAAGTATTCTTTTAAAAGGGCAAAAATTTGCAATGGTTCAAAAACACGTAAATAAATCAGAAATTATTACGGGAGTGGAGTCTGTTATTTTTAGCTCTCAAGGTGAGGTTGAAAATCCAGACCTACTCAGAGGAGAAATTGCAAAGACTATTCTTCACTTTAGCCATCATTTTCGCTTTCAACTCTAACAGTTAGTCAAGCAATAATAAGTAATAAACTGTACAAAAATGTGCAGAAATTATTTGAAAAAAGCTACGTTTTCTAAAGAGTTAAAGAGGCTGAGTTAAAAGTTCGAACCTTAAAACGTACAGGGATTAGGAGGTACAGTTAGGGGGCTGCCGCCCCCCAAACCCCCGCTTTCGCAGCCTTTAAATAAAAAAAAATTTTAAACTGAAAGTAAGGAGCGACATTAAAACTTAGAACGAACAGAAATTATTCCGTATATGAAAGGGGCTGTGCCCTCCTCAACGCCTCACTCTTTACGCTAAAGTTTGACTTTCTTACAACTCCTTTTTTTTAAACAATAAAAACTTTAGCGTAAAGAGCGAGGCGTTGAGGAGGGCACAGCCCCTTTCATATACGGAATAATTTCTGTTCGTTTTAAGTTTAATGTCGCTCCTTACTTTCAGTTTAAAATTTTTTTTTTATTTAAAGGCTGCGAAAGCGGGGGTTTGGGGGGTGGCAGCCTCCCAACTGTACCTCCTAATCCCTGTACGTTTTAAGGTTCGAACTTTTGACTCAGCCTCTTTAACTCTCTAGAAACGTAGTTTTTTTTCAAATAATTCTGGGTATGGAGTTGTTTTAGGTGTGTGATAAGTTAGAGCATTAGCATAAATTAGTAATAATAACAATATTCACAGTATCAAATTTAACTGCTGACTTATTTTCTAATTTTTACCTGTTTACTCATGAGGTGTTAATAAGAAGTAGCCTTTTGGTTGGGTTTGTTATAAGAGAACATTTCTTACTTTTTACTATATCATGCGTTGGCTGTTTTTGAGTTTTTGAGTCTTTCATAGGCTATTTTTGAGTGTTTCAGTTTAAGTACAATCCATATTTTTTTGTAGGCCCAATTAAGAGCTTTTATGCATAAAACAATTCAATTAAGTCCTAAATTTATGTATAGTTTGTTTGTAGTCAGGAAGTTAAGTTTAAATATTACCTCTAGAATGACAATTCATATTACTGAAAATTTATTATACTATTTTCCAAGTAATATGGTCAAAGCAAAGTTTAATTAACTATTATAATTATTCACAGACTTTTAAAGTAATCAGTTTTGATCCTTTTCTATAGTTAAAGCAGCCTCTGGCAGCCCGGCTCATTCGTTGTATTGTGAATTATTAAAATATAGTTTGCGCACTATAATGGTTTGAAATGGGGGATATTGATAGGTACACTTTTTCAGTTTAGGCCTTAGAGGTTTCCTGAAAACAATATCTTTGTAAGCAAATACTATACTTTTTCTCATGTGTTTTCTTTTCTTCTGTCATTTTTTAATTTTCCTTAAAATCAAGGATTGTGTTCTAGTTTTGATTAATAATTACTTTTTGTACCTTTTTGTTCTTTTGTCAAAAATCAATCTGATTTTCTTTTTAAGATAGGATTGACATTACATCAGGCTTTTGTTAGAATTGTATGGCTCATTTACTCATAGTAAGTTATTGCCAGTGTTATACTTCTCGTAATTAAATGATTTGTTGATGAACGAAATGAAGACTTCTCTTAACTGCTGGGTCACTTGGTTCTTCTTTCAATAGATCTGGATCTCGCTTTGGTTAATAAATCATCAATAATCTGCTCTATCATATAAATTAATCATAGTTATTCTTCCCGTTACATCGTCCTATCTCTCAAAATAAAAGTTATAAACTGTGCCACCAGCTTTAGGATCTGCATGTTGTCAATTTCCTGGGCAATTCCTTCCAAAATCAAAATCTACGATCAAACACCTTCTTCTTTCATGAAAAAAAACGGGCTTATATTCTGTGTTTAAGCAGTTACTTATCGCAGCCTATGAGAAGATCATTCAGACATTTACTTTGTCACAAAACTCCCAGTTGCTTGACTCCATAAGGCTTATCCCTGTGCGACTTTATATCTGCATAATTTGATCTAAGAGGAAATGCTAATCTTTCGTCTTCCCTACTTGACACTTCGTACACTTGTCTCCCAAAATTTACTGCTACTTTTTAGGTAGCAAACTAATTTTCATATTGATTTCTTTATACTCAAAATCAAACTTTCTCACTGATTGGTATTAGTTCATTCATTTGCATTACAGATCTAGGGGTTGAACCGCTAGTAATCATTATTTCACATGTCTTTTCAGCAGCTTTGTCAGTGCTCAAAATCCCCCTGAATCTTAATCGTTTTCCGAAAACTATCAAGATTAGTCATCACACTAGTTGTATTGGTCAGTTACTCCTGCCAGTTATATTGTTTCAGAAATCAATTAAAACATTCTATAAAACTGAAATCAAGAGGTATGACTTTTGGAAATATACCTGTTTGCCAAAGACTTAGGCAGGAAAAGTTGCTATCCCCAATGATCTTCAGTGCATGTTTAAAAGAGGCCATACCCAGGGGAGGTAGGGGGTTTGATTGGGAAAGCGCAGTCTTGGAAAGCGTACTAGCAGTTCAATCCGCAAATGAGAGAGTCCTCTCCCGGTTCTATGACAACCCTTTTATTACAAAGTGGTTGGGGGAAAAAGAAGAAAAATGAATACAAATAGTATATCACTCTGGATTACGGCAACGAAAGTTGGCTGTCTATGAAAAAAAAATCAGCTTTATCTAGTATGACTATATCATTTGAATTGAAAGCCGTAAGTAAAGGGTACAAATTATTTAAATTACCTAAGAACTTCCGAAGTACCAAGCACAGTTGTAATGACTTCTTTTTGAAGAAAATCTATCTCACTGAGGGATATATAAATTACCCAGCAGAACCTTATGACGAAATCTTGGATGATAGCAGAATAATAGATCCACTAGAACAAAAGCAAAATATTAGTGATAAAATGCATTTTTTTAGAATTTGTTTTACTAAAAGGACTGTCCTTATTTGAACTAGATTAACTTTTAAGTATACCAATCTAGGTTATGCGTAAAACTACTTGATCAAAATAAGATAATTTTGTCTGAAATTCCTATCGGAAGACCATTTTATTTATATCGTTCGACTGGCTTATTATTTTGAGGAATATTTTTTTATAATGTCGTATCAACAAGAGGAGCGGCCAGCCTATTTGAAAACAATTGTCATAAGTTTTATGGTACCATATACATTTCTATGGTTAGAAAATATAATTTAAATATAACTAAAAATAGCTAAATATAAGAGCTAAATAGCTAAATATAAGAAAATATAACTAAAAATGTAATTTTCTCAAAACCCTGGGTGGGGTAAGGTTCTCGCAGCCATCAAATGGTAAATGCTTTGGTGAGGATGCTCACCTCATCGGAGATTCTATATCTTGTTATATCCTCTTTGTATTGTGACTTTATACTTTTTGGATTTATGCAGGTATTGTTCATCGCATCTCTCAATATTGACAAGAATTTTCGTTTCTCCTTTTCTTCGCAGATAATTGTCGTCTCTGAAAGCTGCTGAGATACAAAATCTGAAATTTCTTCATCCGAACAAGTTCTGCGCATTTCAAACAATAACTATCTTGTGGAAAATATTTTCTGTATGTCATATTCATCAAATCCACCATTGTATTTCTTTTCTTCTTACTTAAGGAGTTTTCATTATGTATCAGAAATAGAAAGTTTATTAATTTTAGCAAAAGTTTTCTAATTTTGTTGTCAAGTCTAATTTTGTTGTTAATTTCATACATCTCATCGTACAAAACCAAATAAGACTCAAAATGATTTGAGAGATTCATGGCATCTAATGTCAAATGCTTGCCTAAAGTCGATGAAGAGCTGATACAGGTCTCGACCGAATTCCAGATATATCTCTAAGATTTGGCAAACAGTGAAAATTTGGTCAATGGTCGGTTTCCCAGGGCAAAAACCGGCTTGATATTCTTGGATGACTATGGATGACACGGCTATGATCCGTTGGAGTAAAATTTGGGTGAAGATCTTGGCAGTTTGACTTGCTAGGCAAATAGGACAGTAATTATCACATATCGCCTTTGACTCCTTCTTGTATAGCAGAACAATTGTGGCGTCGCACAAAGAAGTTGGGAAATGACTCTTTTGCCTGGCAGCGGATACAATCTTGTGGAAAGGATCTATAAATGGTTCATACCGGACTTTCAGAAGTTCTGCTAGCATTCCTTCCGGACCAGAGGTCTTGTTAGTCTTCAGCGCTTGGATGGGATTCTTAAACTCAGAACAGAGAGAAGGTCGGCTGAGGTCTGAGACAGTAATGGGAAACAGATCCAGGACAGCAGGGTTTTGAAGGATATTAGAATTAATATTTTCCTTGAAGTGCTCCATCTATCTCGATCGGATACCTTCTGTGCTTTGTATCTGGAAGCCGTTTTTATCTAGCAGTGTACAAGAACTGAAACTTTTCTTGCTTGTTAGCTCAAGAACTCTCTTATACATGAAGTATGAGTCGCCTTTCTTAAAATCAGACTCACACTGTTCGCATTTGTCTTTAATGTAGTTGCGATGGGCTCTACGGGTGACTTTTTCTACGGCACGCTTCAACTGCTTATATCAGTCCCTGCTCTCTCTGTCTGACCTGTTATTGTGTTTTTGTTTCTCAGCACATAATAAAATAATTTCGTTGGTTATCTAAGACTTTTTATCACCCTTTTTGGTTTCTAGGGTGGACATCGCTACTTTGCTGATGATCTTAGAGGATTCTGTGACCAGTTTTTCAATATCCTCTTTAGATAGAGTTATAGGAATTTTAGAAAGAAGGTCCGATATTTGAGCAAAGAGTTCATCGATGTAGCTCTGGCGGGTTTGACGGTTTTTGAGAAGATGTGTGTTGAAACGAGCGGGTCTCTTATTCAGCTTTGTGGAAGATTTCAGGCGTATCTTTAGTGCTGACAAGACCAGGGAACGGTCGCTGTCGAAATCACCACCTGCGAGGGTCACAGTATCTAACGCAGACGATTTCCACCTTCTAGAGACGAGCACGTAATCAATAAGATTACGAGTTTTTCCATCTGGCGAGGTCCATGTCGCTTCACGTCGTTCTCTGTGATTGAAGAGAGTGTTGGTAATGGCTAGATCACAGTCTCTGCAAAATTCAATGACGTGTTCTCCCCTCTTGTTAAGTTGTCCAAGGCCAAATTTACCCATAACTTCTTCGTTTTCAACAGAAGCGTCACCAACAATACCACTGAAGTCGCCAATGATAACAGCAAGGTTTGTTTGGGAACTGCGTCAATGAGGCTTTGTCCAAGATAGAAATTGTCAGACTCCTCATCTGGTTTGCTGCAGTCGCGAGCGTATATTTGTATGATCGTGATGTTGATCGGCGATACTTTCATTCGTATCACAATCAACCGTTTTGACACAGGTGTTACGCAAATCAAGGTTCTTCGTGCCTTACTCGTCATCAAAAAGCCGTCACATTGGCGATGGACGCCATCGGTTCTCTCAGACACTATCAGACTAGTGTTGCCGATCTTTTTTTCGACTATTGTAGGGAGATGTGTTTCTGAAAGTCCAGAAATGTCCCATCTATATCGGTTTAGTTCATTTAGGACAAGACCTATTTCGCCTTCTTTAGCAAGTGTTCTAACGTTCAGGGTTCCAATAGATAAAATCAATTTAGGGGAAAGTACAGCCTCTGGGTTCGGAGTTGTCAACATTGTTAAAGGGTCTCCATTCACGAGATTCTCGGTCGTCAGATCGTCGGTTGCCCCGGACGCGGTAACTTCGTTGGTTGCCTTAGACGCGGTAACTTCATCGGTTACCCAAAATACGATAGTGTTGGTTCTCGTTCTTGTTTGTTTGTATTACATAGTTTTTGATAAGAAAGAAGGTTTCTTGGCTAATTTCAGGACGGCTCTAAGTCACTCCTATTCATCCTTAGCAGGGGCAGCTATATCTACTACCGGTTAATGCGCCCTTCTGGCGTCCTGCATCACCAGTAATTTTCCTATTGCTGGGAGAAAGTTTGTGACCAGCGGGACATATCCATACACCGATGGGCCCTGCCCAGTGCACATTGCACCAGTTAGGCCTTCCACCTCCTCCGCCTTAATTTATGGCCCCCAGACGTGGGTACTCCAGCTATATTTCAAGACCCCCCTGAGACAAGGTCCTCCCTTGGTCCTCGTTGTTTCCCAGATGTTTTTCAACTTTATTAGTTTTGCCCTGTGCATCCAGAAAGACCTGAATGGCGCAATGCCTGTACACGGTCCTACCATTATAATTGGTACAGTTGGATTTTCTGGCAAACAAAATTGAAGCTCACTCCTAAAGAAGGCGTTTACTCTTGTTCCAATGGTTGCTTGATTTAGGTACATTGAACAGAGACCACTTCGAGATAAACCATCTTCGGTAATAAATTTGACAACCCCAACTGTTGGATCCACATAAGTTGGCAAACTCAACACACTAGAAGATACGGAATAAAAGCGTAGCTTCATCAATGGGAGTTTATAGATGGGAACTTCAGCAGGGATACTCAGTGATGAAAACTCTTCAAGGAAGCTCAGTTTAGTTGGTCATTTGGAATACTTTCACTGATCGTACCTCCCCACTTCCTGTGAGAGCATGTTCAAATCTTCTTTTTGTCTTGGATCTGTAGAGTGGGTAGCAAGATAACATACGAGCGATTGGGTCGGGGGAGTTGTAATATCCAAAAACTTTTTGAACCATTCAACGACTGTAGCAGGAGATGGATTTTCATAAGAAACCTATTCTTTCCTTGGGTCAGCAATAGTCAACATTTCCTTCTTTATCATCAAACGGTGAGTCTGTTCAAGGCTTGGGACAGGATTTAGCTTCTGAATTACCTTCAATACTATTTCATCCTTATTTTCTGAATGGACCCCAAGATGGTCACCAGGCTCGAATGAGACAGGCTTATTCAGGCTCACATCTTGCCAAGACAATCTAATTTGAATCGTGCATGGACCAGCGTCTCTGCTACGAGCAATTACTTAATTGTGTGCCACCTTAAGAGGTAGAACTTCCTTCCCTAGAGATTTTGAAAAATACTTCGTGAAGTGTGGTCCTTCAGAAGCATCTGCAGAAACCAATTTTATATTTTATTGAACAGGCTGTTGAACAGATTCTGTGCTAATAGTATTCAAAAGTTTTGTCGGTAGCTTTATGGGGAATGCTTCACAAGCAGCCTGAAGTGTCTTTTCCCACTTTTTAAATGCCTTTTCTTGTCCACTCATTTCGTCTCCGCATTCCAAGTGATGAATACCTTAAGCACCCAAAGGACCCAACAGAGCATCTAAAGCTTTTCCAAAGGCACAATAATCCTTGTATACCGTCAATCCCAGTGCGAAGCAAGAGAATCGCACGATAATTAGCCAATCGCTTGATTTGACTATCTGTGCAGGATCCTCAAATCTCTGACTCGGGAGCTTAACTAAAGGACCTCGCTTATTTCTTCTCTCTTCCTGAGCTTGGATTCTGGCGGCAAGTTGTGCTGGCTTATCTAATATTATGCTTGGAGAATTTCCTTGCTCAACGAACCACTTCTTGAGAGATTTGAAAAATTTTTCTCCATTATCTGAGGGGTCACCACTTCCAAATGTAGACGCGACTACGAGAATAAAATCGTCGAGCTCCATTTTGGCAGGGTCATAATCTTTCATGCAGATAACCTCGGGTTTAAAAGCTTTTGAGAATACATATGCCAATTGTTTGGCAAAACCAAGTGATTTGCCAGTTTCAGTAGCATAGAGAATCATTACTTTTGTTCTGTTGGCATAAGCTTTCATAAACATCCTTTGAGTGAACAAAGCTGCCCTTGCAGCTTGTCTAAACCTCTTCGAGTAATCAATTTCTCTATTTTCTAACGGTCCTCTGAAATGCTTTCCGAAATATACGTCTGCCATGGCTGATCCTGATAGTCGTACATGGGTTTGATCCAGTAGAATAAAAACTCTTGTTGGTAAACTGGAGTTGTAAATGATCCAGACGGGTTGACCCAAATCCTATCTGTAGGACATCCACCTCTTTCTTCATGCTCACTCTTGAAATTTTCAATAAAAGTCTCGCAAGCTGTCTGATGGTCAACAATGGTGATTTCTGCTTCCCAAAAACTGTGCGCTACAGCGACAACCATCTCGCTGACGGCCAAGTCCCAGCAATTGCTCTCATTTTTTTTGTGTTCAGGTCCATTATACAAGCCATCACAGGTGGGAGATTTATCTCCTAGATCACGTGATACTACTTCTGAATCCGAGTACCAGGCCCTGAAGGGTATTGCACTGAATTCTAAACCACAACAGTCTAATTTCAAACATTAAACTCCCGGGAGGGCAAACCACTTGTAGCCAAGGTCGATAAATTTGTCATATTTAGGGTGACGAAGCGGTACTTGAAGAATCAAATCTTCTGGAATTACGAAGAAATGCTCCTCTCCATCACCAGCTTGAACTATAAGGGGTAATATATCTTGTCTCTTCCATTTTCCAACCCAACCAAGCTTTTGAGCAGCCTGAGTTAGCTCCAAGTTAAAAGGGTCTCCAAGAAGGGTTCCGTCAGGTTGTTTATAGCATGCATATTCAATCGTTGTAGAATTCCACACACGAAAGTTATATCATCCTTTTTACCAGGATGGACACACCGTTAGTGCTGATCGGAAAATCCCGCCATTTGCTGCGTATTGTAGGTGGGTACACATGGCTTCAAACATTTTCTTGGCTGTACCAACATGACGACTATCAAATACCTGTAGTTTTTTCCACTGGATACGTCCAGGACACCGTGGAGCATTCCTCCAGGCAACTCTAGCACTATATTTCAATTCTTCGGTTTTCAGAATGTAACCATCTGATTCTTCGATCTACGTTTTAATTTCGCTCCAACGGTTTAGATGCTCAGCAGACCCAAATTTTTAAATGGAAGCATAAAACTCCTCAATAAAATTTTTGGCATCGTCCCAAAACTGCGCCTCCAGTCCTTTTGGGTTTCACTTCTTTAATGGTGTTCATATGATTTGAAGTACATATCTTTGGGCGGCAACTCGAAGCCTTGACGTTACTTGTCGAATGCAGTGTATCATAGAGGATTTCACCAGTGAACCAGTTTTTAAGCCGCACTCCTCAAGGAGGCACACTTGTGCCTCTGTAAAGAAGCGACCCACCACAATGTTAAGCGATTTCCGGTCCTAGCGGTCGCAGAGAGACAGCGGTGATCGCATTTTGTAGCCCAAGCTCCAACTAAGAAACGCGCAAAATTTCACCCCCCTCTGAGTTTATCTTTATGGGTAAAAGTGGGCCGGAAGTTTCGACCCTCCGACCACAGCCCCTCTTTAACGTTGTCCGATTGGGCTGAAATTGAGAGCTTAAGCTTTCCTAGGGCCCGGGAGCTTATCCTTGAACTTTCAGCTCAATCCGATTACTCCTTCCCTGTTTTCCAAAAACCAGATATAGCCACTTAAAGTTCATTTTTTTTTATTAGCCACACCTACAGGCCACAGTTGGCAACGGATGCGGATGAATGAGGACTCATTCGAATTTGAATTCGACCTGTTAGGGTCTTTTGATATTTTCAGACCGAAAACATTATCCCCCGAATTTACATTTACGAAAAACCTCGTTTTCCTATAAGAGCCCATGTTAAATTTTCCCACCACAGCCCCCTTTTAACGTTGTCTGATCGGGCTGAAATTTAGAGGATAAGCCTTCCTGGGGCCTGGAAGCCTATCCTCGAAATTTCCGCTCAATCCGATCACTCCTTTCCTGTTTTCAAAAAACCAAATATCAAGTTTTGTGGGTATTTGTTTGCGTCAAAATTACATCGCACAGAATAAAAGTAATGTAACGTTTCTTTGGTACATTGGTCACTACTCCTGACTGTCAGGCGGAAGACCCGGGTTCGATTCCCCGTCAGAGAAATTTTTTTACATATTGAATTTAAAGTTTAAAAAAGAAACTCAGTTTCTTTTTTAAATCCAATCTATTAAATCCTTCGGCTCAACAGGCGTCTCCAGAAGATCTCTTTAAAGAGGCACAAGTGTGCCTCCTTAATCTTAAAGAGCAGGGGGTCTGGGAGGTGGCAGCCCCCCAACTTTAACTCCTGGCACGATCAGCTAACAGTTAGTCAAGCAATAATAAGTAATAAACTGTACAAAAATGTGCAGAAATTATTTGAAAAAACTACGTTTTCTAAAGAGTTAAAGAGGCTGAGTCAAAAGTTCGAACCTTAAAACGTACAGGGATTAGGAGGTACAGTTAGGGAGCTGCCGCCCCCCAAACCCCCCGCTTTCGCAGCCTTTAAATAAAAAAAAATTTTAACTGAAAGTAAGGAGTGACATTAAAACTTAAAACGAACAGAAATTATTCCTTATATGAAAGGGGCTGTGCCCTCCTCAACGCCTTGCTCTTTACGCTAAAGTTTGACTTTCTTACAACTCTTTTTTAAACAATAAAAAATTTAGCGTAAAGAGTGAGGCGTTGAGGAGGGCACAGCCCCTTTCGTATACGTAATAATTTCTGTTCGTTTTAAGTTTTAATGTCGCTCCTTACTTTCAGTTTAAATTTTTTTTTTTTAAAGGCTGCGAAAGCGGGGGGTTTGGGGGGCGGCAGCCCCCCAAATGTACCTCCTAATCCCTGTACGTTTTAAGGTTCGAACTTTTGACTCAGCCTCTTTAACTCTTTAGAAAACGTAGTTTTTTTTCAAATAATTCTGGGTATGGAGTTATTTTAGGTGTGTGATAAGTTAGAGTATTAGCATAAATTAGTAATAATAACAATATTCATAGTATCAAATTTAACTGCTGACTTATTTTCTAATTTTTACCTGTTTACTCATGAGGTGTTAATAAGAAGCAGCCTTTTGGTTGGGTTTGTTATAAGAGAACATTTCTTACTTTTTACTATATCATGCGTTAAATTTTTTTTTTATTTAAAGGCTGCGAAAGCGGGGTGTTTGGGGGGCGGCAGCCCCCCAACTGTACCTCTTAATCCCTGTACGTTTTAAGGTTCGAACTTTTGACTCAGCCTCTTTAACTCTTTAGAAAACGTAGTTTTTTTCAAATAATTCATTATTAGAATGCTGCTTCATTTTGTATGTTCTTCCCTCTCTGATAGTTTTTTATGTGATTCAGAGGTCTACTTAAGTCAATATTCAATACTTGTAGTATGGACGATATCAAGCTCAAGCGAAAGAGATATAAAATTACTTATTTTTCGCTTTAAATGCATTAAAATCCGAGGGAAGTCTCGACTAAACGTTTTGAAGCCTTTTGTTGAAAACCAGCTAATTTCGTCCATATCAGAAGAAATAAGGGGTCCTTTTAGGTTGTAAATCATATTATGCTTACAAAACTTCTGTTTTAAAATTTGAACATAGTTCTTTTGATCGTTCTTGCGATTTGCGATCGTATATTTTCTAAGGCTTGCAGTGAGGTTGTCGTTTCATTTGAATTCTTTGGCAATGGTAATATTTTGATTTTGCCCACGTATTTCTTCAGTCTTCTACCTCGGTTGACATCTGTGTTATTCAAGAACAATTGCTCTTTTAAGTATTAAAAATTGCTTCCTTTCCCAGTCATCGCAAGTAATCTCACTCTCATAAACATGCTTTGGACTGTCAATTGCAAATGTTTTTTCAATTTCGGTTAGCTTTTCACAACTTAGAGAAAATTTCTAGGTTTAAATGCATTGCCTGATATATTGATTCTATTTTCAGGATGTACCAGAAATAGAAAAAGTTTTTTAATTTTACCGTCAATCTTAAACAGCTCACCATTCATAGCCACAGTAGATTCCACGTCTAAATCTGATTTACGTATTGCATCTCTTGATTTAAAGCCATTTCAGGCTTTAGCATATACAAAAGATCTTGAGAAGTTGGTGGGTTTTGATCTTTTAAAACCATCATTTTGATAATGTTGTATACCCACTTAAGGTTTTGTTCTGAACAGTCAGTATATGATTTCATCAAGATGTGTTTCAAAGTGTCCATCATTTCTGATTAATATTGGATATCATTACATGATATCACTAGGTTTTTGATCCCACAAATCGTGTAGTTTACAACAACTGAAAAAAAAGAGATTCAAGGATTAAAAAACATTTGAAGACAAAGTAGAAACCGATAAATTATTGGTTTTGAAAATTAATCATAAATGGACACAAAAAACTAGGGTAAGCTTGAAACAAAGAGCCCCTTTATTGGATTTCCTAGAATAGCAGAATTAATAAGAAACAATCCATTCTTTTTTGTTTTCCCGCTTTCCAACCTCCCGGCCGAGGACAAAGCATCAAGAGATTGACACGAACTTTTTTGTTGTTATTTCTTTTTAGCCAAACTTAGGATTTCCTATGGGGCCCGAGATTAGAAACTGCTACCGCAATTTTAAGTACCAAAGAGCATTAGTTTGGGTGCCGATATCCATCATTCCAAGGCAAATTTATATTGCTAGGCAACACCACAATCCACTGTTTTGGCAAAGCTTAAACCAATTTTGGATAAATCATATCTTCCCATGGTGAGGTTACAGGGAGATTTTTACTACGCTGTCAAATTCAGCATGGGTAAATGGATAATTATATGGGCTTTGCAAATCCTGATTTGGAATTCTTTTAGTTTTGGCAGTCATTTAAGAAACCTCTATAGCATTTGGATCATTTTTCCCTAATCTTATATTTAGATTATTTGAAAAAAACTACGTTTTCTAAAGAGTTAAAGAGGCTGAGTCAAAAGTTCGAACCTTAAAACGTACAGGGATTAGGAGGTACAGTTGGGGGGGCTGCCGCCCCCCAAACCCCCCGCTTTCGCAGCCTGTAAATAATAAAAAAAAAATTATGAAGAAAGTCAAACTTTAGCGTAAAGAGCGAGGCGTTGAGGAGGGTACAGCCCCTTGCATATACGGAATAATTTCTGTTCGTTTTAAGTTTTAATGTCGCTCCTTACTTCCAGTTTAAATTTTTTTTTTATTTAAAGGCTGCAAAAGCGGGGGGTTTGGGGGGCGGCAGCCCCCCAACCTTTACCTTCTAATCCCTGTACGTTTTAAGGTTTGAACTTTTGACTCAGCCTCTTTAACTCTTTAGAAAACGTAGTTTTTTTCAAATAATTTCTGCATATTTTTGTACCGTTTATTACTTATTGTTGCTTGACTAACTGTTAGCTGATCGTGTCAGGAGTTAAAGTTGAGGGGCTGCCGCCCCCCCCCCCAAGCCCCTGCTCTTTAAGATTAAGGAGGTACACTTGTGCCTCTTTAAAGAGATCTTCTGGAGACGCCTGTTGAGCCGAAGGATTTAAAAGATTGGATTTAAAAAAGAAACTGAGTTTCTTTTTTAAACTTTAAATTCAATATGTAAAAAAAATTCTCTGACTGGGAATCAAACCCAGGTCTTCCGCCTGACAGTCAGGAGTAGTGACCAATGTACCAAAGAAACGTTAAATTAATTTTATTCTGTGCGATGTATTTTTGACGCAAGCAAATCCCCACAAAACTTGATATGTGGTTTTTTGAAAACAGGGAAGGAGTGATCGGATTGAGCGGAAATTTTGAGGATAAGCTTCCAGGCCCCAAGAAAGCTTACCCTCTAAATTTCAGCCCGATCGGACAACGTTAAAGGGGGGCTGTGGTGGGATAATTTATCATGGGCTCTTATAGGAAAACGAGGTTTTTCGTAAATGTAAATTCGGGGGATAATTTTTTCGGTCTGAAAGTATCAAAAGGCCCTAACAGATTGATTTCCGCTTCGAATGAGTCCTCATTCACCCAGATCCGTTGCCAACTGTTGCCTGTAGGCTGGCTAATAAAAAAAAATGAACTTTAATTGGCTATATCTGGTTTTTGGAAAACAGGGATGGAGTAATCGGATTGAGCTGAAATTTCGAGGATGAGCTCCCGGGCCCTAGGAAAGCTTAACCTCTAAATTTCAGCCCAATCGGACAACGTTAAAGGGGGGCTGTGGTCGGAGGGTCGAAACTTCTGGCCCACTTTTACCCATGAAGATAAAGTTGGAGGGGGGTGAAATTTTGCATGTTTCTTAGTTGGAGCTTGGGCTACAAAATGCAATCACCGCTGTCTCTCTGCGACTGCTAGGACTGGAAATCGCTTAACATTGTGGTGGGTCGCCTCTTTATAGAGGCACAGGTGTGCCTCCTTGATTATGGGCACTCTCATTAGCTTTATCTTGATCTGTCATTAGTAACACTGATTATTAGACACTACAGGGAGGTTGGAGTTACTTGGTGGAGGTTTTCTTTATATCTTTTTAATGAAACCATGTACCTTACTTACTGGTTTACGGAAATTCAAATTTTCAATAAACTTCACAGTTCTTTTTCTTAGCTTGCTAAATCACTCTCTTAAATGCTGCATAAGCTCTTTTCACCTTAATATACTTATATATTGTTGATGCTTGTTCATACTCATTTTTCCTTCTTAGATATGTCTTTTTAGCTACATCGCAATCTTTGTTTACCAAATACATGAATTCCTTTGTCATTGCGTTTTTCTCACATTTTTTCGAAACTTCATCTCTTAAATATGCCAGATATATTTTTATGTGTTGATGCAAATTTTCTTAGATATTCGCAAAGTTTGTTGTTTTCTAGTAAGTCTTTAGGATTGGTAACTGTCTGATTTTGCCTGTGTATTTCACAAATCTACTACCTCGCTTCAAGTCTTTATGATTTAATAGTAAATTATCTTTCATTTTTAACAATAATCTTCCTTTCTGCTTGTCTTTGCTTATAATTTCACTCCCCAGAGTTTTTTATTTAGTATTTCTCTTCACATCTTAGTGCAAAATTTCTTGTTACAGATACTCTTGGCTTTAAATTTTCAAGAAATTAACGAAATGTAACATTTCTTGATTTGTCTGTAAGTTTTTCAATTTCGCTGTTAACATTATACAGCTAATCATGCATAGCCAAAGTATGATCAAAGCCTAAATTTTATTTACTTATAGTCTCTTCCATTTATGAAACTAAAGAGTGTAACATGGTCGAAGATCTTAAGAAGCTTCTGGGTATAAATACTCTTAAATTTTCGATATAATTTTGTTTTGTGTCCTCCTTAGCTTCTCTTCCTCATGATCAGAATCTGTGTTTATCAATATCTGTTCAAAAGAGTACTTTGGTTCTGCCAAATCGTCAATAATATTGGATAATATAGTTTTGTTTTCTGGACTTGGAAACTTCTTACAAAACATGCGTTTAAAAATCTGATGAGAATTCCTTGTCACACATTTTTTTGACACTTCATCATTTTTATGTGCCAGGTACATTTTTATGTGCAGGTGCATGTTTCTTAAGATATAAACTAAGGTTGTCGTTTAATGACAAGTCTCTTGGATTGGTAATTGTCTGATTTTGTCGGCGCATTTCTCCAATCTATTACTTAGCTTCAAGTATTTATCATTCAATAAGAATTTATTCTTCATTCTTAAAAATAAATTTCTCCTTCTACTTGTCTTTGCAAGTAACTTTATTCTCCGAAAACTGCTTTGAACTGCCAATTAGACATTTTTCCATTGGGTATACCTCTTCATAGTTCAGAGAAACATTTTTGGGTTCACATAATCTGGGCTCTATTTTTTCAAAAAATTCAGGAAATACCATATTTCTTGAATTGTGTATAAGTTTTCAGTTTAGCTGTCAATGTTTTACAGCTTATCATAAATAGCCACAGTAGACTCAAGGTCAAAATCTGATTTAATTATTGTATCTCTAATTTTAGAATTGCTAGAGAGTAGCATGTGCAAAAAATCCTTAGAAATTGATGGTTTTACATCCTCTAAGAATCTCAATATAATTTTGTTATGGACCTGCTTCAGCTTTTCTTCCTTACAGTCATAATCTATTTTTATTTGTGTTTGCTTTCAGCTTTTCTTCCTTACAGTCACAATCTATTTTTATATATGTTTGTTCATATGTTTGTTCATTAAAAAACTCACTCAGTGGTAATTCTTTGCACCCCTATGCCCGGACCTAGTGAGCCTATTGGTCAATCCTGGCCTGAATATAAGCCTACCTTGTGCAGACTGGGAGATGTTTGACCGTTAGTCCTATTACATTGTATATTAGTTCTACATTGCTCTTTAAAGCTTTAGTGCTATTGCATTGTACATTTGGCAATTTTAAGCCTAACAGATTAAAGTCAATTAACCTACGAGATTCCCCAAGCTAACATAGGCAAAGCCGTTCTAGGGCTGATGGCGCTCGGGAAAATATTTATTACAGTGCCCCCCTCCTGACTCAGATACAAGCAAAAAAGCCAAATAAGATGAAAACGGGTATTACCCTAACCGCAGCTCCCCCCCCTAGTTGTGGTGACTGGGGCAGCTTAATATTTATTTAGTTATACCTTCTCCCATTTATGAAAATAAAGAGGGTAACATGTTCGAAGATCTTTGGTATTTTTTGGGTTTACATAGTCTTAAATTCTCAACATAATTTTTATGCCTTCTCTGTTGCCCGAGTACAACTCTGAAAAAATAAGAAGCACATCTTAATGTTCCATAGCCACCTAGCTTTACTTGAGCAATTTTTTGTTACATTCGGGACCGGAAACAGCTTTGTACGAGTGATAACCGTTTAAACTCTCTCGCACTACAATATCCTCCATGATGTTACGCCCTAGGTATCTTCAGCTGTGGTGGGGTTTAACTAAAGAATCTCTTTTGCGTCATTTATCGCATACCACTTGGCATACCTCTTCATAGTTCAGAGAAACATTTTAGGGTTCATATAATCTAGGCTTTATTTTTTAAGAAATTCAGAAAATATAAAATTTCTTGATTTGTGCATAAGTTTTCAATTTAACTGTCAATGTTTTACAGCTCATCATAAATAGTCACAATAGGCTCAAAGTCAGAATTTGATTTACGTATTTATCTCCTATTTGAGAATTTCAGGAGAGTAGCATGTGCAAAAGATCTTCAGAAATTTCTGGTTTTACATCCTCTAAGATTGTCACTATAATTTTGTTATGTGCCTGCTTCAGCTTTTCTTCCTTACAGTCATAATTTATTTTTATATATGTTTGTTCAAAACTGTTCATCAGTTCTACCTAATTGTCCACTAAAAATTATCTAATTCAAAATTTAAAAAATTAATTAAAAAATTCACTCAGTGATAATTTTTTGCGCCCCTATGTCTGGACCTAGTGGGCCTATTGGTAAATCCTGGCCTGAGTATAAGTCAACTTTGTGTAGACTAGGAGAAATTTGAGCGCTAGTCCTATTACATTGTAGATTAGTTCTAGATTGTACTGTAGAGCTTTTTGCCCTTAAACAAGGGCTTACACTTAAAGCCCAAGATTAAAATTCAATTTTGTCTGGCTTTACTTTGTCATAAACACAATAATGCAAGGAACTTGGTAATATTTCACATGTGGAACCAATCGAATGTCAAGTTCTCCCAAGTTTTTGGTCGAACTATAAAAGCCCCTTCAATTTATGGTCACCTATTAAGGAACTTTCTCTGTCAACGTTTGTTACGTGTTGTCCTTGATGATTTTGTTTCAAAAGAGCATTTATTGCTGTCAGGAATACTCCAAGAAAATAGTCTTGGGCCAACTCTTTTGAAAGTTCTCATAAATAACCTAGGGGATAGCCTTGTGAAACTGTCAAATTGTCAAATCGTCAACATCATTGCTTGATATGGCTTTTTTTTTAGCGTCTTTGTTTTTGGGCGTGGAGCAACGCAAAGGCCGTTGATTCACGCACGGCTAGACGGACAGTATTCGATAAATATTCAACAGAGCATTAAAATTAAATGCAAAATATAATGTTAATAATCACTTGTAAAACGTGAAACAGTGCCATTGCATTTTGTAGCACACTAAGTTTGTTCTACTATTTGTTTGTCTTCGCATCTAAGTCACAAATATTGTGTCTCTATTATACCCACTTTACGCACTTATTTCACTAAGTAATTGTTCTTCACTATTAATGCAACTTTTTAGTTCTTGATTCTTCCCTTTTCACTTAATATAAATTTTAATATTTAAGTTTTTATGTAGATTCGTTCAAGTTTGTTATATTCTACCAAATTAAGGCAATTGTCTGAATAATTTCTCGAATATTTTCTTTTCCTCTTCAAAGATTTTATTTGTTTCAGAAAATTATTATTAGCTTTCTTGGGCATGATATTTCACATATTATTAGGTTAAAGCTTACGTTGAACTTTCAGGTATTTATTATTAATGGATTTTGTTGCTACTCGATGGTCTTTTGTCCTTATACAGCTGGAGTGGCAGATTCGGTCTAAGTTCTTGTTGATGCACCAACATTTGTATAGTAGCTGTCAGGTTTCATTGTTGTCTGCGAGTTCAGGTTTTCGGGGCTGGTTTCTGCAGACATTGAGCAAAAAAGTGGCAATTGCAAAAACATTTGCATATATTTTAAAACGGAATTACAGAAATTCAAAAACTTTAAAAAAGAAAACCAATAGTTTGAAGCTTAGTAAAAATCGTGGTTAAAAATCGGACTTGCTGTAATAGTAAAATATTTATGAATAGACTGCAATATGAACAGAATGTCTTAGGATTCAAAGATGTATACTTTATTTTCAAATAAACCCAGCGTTACTGTTAAAAAAAATATATATGAAAAGATATTAAATTACATGAAGAGGTATTTATACTAGGTTGTTATAACAAGCTTACTGTCAATAGCAGCTACTTCACCTTGAAATTTTCCATGAGTGGAGTCGTTTTTGAACACATATGTCACATAAATGGGATTTATAAATGGGTCATTGACAGCCACTATTTAAGAGAATTTGCTGTTTTTTTCCAAAGTAGCTCGTATTACAAGACAACCAATCTGTCCAAATCCATTTATCAAACAGTTCGTGGTAACAACCTGTAAAGAGAGGTAGCCCGGCTCAATAGTAACCAAAACACGAAAAAACGGAATTAGATTCCGATAGTTATATCAAAAGAATTGGATTAATGTACTGATTTTAAATGATTAAGCTTAATTTGTCAGGGAAAGGTTTACAAGGTATAAAACTAAAATAAACAATGTCATTTATTTATTTCTTTATTAATTAAAAACCCGTCTACGAAAACTTGAAAAGGACAGAGCAAAATATAAGAACAAAAGGAAAAAACAATAGTATGAGACAAATATTGACAAAACCAATGAAAACCAAATAAGAACGTTAATTATAAATAAATCAAGGATAAAATAAAAATAAAAACAACATCAAAACGAAGCTAATACAAGGAAAAAATAGGAACAAAATCAAACGAAGCAAAAGCAAATTCGCACATACAACATCAACACATTCATGCATAATTATATATAAAAAAAAATATGAAAAAAAGAAAAAAAAATAAAAAAAAGCGACAACAGACGAAGTTATTGCACTAGAAGTGGGCCTAGCTGTTAACCAGCTAATTTTCTATTATGTTTTACAATAACTCGAGAGATAACTATTTCTGGGTCTGCAATTTTGTATTTTTTAACTATAGGTAAATTTCTGTGCCAAGGTGGCAGACGTAGTAAATATTTTACAAAACGGAAAAACAGCAAATGGATTTTTGACTTTTCAGATTTTTTAAATACTCTCCGAAATGGGGCGATGTACAATATATGGGGAAGGTATTGCATTGAACAGGCTAGCTAAGAGATGATGATTGAATTGGAACTTGCAAGAGATAATAGAGGCCTATGATGCTGAAAATTGACGGTTAAGATGCTCGATGAGAAGAGATCTAGTGCGACATAAAGAAGACCCGATGGGAAGGCCTAAGTATGCTATGTGATCAGCAGGCTGAACTGTTGAGCTTCCAAGTGCTATTGAAGGGGGAATAGGACTCTTCCAGTTGAAAAGAACTATTTTGGACTTCGCCAAATTGAACTGATGTACCTCGAGTAAAATGAAATATATTCAAAATACCAAACAAAGTTCCTTCTTTCTAAAGATAATTCCAACTTCCTCTAATTAAGTTTAAATCTAGTTTCAAAAAGAAAGAAAAGTCCTTAATCAGCAAAGAGAAAAATTGCAGATAGCCTCAGACAAAGAACGGCGCTATCCAAGCTTTGGATTTCGCTAAGACAGTGGGCAATAAAAAAGATGCTACGCACAATATTTCTAAGGAAGTTTAAATTATAGGAGCCGTGTGAACGTTTGAATCATCAGAAATATTTAAGACAATTTATTGGACGAAGGGTTCGCATCCTTGGGCCACTTGAGCCAATTGTGAGCCAGTTCTTAGAGCGCAGGATAAAAAACTACGTTTGATAGTGGGGTAAAAGTGCTTTTTGGAGGTATTCGTAAATCAGAGTCAGGATCATTTAGACAGAATTATTTCGGCGTTCAAGCTTTACAATTCTTTCATTGTTGTATCTCAGTCACCGTTTTTGTCATTTGAAGTGACCTACTGCTGTTCACCTAAATATGTAAGTCTCAATAAATCTATTGCTTTTTACCTGTGTTTATTTCATTTTATATGTCTGTATCTAGTCTAACGGCAGGTAATTAGTTCGCATACCTCCAAGGTAAGTTCCCAAGGAATCTGATCTCCAGATAGCTCGAGGAGAAGAGGTCACATCTAAATGGCTACACATTTTATTTTCTCTCATTAATTGAGGGTGGGGCAAGCCTTGTTGGCACAACCTTTAGCGCTATAAGCGGTGCTATCTGAGAACTTATAAGGTGTAAGTTCACGGCTTTTGAGCATAATATTACATTTGACACGACCGCAATTTATTACCGCAATTAAGCCCAGTCCTTTCTTTTATAGCATACTAAATACCTTTTATCGCTACAAATGGCGCAGTCGGAAATAGGAGGAAAACTTGCGAACTAATTAGGCTATAGAACTTTTTAATTTAAATTCAATTATTCGAGAGATACAGACATATAAGTAAAGTGATTAAGCCTATCACCGCTAAGCTACTACAGGAAGCCCTTTAAAATATCTCATAGGAGATAATAGCCTCCCCCAAAATAGGTTAAGTGAAAAAATAAATCTATTCCGAATTATTCAAACGCAAAAAAAGGCAGAGGATTTAGAAGAAAAAGTAATGGCGCAAAAGTTGGTCACGAAAAATATAGAAATAGCAAAGTCTATCCCTCAGTACAGTGGTCAATCAGATATTGACGAATTTTATATCCAATTGGCCCAGTTTGTGGAGCTAACAAAAACAGAGCTAGAAACGTTAGTCGACATGCTTCTACTACGATTAAAAGGCCAGGCCTTAACCTTTCTGAAGCAGATTGAACATACTATAGGTGACGACGCCAGCTTGCCAATAAATACGGTGGACAAATTGTTAGAAGCATTTAAAGATAGATTTATCGAAACCAGTTCCATAAATAAATTAAAACACGGAATGGTGTGCTTTGACTATTCACAAAATATAAGATAATATCTTGATAATATACGCATTTCGGTAGAGGCAAAATACGGAAGAGGTTCAGGACAACTGTATGAAAAAGTCATACTAATTACCTTTTTGCAAGGGCTACCCCCAAAATTGTATAGAATGGTAATATCCAAAAATATTCAGACGTTGGATCTTGCAGTTCAGGAGGTAGAGCGATTGATCGAAGTTGATACGATGGTCGCAAATCACAGTAAAGCAAAAATAAATAGCCTAGGCGATTCAAACGCGAACCTAATCTTCAAGAGTGATCAGGTGTCTCCCAATTTCTTTTCAAGGGATAACTCCCCAGTGCCACAAAGAAATAAAATGCAAGAACCCGCTAGGCCGAAAACAGTACGTTTTCAGCCTGTCAAACAATCCAATTATGAAAATAACCATACAATAATAAGATGCTATAATTGTAATCGACCTGGGCACATTGCGAGGGAGTGCCGTTATGTCCCCAATCGCATACCAAGAATTCCTGTCGGTAGTACGCAAAATTACAGAAACCATTTGTTCGGAAGAACAAATTTTAGCGCCGGTGGTGCACTAGGCTATAGCCATGGAAGATTGCGCCAATCAGTACCTCACAACACGTACCAACCAAATTTGTATAACCCTCCCCTCAATAGACAAATTAGTTACCGATTTGAAAACCCAAATCATCACCAAAGCCAATATAATGCGAGAATGCTATATAGAAATCACAAAAATTTGCCGACGGGAAATGAAAATTTTGCAAGCCAACGGCATTGGCAGTCAGCACCAGCAAGCGGCACTGACGCAAGACATCCAAGTTACCATAATAATGCTTGGTGAAGGCAGACAGACGTAAATCAATTAGATATGTCTACGGAACCTCATATGTCTGAATATTCGTTGCAGGCACCGAAGCATGAAATAAATCTGCAGAGAAACATTTCAGGCCCCTCAGAAATATAAAATGGACCTGGAGGGTGCCCAGAATATTTAATAGGTCCAAACTGATAGTAGTTCCGTCTTGTAGTGATAGTATTAACAAGTTACCCATATTTAATGATTTTTGTGTAGAAAATGTTTACTTTAAGGCCTTAGTTGACAGTGGTGCGACGGTCAATATCATAAGCTTATGCGTATTTAATATGTTGCCTCTGCATATTAGGCCACAAAGAAATTTTAATAATCCCAATTTAACTAGTGTGACTACGGATCCCAATTTAACTAGTAATTTAACTAGTGCATAAATTGGACGCAAGAGGTTCAATTTGCCTAAACGTAAAAGGGACAATAGGATCTTTCCGACAAATTTTATAATATGCGATAACTTTCCGCACGAAGCAATTATAGGCACAAATTTTTTAAGGTCTAATAGAGTACTTTTAGACATAGCGAACGAGAGGCTTGTCTACCCGGCTAAGGTAGAGGAAGAAATTTCTACCTTAAGAAATCGTAACAGAGGTTACGAAGACAACGTAACAGTAAACAAAATTTCTGGTGGTATAATGTCGCAATATTTTGAACCTCATGTCTCGCAAAAAGGACATGGCATAGTTAGAAATTTGTTCAATTATTCTGAGAGACATTGCAGAGATGAAGTAAATTTAAATAATAAAAGTATTGAATCTGCGAAAATAAAAATAGGAGATATGCGACAGTACAGGTCAAACGAAATCAAGAAAATAGCGCAATTATGGAAAAACATAATAAAACCCAACGTGACACCGCAAGATGCCGCAATGGCGAAGCATAGCGCCAGTATGAATCTAATAAATAATGAAAAAAAGAGAAATATTACGGATTCACGATAAGGAAAACAAAAGTCCCTCCCAAAACGATGCAAAAAATTCAAATATCACTGATGATTGAACCAGTGGTTAGCAAATCCGAAACATGGTTTGCGACCCCATCAAATGAAATTCCTGAAAATCTGCTATGTGAGGAACAGATTATATCTTACGATAAAGGAGAAGGTTTTATTTGGGTAACTAATAACCACGAAAATGATATAATTACAATAAAAAAGGGGGCATGTTTAGTTCAAATCCAGGTTTTATTGGAGAATGATTTAAATAGATGGGAAAATCCCAAAAGAAACCTAAGTAACGGTATTAAAACCTCAAATAACAATTATCCTTTAACTAAATCGCAAATTTTAAACAAATTTAATATGGATCATATTACGGACTTGGAACTAAAAAAAAAATTATGCGAATTACTATGGAATTTTAAAGATGTATTTTCCGCATCTGAAGATGACATTGGACTGATACCTTTTTATGAACACTCAATTTTAACGACTGGTAATCCCGTAGCAAAACAGCCATATCGTGTGCCATATAAGCACAAAGAATGTTTAAAAAATAAAATTCATGAATTAGAAAAAAAATGAAATTTTATGCCCAAGTATAAGTCCGTATAGTGCACCAGTGATCTTAGTACCAAATAAGAATTGTGACCTTAGACTTGTAGTAGACTATAGAGCCCTCAACATACAAGTAGTTAGCGATAAATTTCATTTACCAAGAATAGATGAAATTCTTGACTCTATTTCAAGCAAAAAAAAATTTTTACTTCTTTGAACCTTACCCAAGGCTACCACCAAGTGAAAATAGACGAAAAAGATTTCCATAAAATTGCATTTTCAGCATCTGAATGTGGTTCATCTGAATACTTAAGGGTAGCTTTTGGACTTAAAACAAGTTCAAGCGTGCTATGTAGACCCCTATTACACCTGTTAAGAGGATTAAAGAACATCATTCATTTTGTTGATGATGTCATATGCCTGGGAGAAAACACTGAACAACACTTAGCAACATTAGGTAGGGTGTTCGAAAAGTTCAGACAGGGCAATTTAAAATGCCAGCCTGAGAAAGTAAATTTATTTAAACCTAAAATTAAATTTTTAGGAGTAGTAGTAACACAAGGAGAGATATCCCCAGACCCTGATAAAATAAAATGTGTTGATAACCCTAAACCCCCTAGAACTATGAAAGAATTAAGAGGAATTTTAGGTCTTACTGGCTACTTCAGAAAATTCGTGTGCAATTACGCCCAAATTGCGAAACCCCTCACGGAATTAGCTAAAGGGAACTCCCAAAATGTTACCTGGTCCCAGGAAGCTCACACTTCCCTAGACCATATCAAAAAGGCACTCACTTCTGAACCAATATTATCAATTCCTGATTTCAAAAACGGACAATTTGTGGTCACAACCGATGCTAGTTCAAAGGGCATTGGCGCTATTCTTTCGCAAATAATCCCGGTAGAAAACCCTAATCCTCTAGAGGGAACGCCTAAACAAAAACCAATAGAAAAAATTATATGATATTCGAGTAGAACTTTATCAAAAGGCGAAAGTAGTTATTCCGCCACAAACCTAGAATTATTATCATAATCCACCTCTTGGACAAATTTAGACACTATTTAATTGGTAAAAAATTTATACTACGATCAGACCATAAAATCTTGCAGTACCTGCGCACATTTAAAAACCCCACGGGCATTCTAGCTAGATGGATTATGAAAATCCAAGACCTAGATTACGAATTTGAATATTTGAAAGGTAAACAAAATTCAGCTTGCGACTTTTTGAGTAGATACCCAGAAAATATTCCGTCGGAAGCTGAGAAAAATGAAGCTAACACTATCAATGCTAAGAGCAAACATGGACGTAAGAAAAACAAAGTGAAGGACACGGTAAAAGAAAATAAGATTAACTATTGTCCCTTATCTTCAGAAAATATAAAAAGAAAGCAAAAAAAAGGACGAAAGGTGTGTAAAACTTATTAATTATTTTGTGAATGACGATGCGTTACCAGATAAATTCAAAACTTCTAGAAAAGAGATAGATAATTTTTACTATGATCTTGATGAAGAAATACTATGTAGAATCATGACTGCTGAGACAAATAGAAACCAAACCTCAATAATACCTGTATTACCACAAAACTTAATAGTGCCTGCATTTGAATATTTTCATTCAGATATAGGTGGACACTAAGGAATAACGAAAACTTTACATAAAATAAAACAATATTTTTACGTGCCGTCGGCAATAACAAAACTTGAAGAAATTGTAAGTACATGCGAAGCGTGTAACTTAAGAAAAATCCCCCAGGCTTAGCCTAATCCTCCAATGGGAAGAGTCCCGGTAGAAAAAAACACCTTCGATATTATCTCATTTGACTTATACGGAACGAGCGGAGGCTTGCCTGTTTCCAGCAGAGGCCATACTTGTATTCTCTCAGTTATAGATCACTTTTCTGGATTTAATTTTGCAAAAGCATTAAAAAATTAAGGTGCTTACGCCACCAGTAAGGCGTTAGTGAAATTATTTTTACAATTTGGCGTTCCAAATAAAGTTTTGAGTGACAACGAAAGTAATTTTGTTTCAAAGGTAACAAAATATTTAATGAGTTTTCTTAACATAGAGAAAATGGTGACATCTGCGTATCACCCACAAGCTAATGGTAAAATAGAAAATAGGCATAAAATATTTTCGAATATATTAAGTATTTATACAAAAGACAATAGGAACGATTGGGATCAATTCTTACCTTATTTAACTAACGTAATCAACACTGCTTATTCAGAAACAACCAAAGACAATCTATTTTATTTACTTTTTGGTCGTGATTTTAGAGTCCCGTATGATGAGATTATTGATCCTCGGCAGTATTATAATAACTCGGAGGATTACAAACAAGAATTCATAAATAGGATGAGGAAAACTTATAAAATAGTTAGGCAAGATTTGGAAAAATGTGAAAGAAACCAGGAGCTAAGAAACCAAACTTTAAAAATTCTTACTATTCAAGCTTTACAATTCTTTCATTGTTGTATCTCAGTCAACGTTATTGTCAGTTGAAGTGACCCACTGCTGTTCACCTAAATATGTAGGTCTCAATAAATTTATTGCTTTTTACCTGTGTTTATTTCATTTCATATGTCTGTATCTAGTCTAACGACAGGTAATTAGTTCGCATACCTCCAAGTTACGTTTCCAGGGAATCTGATCTCCAGATAGCTCGAGGAGAAGAGGTCACATTTATATGGCTACACAGTTTATTTTCTCTCATTAATTGAGGGTGGCGCAAGCCTTATTGGCACAATCTTTAGCGCTATAAGCGGCGCTATCGGAGAACTTATAAGGTGTAAGTTCACGGCTTTTGAGCATAATATTACATTTGACACGACCGCAATTTATTACCGCAATTAAGCCCAGTCCTTTCTTTTAGAGCATACTAAATACCTTTTATCACTACACTGAGGCCCAACTTCAGTGTATCTATAAAAAGATACACTGATATTACTATATAACGTTGGTTATAATAAAACGACATAATTCCCATTGGGAAATCTAAAACAGAGATGTATTCAAATTTGTTTTGAGAAAGGAAACAACGATAAAGGGCTTATTTAATTCTTCAATACTTATTAAATAAACATAATTTACTCTACATTATTAAGTTTGAGGTCTAATTTTACAACATATTTCATGCCTGCATTGTTCACGCACGTCCGTGCTGTTTAAGAAACGCATGTTGCAGCGTCATAGACACACGGTTTTACGCAAACAACCTTACAATGAGGGAACAAGAGAGCAAGGACGAGTGGAGACCTCTATAACCACTCGCTTTCTCATGTCTTCCCTTTTTCTTGGCTTAGACGTTCTCTTGGGATTCTGGGTTTAACCTTTGCATTTCAGCCGTTTCCCCGTTTTCTTCTCTTGGTTTTTGCCTTCTTAGTCTCAGGATTTTTCCATAATTACAAGTCAATAGGGCTCTTATGGTCAGGGAAGTCGCGAATACGAAACATACGGCCAGTAGCATGTTCCACCAGAAATTGGTTGAGAACAATCCGTATCTATTATCCACATACGTTAATCTCTGGTCTTCATTTGTAAATAGGGGAATGTGGGAATCTAATGCTTCTCTTATTTTTGTAAGCCTTATTGTCCCTTTATTCTTCTCTATTTTTGACCATATCGAGGTTTTCATTTCCTCGTTATCTATATTGGGAATAGTGTACGACAGGGTTAATTGCCTTGAAGTTGGTTATTTTGGGACTTATTATCTTTGTGCTCGTGGTAATTAACGGCATTCGAACAGTTGACGCTTTGGTTACAAGTCGACATCTTTGTTTTATGGTTATCGTATCAGAAATCATGATGGTGTTCATAAACATGAATGGAATCCCAGGGAACGGAATTCATGATTCCTATGATCCCATTCATCTATACGAACATGCTCAGCTCATAATTAGACGCTTTTGTACTGGTAGTTTTTTTTTGTTTTTTTTTATGACATCAATCTTTGTTACGACCTGGGTCGATTTTTCATAGAAAATCCAAGGGGACCGCCAAAATCCAACAAATTAAAAGCTGCATGGGCTTTGAGTTCCTCCCCAGGCTTCCCACAAAATTTGGTCCAACACCACTTGTCGTTCTCAGTCTACCACGAGCTTCCTACTTTGGGCCTTTCTCTCTGATCACCTATGTTTTGACATCACTCGTATTATTTTTTTTTTCATTAATATTGACTTGGTTAACTTTACTTGCACACTGTAAAATCTATTATGGTGGATCACAAGTTGATTTTCATAAGGGATTTGAAATTTGTCTTTACATTAATTAGAGATGTTTCCATCTGTCAGGTTTTTAACCGTTCTGCCTGACTGTGTCGTTATTTTCTCCTCTGTTTTTTGCGGCTTTTTTCTTTTTCGGTTCTGCCTGCGAAATAAGATCCAACTTTTTATATTTTTTTTTCAAAATTCATGCCCTTTTAATTTTGTTTCTTTCGCGTGTGCGGCGGTTGAAGTCAGTTTTGATTTTCCTATTCCTTTAATTACCCTATGGTCTTATTTGCCCTCAGACTCTTCGGAACTGGTTTCCGACAAATCCTGATTAGAACTTTTAGAGGTGGCACTTTTTGAGCTATCACCTGCCCTTCCTTCGTAAATTTCTACTCCTTTGGAAGTAGAAGGTTTATTCTCTAAGTCCTCGCTTTGAGTTTTCAACTTCGGAGATTTGAAAGATTCTTGAGAGCTTTGAGAGGAATCAAGAGTTTTTGAGGGGTTCCTCCACTGTTTGAATGCCATGTCTTCAGGGGGATGGGGCATTTTTTGCACTAGGGTTTCCCACCATGAATTCCACTGTTTAGGCTTGACCTTGGACACAGTTTGATCATGATATTGTCCTTGCTGGTCATCCTTGGGAGTTTTATTCTCGGGTAATGTACTTTGACTCGCTTTTATGGGGAAATTTATTAAATCCATAGCTTCTCGCAGGTTTGTTTTAGTTAAATCTTTGGGAGGAGTTTTCTTCACAGTAATACCGGGGGTTTCTACAGCTCTGTTTAATTCTTCCAGTAAAGAAAGGGGCCTTTCTATTGGTGTTACAGGGGAAACCATATTGTCTGGAAATCTTTTGGGGGGGGGGGACAAGGGGTCGAAATTCTATCGGGGAAAAATTGGGTTTTTGGAGATATTGTATAATCCAATTCTCCCGCGCTCTCTGATGATGAATTTTTTGAGCCTTTTTGCGTTTTTATTCTTACTGGTATTAGGGATTTTTCTTTAGGAATAACTAGATTTTTCATAGATAAAAATTCTTCGAAGTTTTCCTCATCGCTCTCATTCTCGAAATGGTCTTGCTTGAAATTAAAGGGTTTTAGCTCTGCTTGCCAATCTTGATTTAGGGGGCTCATTTTCTGCATCTCTGGAAATTTGGCTCTTTTTATTCGGCTAACATGCGCCTTGTAAGTTCTTCCATTACCAGGGTTTTCCATTTTAAAAGTGTAATCGTTATCGTACTTTTTGACTATTCTGTACGGTCCAGAATATTTGTTGGAAAGTTTTTTGCCTTCCGTTTTTGCTTCGTTCTTAGCTCTTGGTTTATTTTACATTTTTCCAACTCTTGCCTAACTATTTTATAAGTTTTCCTCATCCTATTTATGAATTCTTGTTTGTAATCCTCCGAGTTATTATAACACTGTCGAGATTCAATAATCTCATCATACGGGACTCTAAAATCACGACCAAAAAGTAAATAAAATGGATTGTCTTTGGTTGTTTCTGAATAAGCAGTGTTGATTACGTTAGTTAAATAAGGTAGGAATTGATCCCAATCGTTCCTATTGTCTTTTGTATAAATGCTTAATATATTCAAAATATTTTATGCCTATTTTCTATTTTACCATTAGCTTGTGGGTGATACGCAGATGTCACCATTTTCTCTATGTTAAGAAAACTCATTAAATCTTTTGTTACCTTTGAAACAAAATTACTTCCGTTGTCACTCGAAACTTTATTTGGAACGCCAAATTGTAAAAAGATTCGCTAACGCCTTACTGGTAGCGTAAGCACCTTGATTTTTAAATGCTTTTGCAAAAGTAAATCCAGAAAAGTGATCTATAACTGAAAGAATACAAGTATGGCCTCTGCTGGAAACAGGCAAGCCTCCGCTCGTTCCGTATAAGTCAAATGAGATAATATCGAAGGGGTACTTTGCTACCGGGACTCTTCCCATTGGAGGATTAGGATAAGCCTGGAGGATTTTTCTTAAGTTAAACGCTTCGCATGTTCTTACAAATTCTTTAAGTTTTGTTATTGCCGACGGCACGTAAAAATATTGTTTTATTTTATGTAAAGTTTTCGTTACTCCTAAGTGTCCCTCTATATCAGAATGAAAATATTCAAATGCAGGCACTATTGAGTTTTATGGTAATACAGGTATTATTGAGGTTTGGTTTCTATTTGTCTCAGCTGTCACAATTCTACATAGTATTTCTTCATCAAGATCATAGTAAAAATTATCTATCTCTTTTCTAAGAGCTTTGAATTTATCCGGTAACGCATCGTTATTCACTAAATAATTAATAAGTGCTACACACCTTTCGTCCTTTTTTGCTTTCTTTTTATATTTTCTAAGGACAAGGGACAATAGTTAATCTTATTTTCTTTTACCGTGTCCTTGACTTTGTTTTTATTACGTCCATGCTTGCTCTTAGCATTGATAGCGTTAACTTCATTTTCCTCAGCTTCCGACGGAATATTTTCTGGGTATCTACTCAAAAAGTCGCAAGCTGCATTTTGTTTACCTTTTAAATATTCAAATTCGTAATCTAGATCTTGGATTTTTCATAATCCATCTAGCTCGAATGCCCGTGGGGTTTTTAAGTGTGCGCAGGTACTGCAAGCTTTTATGGTCTGATAGTAGTATAAATTTTCTACCAATTAAATAGTGTCTAAATTTGTCCAAGTGGTGGATTATAGATAATAGTTCTAAGTTTGTGGCGGAATTACTACTTTCGCCTTTTGATAAAGTTCTACTCGATTAGCATATAACTTTTTCTATTTGTTTTTGTTTAGGCGTTCCCTCTAGAGGATTAGGGTTTTCTACCGGGATTATTTGCGAAAGAATAGCGCCAATGCCCTTTGAACTAGCATCGGTTGAGACCACAAATTGTCCGTTTTTGAAATCAGGAAGTGATAATATTGGTTCAGAAGTGAGTTCCTTTTTGAGATGGTCTAGGGAAGTTTGAGCTTCCTGGGACCAGGTAACATTTTGGGAGTTCCCTTTAGTTAATTCCTTTAGGGGTTTTGCAATTTGGGCGTAATTGCACACGAATTTTCTGAAGTAGCCAGTAAGACCTAAAATTCCTCTTGATTCTTTCATAGTTCTAGGGGGTTTAAGGTTTTCAACACATTTTATTTTATCAGGGTCTTGGGATATCTCTCCTTGTGTTACTACTACTACACAAGCGCGCTTGAACTTGTTTTAAGTCCAAAAGGTACCCTTAAGTATTCATATAAACCACATTCAGATGCTGAAAATGCAGTTTTATGGATATCCTTTTCGGCTATTTTCACTTGGTGGTAGCCTTGGGTAAGGTCCAAAGAAGTAAAAATTTTGTTTTTGCTTGAAATAGAATCAAGAATTTCATCTATTCTTGGTAAAGGAAATTTATAGCTAACTACTTGTTTGTTGAGGGCTCTATAGTCTACTACAAGTTTAAGGTCACCATTCTTCTTTGGTACTAAGATCACTGGTGCACTATACGGACTTATACTTAGGCGTATAATTTCATTTTTTTCTAATTCATGAATTTTATTTTTTAACCATTCTTTGTGCTTATATGGCACAAGATATGGCTGTTTTGCTACGGGATTACCAGTCGTTAAAATTGAGTCTTCATAAAATGGTATCAGTCCGATGTCATCTTCAGATGCGGTAAACACATCTTTAAAATTCCAAAATAATTCGCATAATTTTTTTTTTTAGTTCCAAGTCCGTAATATGATCCATTTTAAATTTGTTTAAAATTTGCGATTTAGTTAAAGGATATTTGTTATTTGAGGTTTTAATGCCGTCAATTAGGTTTCTTTTGGGATTTTCCCATCTATTTAAATCATTCTCCGATAAAGCCTTGATTTGAACTAAACATGCCCCCTTTTTTATTGTAATTGTATCATTTTCGTGGTTATTAGTTACCCAAATAAAACCTTCTCGTTTGTCTTAAGATATAATCTGTTCCTCACATAGCAGATTTTCAGGAATTTCATTTGATGGGGTCGCAAACCATATTTCGGATTTGCTAACCACTGGTTCAATCATCTGTGATATTTGAATTTTTTGCATCGTTTTGGGAGGGACTTTTGTTTTTCTTATCGCGAATCCGTAATATTTCTCTTTATTTTCATTGTTTATTAGATTCATACTGGCGCTATGCTGCGCCATTGCGGCATCTTGCGGTGTCACGTTGGGTTTTACTATGTTTTTCAATAATTCCGCTATTTTCTTGATTTTGTTTGACCTGTACTGTCGCATATCTCCTATTTTTATTTTTGCAGATTCAACACTTTTATTATTTAAATTTACTTCATCTCTGCAATGTCTCTCAGAATAATTGAACAAATTTCCAACTATGCCATGTCCTTTTTGTGAGACATGAGATTCAAAATATTGCGACATTATACCACCAGAAATTTTGTTTACTGTTACATTGTCTTCGTAACCTCTGTTACGATTTCTTAAGGTAGAAATTTCTTCCCCTACCTTAGCCGGGTAGACAAGCCTTTCGTTCGCTATGTCTAATAGTACTCTATTAGACCTTATCAAATTTGCGCCTATAATTGCTTCGGACGGAAAGTTATCGCATATTATAAAATTTGTCTAAAAGATCCTATTGTCTCTTTTTACATTTAGGCAAATTGAACCTCTTGCGTCCAATTTATGCCCTGTCACACTAGTTAAATTGGGATTATTAAAATTTCTTTGTTGCCTAATATGCAGAGGTAACATATTAAATACGCATGAGCTTATGATATTGACCGTCGCACCACTGTCAACTAAGGCCTTAAAGTAAACGTTTTCTACACAAAAATCATTAAATGTGGGTAAGTTGTTTTTACTATCACTACAAGACGGAACTACTATCAGTTTGGACCTATTAAATATTCTGGGCACCCTCCGGGTCCAATTTATATTTCTGAGGGGCCTGAAACGTTTCCCTGCGGATTTGTTTCATGCGTCGGTGCCTGCAACGGATATTCAGACATATGAGGTTCCGTAGACATATGAGGTTCCGTGAGGTTCCTTTGCTACAGTTGGAAACAAAGATAGAATAACGTAGTATATGACAAATGGATATTCAAATGAAATGATTTGTTAAATTTTTTGTTGATCGCTAACGAGTGGTGGCCAATCATACGGTCTAATTTTTATATCATATATGAGATATTTTCACAGGATATCATATGTATTTTTGAGAATACAGTCGACAAGAGCCACTTCATACGCGCCATCGAATCTAATGGTGGGAGAGAGTCTTAACCAAAAATCACTTGTTTTTATTCAAATCATTGTAGAGTGGACCAGATATATTGGATACGAATGTAACATAGAAACTATTGGGCATTGTTAATATCTTCAACTGCAACCCAAGAATCAAAATCAGAGTTGTATCTTCGCCAACAAATAAGCAACTGTCTTTTGTCCCTGCAAGTACGACTCTTTAATATCTTTTCAATTTGATAAATTTCACTAGTGTTTCTAACTTTTTGTAGTTTTTAATAATAAAAACCACCGAGAATCTCACCATCTTTAGTGTCTCGTAGACGATATATAATGGGTTTGTTGTCTAGGATTTTTGATACTTTAAAAAGTTAATTCGAACAGTATCGCCAACATTGAATTTATTCTTCACAATCTTTTTTTCGCTGCAACTCAATTATAAATCAAAAAGAAATACGGAAAAAATTACAGAGCTTTAGACCCCCAAAGGGGGGGGGGGGTAGTAAACATAACATAAAACAATAGCCCTAAAATGAAACCAAAGGACAAGAAAAAAAACTACGATGCCAATAAAAATAAATTAAATAGACAAATTGAAAAGGAAAGATAAAGGGGAGAAAAGGGAGGAAGAACTAAATGTCTAGGCATAAGAGGTGGTTAGTTAGCTGATTTTTAAAATGTCCATAGGAATGAAATAGCCAACTTTTAACTGGTATGTAATTCCAAATGAAGCCACAACATTAAACTGGATTGAAGTATAATCTAATAATTTTGGTTTTATGAATGAATGTATCCATATCATTTCTGACTGACAAAGAAACACAAAATTCAATGTGTAATTCAGAATTTAAAAGATATAATTGTTTGAAAAAATTAAGGAGGAGTCCATGTAATTACTTAAAAATGAAACAAGAGAAAAGAAAGATGTGTGTGGATTGACCATCCAATAGATTCATGCTGAGCTAATCTTTCACCTCAGACACTAATTTAATTAATTTGTTATATATTTTGAAAACAGAAAAGGTAAGAGAAGAGAACGTTGATAGCCATACTGTTGGACAGCAGTATATATTTGTTTAAGGACAACTGGAATATTGTTTAAGATTGTTAAATGTAGATTGTTGAATATTGTTAAATGTATTTTCACTGTGATGAACTTCCTAAGGGCTAACGTTGGACAGATATCGATGGGGGTCGTTGATTATATATTCGCATAATTTTATCTAAATCATGAATAAAAGCAGCAGTATTTCTCAATGTACAATATCTTGAAATTAACAGTCGAATCGTTCTTATCATTCGTTCGGATAATGCAGCCTTTATCGGAATTTGACTATGATAGAGCTTTGTATTATATTTCAATAAAACCTTTTCCACATATGGATTAACAAATTCCCTACCACGATCAGTTTGAATTTGTATATAGCTATCTTGTTCAAGAATACTTTTTATAGCCTGAGGAACTTCATCACTTCTCTTTGACCGCAATGGAATAGTATGTGCATAGGGACTAAAGACACTGATTGCAATTAGAATATATTTGTCGGGAGTATTGTGATGTCTTTGAATCTCATCTAGAGTTAAAAGATCTGCTTGCATTATATGCAGTGGGAAAAAAGCTTTAGTTTGTCGATAATGATTGCCACGAACCTTATGATTTTGATGTTGAGTGTAACCCAGCTCATTTTCTAGCAACGAATTTTTTTTACAACGGGCATCCTGTAAACTTTTTAAATGAAATAAAAGGCTGATAAAGAAAAGGCTGATTAAGCATGAAAAAGGCAATAAAAACGAGCGTTTTCAACTTTTGTACCTTATAATTTCCAATAGACACATTTCATTACCTTAGATACCAATTCTTTGGGAGAAAATCACAAGAACTTTACTAAAACATAATATTTCAACTTGTTCTAAATCAATCACACCATTGACACTAAACCATTTAAATATTGATCCTATTTACGATAATATTTTAAAAAATGAACCCATATTAAAAAACAGAGTATTACAGAATATCCCAGAGGCTAGTTCAAATAATAAACCAAAGCAAATAGCAGCATCAAAAGTCTCGCATAAAATTATGTCACAATAGCTTATTCCTTGTATATTTTAGTTTATGTATATTTTTTAGTTTTATTTTTTTTCTCTATCCTGAAAACACCTTGTTAGAAACGGGTAAAATATTCGTTTCTGTTTTTTCTTCGTTTTTATTTATTGGCTATACACCCGTTTGTTGTATTTTTTTGTATTCTCTGTCATTGCTGGCCAGTTCGGCTTTAGATCTTTAATTTGTCAAGTCTAAGGGCAAAAATAAGCCGCATCGGTGAATTTTTATTTTTTTTAGTAATAAAACATGCAAATCTAATAAATCAACAAGCTGTTTTAAAAATTTGTAAGAAAGAAACAGTTATTACAAAGTCTTTTAGATTAAACACCCACTTTGGTATTGAAAGTGAAAAGAATTTAAAGGATAAATTAGGTGTCACAGCTTTAAACCATATAATTGCCGAACAAATACCGAGACTTTTCAATTTAGTTAGAGATATTGATTATCACGAAAATTTTTTTTTCAATAACCTTCCGTCGGATTTTTTTCTTGAAAGTCAAGGATATCGCTATCAAGTCATTTAATCACAATTTTCCCTTTTCATAGCCTGTGTTGGCTGATAAATTAAATGTACTTATATTCCAGAGGTTCGAAGATTCTGATAGCTTTTGTCTTCACGAAAAGATCCATAAGATCCAGATAAATGTCTTTAGGCTCAGAGCCTAGCTCTTATTCAACTATATAGTACTTTGTTAATTTTCTCCCATTAATATAAAAACTAAAAGAAGAATCTCTTCTTATACCGGAATAAAAGAAAACGTCTTGGAACATATTTATTACATATATGATGTGCAACTATAAAACAATTAAAACAAGCTCAGGTAATAATTTAGTATACACTGGAAGCAATAACAGAAATCGAGGTTATCATGATGACTTTTTTTAAATTCTTTGACCTGCTACGTACGAATAGGAGGAAAAGCTTTATAAATATAGAAGACTTTATACAAACAAACTGAAAATAGGAGTAGATAAGAAAAATGACAGGATTTATTGGAACAAGACAGAAAGGTTTTTTTATCGAACATTGTCAACTTTAAGGAGTCCTGCTTGACTTCCAGAATGTGACGTGGCACTCAAACTACCATCAAGTGAATCTAAATCTAAATCCGTATTTATAATAGTTTTTTCTTGAAGAAGGAGTAACTCATTTGCACTTAATGCTGCTTGTATAGTACCGTTTGAAGAAGCACGTACAGGGATACTCAAGGAGCTTTTAGGTAATGTCCCACTTTTGTTGCTATTCTTACCAACGCCACCTGTATACAGCATGTCACTTTTTGAAAAATCAACTGAAAAAATAAGAGTAAATTTAATACGTAAATTGCAGAGAATGACTCGGTCTTTAAACTTTTAATTGTACCTTTTCTTCCTTCTTCTTTTTTTTCAACATCATTCTTAATATATTTTAACACAGCCAACCCGGAAAATTCCTAAATTTATAAAGGCTAAAGGAAATAAACACATTTGAAAGTTGTTTTCTTTTTAATCTTATAGTGCCTCAGATGTAGTAAACCAAAAATAACCCCGACTATTGTTCAGAAAAGCGATTTCTTAAATTACTCTAAGCTCCGTTATATAAATATCTTACCTAAGAATACTTAGCCACGCAGAATAAAAATAGGCTATGAGTGCTTCCTGATTTTTGAGAGAAGAGATTTTATCAAGGTTATCACCAGGACTTGACTGAGTAACAGAATCACCACCAAGCTAAAAACTTGAACTAAATATTATTTTGTTTGTTTATAGGTAGCGTCTTATTGCCAACTAGCCGGGTACAATGTGTTTTAACAGATGTACCGTTAATAGTATTCTCTAGCTGTGTAAATTAGAGCTGAGATGGATCACTGCCATTTATTCTTCCAAGTTTCGAGTCTAGTTTCGCGAAAAAAAGAACACTTCTTATAACGGCCCATTCCTGTACTTTGGAATTAAAACCATAGTTTTTAGTTTTTATCTTTAACATTGGTTTTCTTTAACTTAAGACTATCTGCACAACCCGGTCTTAGAACTTACATAAAATCTGCATTTTTTTTATATTTAAAATAATTCAGATATAGCAATTACAAATCAGAGCTAATGATTTTGACCACCACAATACTTTTTCATTATTTCACGAATTACACAAAATAAACTTAAAACAAAAGTATTATTTAAGCAAACTAATGATCAAGTCTAAATTCTCGAAACATTTGCACCGAAAGGAATACTTGACCCTTCAATCACAATTAGTGTCAATACCATAAGAATTTTGCACGCCTTTGTTTTCCTTTGTTTTCTTAATTTATCTTAAATTGGTCAAAATACTTCCGTTTCCTGGATCATCTAAATTTCAGTGTTTTCTGAGTATTAGAAAAGCCAGCTACTATTTTAGGTTCAATTTCTGTATAAAAAAATACAATAATAACATTAGATAAAAGCTTACAAAGAAAATACACATGATGTCCTTATCCAGCGTTAACTATGAACGGTTTCTATAAAGACCTTTCAATTTCATAATGATCACAAAATCATTTCAGATCCGTACAAATATAGCATGTTGTTAAGTTCCACAAGAATAATGTTCTTCGCCTTATTGTACCAACTATTCACTCGCCAGTTTCTAAATTAGGAAATTGGTTGTCAGCAGCATTTCGTCCGCCTGAATTTGGAAAATTCAGTTGATGTTGTAAACAAGCTAAGAAATCGTCACATAGACAAAAATACAATTCTCTGTAGTTCTGATGTTGTATCCATGTAAAAAAAGTGTGAGTTTAAAAATTTGAACTCATATAAAAAAATAAAATACGAAAAAATTTTGAATTAATAGATGATGTAACGTTGGTAAGACACGACGTCTAAGTCATTATGAAACTGGTCTCGTTGGTATACAAGTATTCTTTTTATTTTGGTTTTAGAGGAGAATTTTATCAATAGGTGTTCTGTTTAGCTATGGACGCTCCTTTAAGTCCAATCCTGGCTAATTTATTTTTGGATTCGATAGAAATGCCCACTATTCAGTGTTTTTGTCTGTCTCCTTGTTTTTGGGTAGGTTTATGGACAGTATCTTATGCTTTTGGGAACATGGATTGGATTCCTTAAATTTATTTTTTGACCATTTAAACATGTTTAACAAAAATATTAAATTTACTCTAGAGCTAGGAAAAGAAGATAGGCTACCCTTTTTAGATATTTTATTTATAAAGAGTGATAATGGTTTACCTTTCCAATTTATAAAAAACCAGCTCATAATGACAAGTATTTAAATTTTCGTTTATCTCACCCACTTTCAGTAAAAAAAAAGGAGCAGTCACAGCATTGGTTGATAGTGTTTTTAAAACTTGTTCATTGGAGTATATTGATCGCGAACTATTGTAATTGAGAGATATTTTATTTTACTACGGGTATCCTGTAAAATTTTTAAGTGAAATAATACATAAAGGCAGACTAAGCATGAAAAAGGTAATAAAAACGAAGGTACTCAATTTTTTAACCCTACAATTTCCAATAGATACATTTCGTTATCTTACATATCAATTCTTGGAGAAAAATCAACAGAACTTTACTGAAATATAGTATTTCAACTTGTTTTAAATCAATCAGACCATTAAGTAGCTTTCTAAATTCTGGAAAAAATATGACACGTAATAGTTTGTCAAGTGGAGCTTAGCAAGAGCAAGAGCATCTCTTGCTCTTGCGGGAAATTTAACATCACTCGAACAAACCAGCAATTTGTGGAACGATTTATTGAGCACCCGAATGTAATAAATAATGTTTAAAATTCACAAAACCCTCAAAAAATTTCACTTCAACCATAGCAGAACATATATTTTTTAACTTGAACAATTTTGTGCAGTTCGAGGAAGCAATATCCATTTCCAATGATCATGGTTTCACGCAATGGGCTCCTGAAGCATTAGAAACAAAAAAAGACATATTTTTGCAGATTGATTAATCAATAGAGATACTGGGATTATAAATATTGATCCTGCTTATGATACTAACTTAAATAATGAACTCATATTTAAATATAAAAATAAAGTATTGGAAAACTTCCCAGGGGTTAGTTCAAATAATAAACCTAAGCGAATAGCAGCATCAAAAACTTTGCATAAAATTATGTCAGAATAACTTATTCCTTATTCATATGTTATTTTAAAGTGTTTTATCCAGTCACTTTTGGGATGTGGTTTCATCAAGGTAGCTTTAAATGGTAAATGTTGAACAATTGTATTTTTAATTTTTAGGTAAGTCTATTTTAGTTATTTAGTCTATTTAGTATTTTTTTAGTTTGAGTTTTTTTCTCTATGCTGAAGACGCCTTGTTAGATATGGGTAAAATATATATATATATTTTTTTGTGATTTCTGTCATGACTGGTCAGTTTGGCCTTAGATCTCTTATTTGTAAAGTCTACGGGAAATGACTTAGCGGCATCAGGTAATTTTTCTTTAGTTAAAAAAACATGCAAATCGAATAAATCAACAAGCTTTTTCAAACAAGTGTAATTAGGAAACAGTTATTTCTAAGTCTTTTAGATAAAACACCCACTTTGGTATTGAAAGTGAAAAGAAATTAAAGGTTAAGTTAAGTGTCATAGCTTTAAACATTGTAATTGCTAAACAAAAACCGAGTCGCTTCAATTGAATTAGAGATATTAATTATCACGAGAATTTGTTATTCAATAATCTTCCGTCGGAATTTTTCTGGAAAACTAAGGATATGGCAATCAAGTCATTTAATCATGATTTTCACCTTTCAAAGATGTGGTTGGCTAATAAATTAAATGGACTTTTATTTGAGAGGTTTCAAGATCTGATACCTTTTGTCCTCGTTTTTGTCCTGGTCCTGCTATCAAGAACATTTAATCCAAGTCTTTGACTATTCAGCAAGTAGCAGTTTTGACGAAGATGCCGAAATTTTGCTTTCATTAATCGGTTTCTTATTCTTAAATAGTCTCCCAGGTGGAGGGTAGTATTTTGTCCCCTGAAGCCCAACAAGAACTTGAGCCAAAATTGTAAAACATTTGAACAAATTTGATAACAAAAAAATTAAGAATAGTACCACAAGAAATGCCGTAAAAACCTTTACACTTTTAAAACAAGATAAAGACCTTAGCATCACGAAAGCTGATACAGGCAACACAATCGTCATAATCGATAGCAGTGATTATGAGCTAAAAATGAAAGCAAGTAACTCAGATAAGATTACTTACAAAAACTGGGTTTTGATCCCACTGAAGGATACAAAAAAGAAACATGACATGAATTAGAAGTACCAAGAAACAACTTACAAATAACCATTCAATTTTATAATAGATTCTTCCCTAGAGGTTGTTAAGCACCGAAAATTTATGGTTTGCCCAAGATTCACAGGAATAATTCTCTTCGCCCTAATGAATCAATTATTCATTCATAGGTTTCTAATATAAAAAAAATGGTTATCAACAGCATTTTTTCCGCTTTTGGGGACTCAAAGATCTTATTTAAAAAATTCAGTTGATGTTGCAAACAAATTAAGAAATCGTCACATAGACAACAATACAATTCTCTGCAGTTTTGATGTTGCATCTATGTAAACAAACTGTTATGTTAAGATGTGAATTCATATTAAAAAAAATATCCAAAAACATTTCGAATTGATAGATGAGGAAACGTTGGCAAGCCTGGATGTCGAAGTTACTATGTTACGAAGTTACGAAGTTACTCACTGGTAAACAAGTATTCCTTTTATTTTTGTTTTAGAGGAGAATTTTATCAAGAGGTCTTCGGTTTAGCAATGGGCACTCTTTTAAGTCCGTCCAATCCTGGTTAATTTATTTTTGGATTCGATAGAAATGTCCGCTATCCAGTGTTTTCGTTAGTTTCCTTGTTTCTGGGGTAGATTCATGGTCGATGTCTTATGCTTTTGGGAACAGGGATTGGATTTCTTAAATTTGTTTCTTGAAAATTTAAACAGGTTTGACGAAAATACTAAACTTGTTCAAGAGCTAGAAAAACAAAATTGCTGCCATTTTAGATATTTTAATAATGAAGTGATTATGTTTACTTTTTTCATTTTACATACAACCAACTCATACTGATAGGTATTTAAATTTATTTTCATTTCACCCAATTTCAGTAAAAAAGGGAACAGTCATAGCATTGGTTGACAGTGTTTCTAAAATTTGTTAATCGGAGTATATTGACAGCGAACTATTGTATTTGAGAGATATTTTATTTTACAATGGGTATCCTCCATAATTTGTAAATGAAATATTACAGAAAAGACAGATTAAGTATGGAAAAGGTAAAAAAAAAATCAAAGTTTCTCAACTTTTGGACCGACAATTTCCAATAGATACATTTCGTTATCTTGCATACCAGTTCTTTGGGAGAAAATCAAAAGAACTTTACTTAAACATAATATTTCAACTTGTTTTAGATCAATCAGACCATCGAGTAACTTTCTAAAGTCTGGAAAAGATATAATACGTAATATTTTGTAAAGTGAATTTTATAGCATCCCTTTTACTTGCGCGAAATTTTACATCCGTCGAACACACCAGCAATTTGTGGAATGAGTTATTGAGCACAGGAATTTAATAAATGCTCTAAAATTCACAAAACCTCCAAAAAATTTATCTTCAGCCTTAGCAGAACATATATTTTTATATTTCGGACCATTTTGTGCAGTTCGAAGAGGCAACAGCCATTTCCAATGACAAGAGTTTAACGTAATGGGCTCTCGAAACATTAGAAATAAAAAACATATTTTTGCTGGCTTATCAATTAATATAGATACTGGGCACATAAATATTGATCCTATTTATGATACCATTTTAAAAAACGAACCCATATTTAAAAATAAAAATAAAGTATTGTAAAATGTCCCAAATGTTAGTTCAAATAATAAACCGAAGTGAATAGCTGCATCAAAAGCTTTGCATAAAATAATGTCGCAATAACTTGTTTCTTGTTCATATGTTATTTTATAATGTCTAATCCAGTTACTTTTTTGAGATGGTTTCATGAAGATAGCCTCAAATTGTGAATGTTAAGCTATTGATCATATTTTTAGGTGAGTCTATTTTAGTTTTATGTATATTTTTTAGTTTTAGTTTATTTTTTTCTCTATGCTGAAGACGCCTTGTTAGATATGGGTGAATTATTCGTTTTTTTTTTGTTTTCATTTACTGGCAATAGACCCGTTTGTCGTATTTATATTTTTTGTATTTTATGTCAATCTGGCCAGTTCAGCTTTAGATCTTTTTTAAGAACAAAATATGGACATATTGGACTTAGTTAGCTGTTTGATTCATCTTTTACTATTCCAATTTATGATATCTGAGCAATAATTTTCATTTTTAATTAAAACTAGAAAAATACTTGAAAACTTTAAAAATAGTTTTGCTTTTTGCTGGTTTCTAACTATTTGACTGGTAAAAAACAAGATACCGTTTAGGCAAAATGCTCAAGCAGCTGCCACTTTTCTAAATTTTCATGCCAATATATTTCCCTTGCTGTTAAAGCCAAAGGAAAGAAAGTTTTATAAATAGAGGTTTTGGATACGGCAGTTCTAATGGTACATTTTTTTGTTTTGATCTCACTCTATTTTTATGAGTTATGGCTTATTATATTTATTAAAATTGGATGTGATCATTTCTTACTAGGTTGCTAGCTACTGCCGCAACCCGGATAAGAGATCATAATAAAATTAATCAGCTTTTAAGACTCATAATAAAATTGAAACTAGCATATACAACAAAATAAACGCAACAAAATAATTATAACAAAATAAATAACTTTTCGGGTCATTCACAAAATAATAAACTTCCGGATTATTCACTGCATTATTTTCAAAGAGAGTTCATTGACAAAGTTCATTCAAAGTTCTTAATGTAAATTTTTTTCTTTAATCTTGCCAAAATGTAAAACAAATTTCCAATGAAAGTGGTAAAGCCTTCCGTGTCTTGTAATTGCAAACCAAATGTTGAGTCTATAGATGTTTCCTGGGATGGTCTGTTTTACATTTGAGCAAGATTAAAGAAGAAAGTTTACATTAAGAACATTGAATGAACTTTATCAATGAAATATCTCTGAAAATAATCCAGTGAATAATCTGGAAGTTCATTATTTTGTGAATGACCTGAAAAGTTATTTATTTTCTTGTATATAAATATGCTAGTTTCAATTTTATTATTTTAGTATTTCTACTGAAGACGGTCGCTGTATATGTGACCAAAATATCTGGACTTATGTACCTTTTTTTTCACTGTCTAAATAAATGGATTTATCCCATTTGAAGGTTTATTTGTTCGTCTTAGAACGGCAGTGTGGTCTAAGAAAACAACACCTAATTTAAAGGTGTAATGTCGAATACACGTCGTATATATGGGTAAATAAGACCAACCCAGTAAATATCTATTAAATCAACATTTGGTTTGCAATTATAAAACGTGGAATGCTTTACCGCTTTCATTGGAAATTTGTTTTACATTTGGGCAAGATTAAAGAAGAAAATTTACATCAATAATCCAGTGAATTATCTGAAAGTTCATTATTTTGTGAATGAGCTGAAAAGTGATTCATTTTGTTGTATATAAATATAATAGTTTCAATTTTATTATTTTAGTATTTCTACTGAAGACGATCGCTGTATATGTGACCGAAATATCTGAACTTTTGTACCAGTTTTTTAACTGTCTAAATAAATGGATTTATCCCATTTGGAAGTTTATTTGTTCGTCTTAGAACCGTAGTGTGGTCTAAGAAAACAACACCTAATTTAAAAGTGTTATGTCGAAAAGAAGAACCTATCCACATATGTAATAAAACCAAAATTGAAGGCAAATTCAAACTGTTCTTTAATTTATTCCTTGTTGGTATTTATTCAGTATCTGTTTTCTCTTTCTCAAGTAAGCTTCGAAAGGTTAGATTTTTTTTAACACTGAGGACGACTTGACGGAGGTCCTTGTCAAAATATTTTTTGTTCTTCGTCTTCATATTTTGAGACTGGCTGACAAAAGTCTCGTTTTCTCACCATATTTAATTTTCTTTTTCATTTATTATTTCCTTTCCCCTCTTAGTTTCATACTGCATGCATAGCCAGTGTCGTCTTAGAATGTATTTACATCTAGCTTACGGGGAGCATTGGACCAATATTGTGTTAGATTTTTTAAATTGTGTTAAAAAAACATGCAAATCTTATCTATCAATTCAATTTCTTAGAAACTTGTAAAAGACACTTAATTCTTCCCCCTTCTTTACGTTTCAGCCTACATTTAGGCACACAATTTGAAGTCCCGTTTATCCAAAGAATTGGTTTCAAAACTTTAGCATATATTTTAAAAGAAAATAGATTTAAAATATATGTCCTTAGTAATAAAATGAATCTCAAATCCTTATTATATCAGACTTTATCCGTTCAAGATTTTCACCAGATATTACATATTTCACAAAGGTCTTTCTGACATGTTTTCCAATTAGCAAGAACTCGCTTATCGGAAAAATTCTCAAAATTTGAATTGAAACAGTTTCAAGAACAACGGGTTTTTCATCCTATATTTTGTCATGGTCTTCCTCTGGAAGACCATGACAATATATATATATATATATATATATATATATATATATATATATATATATATATATATATATATATATATAATATATATATATATATATATATATATATATATATATATATATATATATATATATTTAAAGTTACACTAACATTTTCATACAAATCTATGAAACACAGTTTTTTCGGTAATTTTTTTTCTTTGTCAACAATCTACATTAATCAATGAATCCAAGATATATCTGACAAATGAATTGTTCATGCGGTATTGAAGTCTACTATTTAAAAACATTACCTGTCCATTCATGCTCTTTTGTGTAGCGGTAATCCTTAGAGAGTACAGTTTTTCAGCCCATATTGGTTTTTGCAGTACCGAACACACTTCATCTTCGCTTTTGGGCTCTAAGATAAATAGATCGGAGTCATTTTAGAGACTTAAATCTGTAGTTGCCGTTAATTCTATAAAACACAATGTTTTTGGCGCTTCTGCATTTTTTTTTTGCAATTTCAACGGGAATAGAAACAGACATAATAAACAAACAGATGGTAAAGTGATGAAGCTTATTGTCAATGCCAATGCTGCTAAAATGAACAACCTTGCTTCTTGTCCCATTGCGCTGCCTATACGCAATTTTTCTGCCTATGAAACTTCAACTGCAAACTTTCGTTTTTTAAAGCCTTCCAGAAGACATTATATTATGTAAATAAGTCTTGCGTTGGAAATATTTAAAAACATTACCGGTCCATTGCTGTTCTCATCTGTGGCAGTAACCAGAAGACGGTCCAGATTGTGTGTACTTATTTCAGCCCCCAGTGGTTTGTTCATTACCAAAGCTACTTCATCTTCCATAGTACGATCCAAGGTGAATATATTGTATTCATCTTTTAGAGTTAAATTAGCACTTTCATACAATTCTACGAAGCAGAGTGTTTTCGGTAATTTATTTTTTTTTGTCAACAATCAACATCAATCTATGAAGCCAACATAAATCTGAAAAATGAATTGTTCGGACGGTATTGAACTCTACTATTTAAAAACATTACCAGTTCATTGATGCTGTTCTGAGTGGCGGTAATCTTTAGAGAGTACAGTTTTTCAGCCCATAGTGCTTTTTGTAGTACCAAATACACTTGATCATCGTTTTTGGGCCCTAAGATAAATAGATTTGAGTCATTTTAGAGACTTAAATCTGTAGTTCCCGTTAATTCTATAAAACACAATGTTTTTGGCCCTTCTGAATTTGTGCCGTGAGTAATATGTGATATATTTAAAAAAAATAAAATTCTTTCCATCTAAGGATAATTCCGACATATATTAAACTTCCCCTAATTAAGTTTAAATCCCGCTTCGAAAAGAAAACTTCTTATTCAGCAAAAGAAAAACTGCATTTTAGTCTCAGCCAAACATCGACGCTAATCGGTTTTAAATATAGCGAAGATGCATGGCAATAAAAAAAATCACTAGATAGAAAGTTCACAGAAAGTTTAAGCTATTATAGCAGTATGAATGTTTAATTATCAAAAATATTAAAAACAAATTATTGGATGGGCAGTTAGCATAATGCGTTTATTTTACAAATATAATTACGAGGTAGCGGGCCCTCCAAGGAGTTGGGCCAATTGTAAAATAATTCTTAGGGCACAGAATCAGGACTGGTTTTAGATAGTGAAGAAAAGTGTTTTTCGAGGATTATTATTAGGCAGTCATTGTAGAGGTTTGGTCATTATTATCTCTGCATCTATTGTCGTCAGTTGAATTGATGCACTGTTGTACACCTAAAATGTAAGTCTCAATAAAACTATTACTTTTCTATTTGTGTTGTATTATTTATATGTGTGTATCTAGCACCGCATAGTAGGTAACTAGTTCAATTGTACTCCATTGGTAACACTCCCAGAAATCTGATTTCTACATATCATTAGAGGTAATTGACAAGGGGATAACTCGAGGAAGCGACGTTACACTCCTGGATTGATAGTTGGAGAATTTCTAACCTAGTATAGTTACGCATTTTATTTTCTCGCGTTCAGCGAGTGGCACGGTCACCCATTTACCTTACTCCCCATTGCTGTTGCGCAGTACTCGATGGCACAATCCTTATCGTTACAAGTGTGCGATTGGGAACTGATAAGGTACAAGTTCACAGCTTTAAACCTTAACAGCGCAGTTGGCGCGATCGGTATAAAGATCAAACCCCTTAACACTAAATGATAAAACCCTTAACATTACATTTGGTGCAGTCAGACATTATTACCACAAATGGCACGGTCAGTAATGCCACAAAAGGTGCGGTTGTAAACTTGGAGGAAAACATGCGAACTAGCTATGCTACAAACCCCTTAATTTAAATTTAAAACATTGGAGAGATATAGACTTAAAAGAAAAAGTGATTAGGCATATAACCACTAAGTTATTATAGGAAAACCCATTGAAATAACTCATAGGAGATAATAGCCTCCCTCAAATAGGTTAAGTGAAAAAATAAATTTATTATGAGTTATTCAAACACAAAAAAGTCAGGAGAATAAAGCAATTTATTAATGGCGCAAAAGTTGGTCACGAAGAATGTAGAGATAATAAAATCTATTGTGCAATGCTAGAAACGTTAGTCGGTATGCTCCAACTAAGGTTAAGAGGGCAGGCCTTAACCTTCCTAAAGCAAATTAAAAATTCTATAAGTGACGAAACAGTGTTAAAAGGGCAAGAATTTTTGAAAAAACAATACAAAAATTTGTTCTTATATCGCTAGCAAAACCTAAAAAGAAAAAACAGCAAGAAACAGAAGAAAAAGTAACGACACAGTCAGGTAGAATATTTAAGAAACCGGACGGATGAAAATACCCTTACAAATACGAAAAAAAAAGATTTAATGGATATGCGTAATAAAGGATTAATAATTTAAAAACTTTTAGCTCACGAGTAAAAACAAAGAAAAAAAAATCAAAACCAGGGAATAGTTTCAATGATATCTAAACCAGGGAAATATTCAATAATATTCAATAATATCAATACTTTTGACACTATTGTGCGTGAACAAAAGTGTTGTAATGTTTTGCATATACAATTAATTTTTAGAGTAATAAGTCATAAATAATCTGCTTTTCTTAGCTGAACGATGTCGCAAAGTAATTCGTGAAAATAAGCATAAGAAAGATATATCGAATATGTTGAAAAACCTAGAGTTTCCAAACGATCTATTGGTCTATTTAATTTACCTAGACACAGATAAGAGTAATGAAAATGTCATAGTATTGGAATTGAAGCTCCTAAGCACAAATATAATAAGTCCTAGAATAATTAATTTTAAAGCAATTAACCTGCCGTACACTATTCCCAATATAGAAAGTGAGGAAATGAAATCCTCGATATGGTCCAAAATAGAAAAGAATAAGAGGAAATTAAGGTTAAAAAAATAAGAAAAGCATTAGACTTCCAGATTCCCCTATTTACTAATGAACACCAGAGACTAACTTACTTGGATAATAGACAAGAATTATTCTCCAACAATTTTTGGTGGAACATACTACTGACCGTATGTTTCGTATTCCAGATTTCCCTGACCATGAGAACCTTGCTGACTTTTAATTTTGGAACAGTTCTGAGACTAAGAAGGCAAGCCTCAAAGGAAGAACATAGGAAAACGGCTGAAATGCAGAAGTTAAACCCAGAACCCTATGAGAACGTCTAAGTTAAGAAAAAGGGAAGACATTAGAAGACGAATGGGTATAGACATCTCCAGTCGTCATTGCTATTTCTTGTTCCCTCATTGTAAGTGTCGTTTACGTAAAATCTTGCGGCTACGACGCTGCAATATACGTTTTTTAAACAGCACGGAAGTGCGTGAACAAGGAAGGCATGAAATATGTTGTAAACTGAGACCTCAAACTAAATGATGTGGCGTAATATATGTTAAATTGTTATTTTAAATCTAACGTAGAATTAAATAAGGGTTGAAGAAGATTAAGATAAAGTGTGTGTAATAACGTATACTAAGAAAAATAATAAGAGACCTTATTTAAAGTAACAGTGTAATTTTTTTAAATCAATACAGGTGCATTAACATTAGCATTTGCTTAATATTGCTTTGTAGCGTAACGTTAACCATTAAATATTGCTTATTATGTATTATGACGACTTGTTTTGAAGAACATGTGATTCTGCCTCGTTATTCTTATTAAAAGAATTGGAATGACCTATTGGAAATCATTAATTACAATACGTAGTCCAGTGCAGATACAACCTAGTAGCATCTATTTTCATCATACCTCAACCAACGAAGAGTACTCACCATAGACTCCAGGCTATTTTCGTCGTAGCTTCGTTTACGAAGATTACAGTTACCTTTTTGATCGTTGTTTCCGCGACCACAAACCATATTACGTATCAGGTAACACTATATTTGAATCTCAGTATCCAGTGCATGATCGAACTAAAAAAACACGTAAATCCTGGGAACCCCTTTGACCAGTGCAAGATATAAGTACATAAATATCACCCTTGATGATTCTTATGGACCCACGTACCATATAACTGTATAGTTATGATAGTTGATAAACCCAAAAATTATTTATGTGTCGCGGATGCACGTGTCAAATCCCTTTCGATCATTTCTCGGAATCCATCCTACCACCTCTACCAAATACGATAAGTTCCTATATCTGTTATCCTAAAAATGTTACGAGATAATTTCTGAAAAATGGACCTGGAAACCAACCACTGAATTAGAGAAACCAAAATTAACCCTGGTGACTAATCCGTCAGTGACAATATAGTCTTCCCTCAAGTTAAAGAAAATATGGTGAAGGAGTCACTAAAGTTTAATGTCGACCCATTCCAAATCAAAACATCAATTCCCCTTTGATGGACCAAGGAATCACCGCAAAAGAAACTAGATGCGAGCCATGAACGAACAATTTTATAAGAGAAATATAAACTCAAAGTGCACGAATGAACAATTTGATACGAGAAATACATTCTCTATGCACTTTAAAATATCCCAAGAACGATTTCCTGAGAAGAAAATCAACCCATCTATTATCAACGCAGTCTCAGTGTTCAACCCCATAAGGATTAAGCACCTTATGAACTATCCAAAAACGGCAAGTGAGAATGAACTCTGATATCAAACTTCCACACGCCTGTACCTGAAAGTATCATTTCAAGTTTGACAATTAGAGAAAGCGTTTCGTCCAGGATGGACATAACCATGCTCGAACTTTTCTGTGAAGAAACTATATTGTAAGCGTTTTAAAATTTCTTGCAAAGACGAAAGGAGTGAAGGACCATTATTTACAACAGAAGGACTGAGTACGCTAAGAGACACGTAAGGTGATGAAATAGGAGGGAATTTACACATGGGAATCATTTTAATAATTTTGATAGAAAATAGTCTTGAAAAACAACTTCGATAACTTATTATCAGAATTATATAAGGAAGAAACCCATTGAAAATGTTTTAATGATTACCAGTGAATGTAGTGAATACTTTAAATCCTTCATATATATATATATATATATATATATATATATATATATATATATATATATATATATATATATATATATATATATATATATATATATATATATATATAATATATATATATATATATATATATATATATATATATATATATATATATATATATATATATATATATATATATATATATATATATATATATATATTATATATATATATATATATATATATATATATATATATATATATATATATATATATATATATATATCGCTATTTACTTTGATAGAGTTAATGTAAAATCAATGTATTTCCCAATTAATTTAGCGTAGATAGGAAGCATAATTATCCTATAGTTAGCAAAATAAAAAAAAAACCTGTAAAAGGTGAATTTTCAAAAAATTTAATAGTAAAAGTAGAATAGCCCCAACCTTGTTGGAAATATAAAAGTCATCAGTGTTAGATGTAGAGACAAAAAACCTTAGTATAGTAGCTTGTCTAGAACCATGGATAATCTTAGTCCGGTAGATGAACTTTAGAAAGGGATATATAATAAAATAAGAAAAGTAATAGAACAATTTTTAGTACTCCGGATTAGACTTATATAAAAGTATAAAATAACACAATGTCAATCAAAATTACGAAGGACCAATAGTTAATAAATAGCGAATATTTAAAATACCCAAGGGAAAGCAAGTCCTTATGACTGGAAGTCATTAAATAATTGGAAGGGTATATATATATATATATATATATATATATATAATATATATATATATATATATATATATATATATATATATATATATATATATATATATATATATATATATATATATATATATATATATATATATATATATATATATATATATATATATATATATATATATATATATATATATATATATATATATATATATATTATATATATATATATATATATATATATATATATAGAAATAGAAAAATTATAGTAATAGAAAAATCTATAGTAATAGAAAAATTTTTTAGTACTCCGGATTAGGCTTATATAAAAGTATAAAATAACACAATGTCAATCAAAATTACGAAGGACCATAGTTAATAAATAGCGAATATTTAAAAAACCCAAGGGCAAGCAAGTCCTAATGACGGGAAGTCATTAAATAATCGGAAGGGTAATATGTACCGTGAATAATATGTGATATATTTAAAATAGAAAAAAATTCTTTCCTTCTAAGGATAATTCCGACATAGATTAAACTTCCCCTAATTAAGTTTAAATCCCGCTTCAAAAAGAAAACTTCTTAATGAGCAAAAGAAAAACTGCATTTTAGTCTCAGCCTAACATCGACGCTAATAAGTTTTGAATTTCACGAAGATGCTTGGCAATGAAAAATCACTAGATACAAAGTTCATTGGAAGTTTAAGTTATTATAGCAGAATGAATGTTTAATCATCAAAAATATTAAAAACAAATTATTGGATGGGCAGTAGCATAACGAGTAGCATGTATATATATATATATATATATATATATATATATATATATATATATATATATATATATATATATATATATATTATATATATATATATATATATAGATATATATATATATATATATATATATATATATATATATATATATATATATATATATATATATATATATATATATATATATATATACATATATATATATATATATATATATATATATATATATATATATATATATATATATATATATATATATATTATATATATATATATATATATATATATATATATATATATATATATATATATATATATATATATATATATATATATATATATATATATATATATATATATATATATATATATATATACATATATATATATATATATATATATATATATATATATATATATATATATATATATATATATATATATATATATATATATATATATATATATATATATATATATATATATATATATATATATATATATATATATATATATATATATATCGCTATTTACTTTGATAGAGTTAATGAAAAATCCATGTATTTCCCCATTAATTTAGCGTAGATAGGAAGCATAATTATCCTATAGTTAGCAAAATAAAAAAAAAAACTTGTAAAAGGTGAATTTTCAAAAATCTTATAGTAAAAGTAGAATAGCCCCCACCTTGTTTGAAATATAAAAGTCATCAGTGTTAGATGTAGAAACAAAAAAGCTTAGTATTGTAGCTCGTCTAGAACCATAGATAATCTTAGTCCGGTAGATGAACTTTAGAAAGGGATATATAATAAAGTAAGAAAAGTAATAGAAAAATTTTTTAGTTCTCCGGATTAGGCTTATATAAAGTATAGAATAACACAATGTCAATCAAAATTACGAAGGACCAATAGTTAATAAATAGCGAATATTTAAAAAACTCAAGGGCAATCAAGTCCTAATGACGTGAAGTCATTAAATAATCGGAAGGATAATATGTACCGTGAGTAATATGTGATATATTTAAAATAGAAAAAAAAATAAAATTCTTTCCTTCTAAGGATAATTCTCCCATAGATTAAACTTCCCCTAATTAAGTTTAAATCCCGCTTCAAAAGAAAACTTCTTAATGAGCAAAAGAAAAACAGCATTTTAGTCTCAGCCTAACATCGACGCTAATAAGTTTTGAATTTCGCAAAGATGCTTGGCAATGAAAAATCAGTAGATACAAAGTTCACTGGAAGTTTAAGTTATTATAGCAGAATGAATGTTTAATCATCAAAAATATTAAAAAAAATTATTGAATGGGCAGTAGCATAACGAGTTTAGTTTGCTAACAAAATTAGTAAGTATCGGACCCTCCAAAGAGTTGTGCCAATTGTAAAATAGTTATTAGGGCGCAGAATCAGGACTGGTGTTGGATAGTGAAGAAAAGTGTTTTTCGAGGATTATTATTGGGCAGTCATTGCAGAGATTTGGTCATTATTATCTCTGCCTCTATTGTCATCAGTTGAAGTGAAGCACTGTTGTACACCTAAAATGTAAGTCTCAATAAAACTATTACTTTTCTATTTGTGTTGTATTATTTATATGTCTGTTTCTGGCACCCTATAGTAGGTCACTATTTCAATTGTACTCCATTGGTAAGGCTCCCAGGAATCTGATTTCTACATAACATTAGAGGTAATTGACAAGGAGATAACTCGAAGAAGCGAGGTTACACTCCTGGATTGATAGTTGGAGAATTTCTAACCTACTATAGTTACGCAATTTATTTTCTCGCGATCAGCGAATGGCTCGGTCACCCATTTACCCTACTCCCCATTGCTTTAGCGCACTCACCGATGGCAAAATCTGTAGCGTTACAAGTGGCACGATTGAGGAACTGATAAGGTGCAAGTTCACAACTTTAATCCTTAACAGCGCAGTTGGCGCGATCGGTATACAGATTAACCCCCTGAATATTTCATGATAAAACCCCTAACATTACATTTCGCGTGGTTAGACAATATTAACACAAATGGTTGGGTCGGTAATGCCACACTTTTTTTTTGCAATGTCAACGGGAATAGAAACGAACATAATAAGCAAACATATGATAAGGTGATCAAGCCTATTGCCAATGCCAATGCTGCTAAAATGAACAACCTTACTTCTTGTTCCATTAGGCTACCTATACGCGATTGTGCTGCCTATGAAACTTCAACTGCAAATTTTCGTTTTTTGGAGCCTTCCAGCAGACATTATACTATATAAATAACTCTTGCGTTGGAAATATTAAAAAAACCTTTCCATTGCTGTTCTCATCTGTGGCAGTAACCAGAAGATGATACAGATTGTGTGTATTTATATCAGCACCTAGTGGTTTGTTCATTACTAAAGCTACTTCACCTTCCATAGTAGGTTCCAAGGTGAACAAATTGTATTCATCATTTAAAGTTACATTATCACTTTCATACAATTCTATGAAAAACACTGTTTTCGGTAATTGAGTTTTTTTGTCAACAATCGACATCAATCTATGAAGCCAAGATAGATCTGACAAATGAATTGTTCGTAAGGTAATTAAGTCTACTATTTAAAAACACTATCTGTCCATTGAGGCTTTTCTGCGTGGCGGTAATCCTAAGAGAGTAATGTTTTTCAGCACCTATTGGTTTGTGTAGTACCAAATACACTTCATCTTCGCTTTTGGGTTTTAAGATAAATAAATCAGAGCTATTTTAGAGACTTACATCTGTAGTTCCCGTTAATTCTATAAAATACAATGTTTTTGGCGCTTCTGCACTTTTTTCAATGTCAACGGGAATAGAAACAGACATGATAAACAAACAGATGGTAAGGTGATCAAGCCTATTGCCAATACCAATGCTGCTAAAATGAATAACCCTGCTTCTTGTCACATTGCGCTGCAGATACGCGATTGTACTGCCTATGAAACTTCATCTGCAAATTTTCATTTTTTGGAGCCTTCCAGCAGACATTATACTATACAAATAACTCTTGCGTTTGAAATATTTAAAAGCATTACCTGTTCATCTCTGTTCTCATCTGTGGCAGTAACCTGAAGACGGTACAGAATGTGCGTATTTATTTCAGCCCCTAGAGGTTTGTTCATTACCAAAGCTACTCCACCTTCCACAGTACGTTCCAAGGTGAAAATATTGTATTCCTCATTTAAAGTTACATTATCACTTTCATACAATTCTATGAAACACAGTGTTTTCAGTAATTTAGTTTTTTGTCAACAATCAACATCAATCCATGAAGCCAAGATAGATCTGACAAATGCTCTTCTGTGTGGCGGTAATCCTTAGAGAGTACAGTTTTTCAGCCCCTAGTGGTTTTTGTAGCACCAAATACAATTCATCTTCGTTTTGGGCCTCTATGATGAATAGATCGGAGTCATTTTAGAGACTTACATGTGTAGTTCCCGTTAATTCTATAAAACACAATGTTGTTGGCTCTTTTGCATTTTTTGCAATGTCAACAGGAATAGAAACGGACATAATAAACAAACAGATGGTAAGGTGAGCAAGCCTATTGCCAATGCCAATGCTGCTAAAATGAACAACCTTGCTTCTTATCCCATTGAGCTGCCTATAAGCGGTTGTGCTGGCTATGAAACTTAAACTGCAAATTTTCGTTTTTAGGTGCCTTCTAGCAGACATTATATTATATATATAACTATTGTGTTAGAAATTTTTAAAAACACTACCTGTCCATTGCTCTTCTCATCTGTGGCAGTAACCAGAAGACGGTACAGATTTTGTGTATTTATTTCAGCCCCTAGCGGTTTGTTCATTACAAAAGCTACTTCACCTTCCACAGTATGTTCCAAGGTGAACATATTGTATTCATCATTTAAAGTTACATTAGCACTTTGATACAATTCTATAAAACACAGTAATTTAGTATTTTTGTCAACAGTCAACATCAATCTATAAAGCTAAGATAGATATGACAAATAAATTGTTCGTACAGTATTGAAGTCTAATATTTAAAAACATTACCTGTCCATTGATGCTCTTCTATGTGGCGGTAATCCTTAGAGAGTACAGTTTTTCAGCCCTTAGTAGTTTTTGTAGTACCAAATACACTTCATCTTCGCTTTTGGGCTCTAAGATAAATAGATCGGAGTCATTTTAGAGACTTACATCTGCAGTTGCCGTTAATTCTATAAAACACAATGTTTTTGGCGCTTCTGCATTTTTTGGCATTTTCAACAGGAATAGAAACGGACATAATAAACAAACTGATGGTAAGGTGATCAAGCCTATTGTCAATGCCAATGCTCCTAGAATGAACAACCTTGCTTCTTGTTCCATTGCGCTGCCTATACGCGATTGTGCTGCTTATTAAATTTCAACTGCAAATTTTTGTTTTTTGGAGCCTTTCAGCAGACATTATATTATGTAAATAACACTTGCTCTGGGAATATTTAAATACATTACCTGTCCATTGCTGTTCTCATCTGTGACAGTAACCAGAAGACGGTCCAGATTGTGTGTATTTATTTCAGCCCCTTGTGGTTTGATCATTACCAAAAATACTTCACGTATATATCGAAAATTGAACTTGCATGTAAATAGAATTGAGTCGGTAAGGTGATCAGAAGGTAAGGTGATCAAGCCTATTGCCAATGCCAATGCTGCTAAAATGAACAACCTTGCTTCTTGTCCCATTGCGCTGCCTATACGCGATTGTGCTGCCTATTAAACTTCAACCGCAAATTTTCGTTTTTTAAAGCATTCCAGAAGACATTATATTATGTGAATAACTCTTGCTCTGGGAATATTTAAATACATTACCTGTCCATTGCTGTTCTCATCTGTGACAGTAACCAGAAGACGGTCCAGATTGTGTGTACTTATTTCAGCCCCCAGTGGTTTGTTCATTGCCAAAGCTACTTCACCTTCCATAGTACGATCCAATATGAACATATTATATTCATCATTTAAAGTTAAATTAGCACTTACACACAATTCTATGAAACACAGTGTTTTCGGTAATTTAGTTTTTTTTTTGTAAACAATCAACATCAGTCTATGAAACCAAGATAGATCTGACAAATGAATTGTTTGGACGGTATTAAAGTCTACTATTTATAAACATTACCAGATCATTGATGCTCTTCTGAGTGGCGGTAATCCTTAGAGAGTACTGTTTTTCAGCCCAAAGTGGTTTTTGTAGTACCAAATACACTTCATCATCGCTTTTGGGCCCTAATATGAATAGATTGGAGTCATTTTAGAGACTTACATCTGTAGTTCCCGTTAATTCTAGAAAACACAATGTTTTTGGCACTTCTGAATTTGTACCGTGAGTAATATGTGATATTTTTCAAATAAAAAGAAATAAAATTCTTTCCATCTAAGGATAATTCCGACATAGATTAAACTTCCCCTAATTGAGTTTAAATCCCGCTTCAAAAAGAATACTTCTTATTCAGCAAAAGAAAAACTGCCTTTTAGTCTCAGCCAAGCATCGACGCTAATCGGTTTTGAATATCGCAAAGATGCTTGGCAATAAAAGAAAATCACTAGATAGAAAGTTCACAGAAAGTTTAAGCTATTATAGCAGCATGAATGTTTAATCATCAAAAATATTAAAAAACAAATTATTAGATGGGCAGTTAGCATAATGAGTTTATTTTGCAAACAGAATTACCAGGTAGCGGGCCCTCGAAGGAGTTGGGCCAATTGTAAAATAGTTCTTAGGGCACAGAATCAGGACTGGTTTTAGATAGTGAAGAAAAACGTTTCTAGGATTATTAGTAGGCCGTCATTGTAGAAGTTTAGGTCATTATTATCTCTGCCTCCATTGTCGTCAGTTGAAGTGAAGCACTGTTGTACACCTAAAATGTAAGTCTCAATAAAACTATTACTTTTCCATTTGTGTTGTATTATTTATATGTCTGTATCTAGCACAACATAGTAGGTAAATAGTTCAATTGTACTCCATTGGTAACACTCCCAGAAATCTGATTTCTACATAAAATTAGAGGTAATTGACAAGGGGATAACTCGAGGAAGCGACGTTACACTCCTGGATTGATAGTTGGAGAATTTTTAACCTACTATAGTTACGCAATTTATTTTCTCGCGATCAGCGGGTGGCGCGGTCACCCATTTACCTTACTCCCCATTACTGTGGCGCAGTCCTCGATGGCGCAATATTTAGCGTTACAAGTGGTGCGATCGGGAAACTGATAAGGTGCAAGTTCACATCTTTAAACCATAACAGCGCAGTTGGCGCGATCGGTATAAAGATCAAACCCCTTAACATTACATGATAAAACCCCTAACATTACATTTGGTGTGGTCAGAAATTATTACCATAATTGCCACGCTCAGTAATGCCACAAATGGTGCGGTCGTAAACTTGGAGGAAAACATGCGAACTAGCTATGCTACAAACCTCTTAATTTAAATTTAAATCATTGGAGAGATATAGACTTATAAGAATAAGTGATTAGGCCTATAACCACTAAGTTATTATAGGAAAACAATTTAAAATATCTCGTAGGAAATGATAGCCTCCCTGAAATAGGTTAAGTGAAAAAATAAATGTATTTTGAGTTATTCAAACACAAAAATGTCAGAAGAATTAAGCGATTTATTAATGGCACAAATTTGATCAAGAAAAATGTAGAGATAATAAAATCTATTCCGCAATACGATGGACAAAAAGATAGAGACGAATTTAATATCCAATTGGCCCAGTTTGTAGAATTAACAAAAACAAAGCTAGAAACGTTAGTCGGTATGCTCCTACTAAGTTTAAGAGGGCAGGCATTAACCTTCCTAAAGCAAATTAAAAATACTAAAGGGGACGAAACAGTGTAAAAAGGGCAAGAATTTTAGACAAAACAAGACAAAAATTTGATCTTATATCGCTAGCAAAACCTAAAAAAAAACCGGACAGATTAAAATACCCCTAAAAATACGAAAAAAAGACTTTAATGGATAGGCGTCATAAAAGAATAATAATTTAAAAACTTTTAGCTCACGAGTAAAGAAAAATAAAAATAAATCAAAACCGAAGAAAACTTTCAATGATAACTAAACCAGGGAAATATTCAATAATATTCAATAATATCAATACTTCTGACACTATTGTGCGTGAACAAAAATGTTGTAATGATTTGCACATGCAATTAATTTTTAAAGTAATCAAAATCATAAATAATCTGCTTTTCTTAGCTGAACGATGTCGCAAAGTAATTCGTGAAAATAAGGATAAGAAAGATATATCGAATATGTTGAAAAACCTAAAGCTTCCAAACAATCAATTGGTCTATTTAATTTACCTAGACACAGATAAGAGTAATGAAAATGACATAGTATTGGAATTGAAGTTCCTAAGCGCAAATATAATAAGTCCTAAAATAATCAATTTTAAGGCGATAAACCTGCCTTACACTATTCCCAATTTAGAAAGTGAGGAAATTAAATCCTCGATATGGTCCAAAATAGAAAAGAATAAGAGGAAATTAAGGCTTAAAAAAATAAGAGAAGCATTAGACTCCCAGATTCCCCTATTTACAAATGAACACCAGAGACTAACGCACGTGGATAATAGATACAGATTATTCTCAAACAATTTTTGGCGGAACATGCTACTGACCGTATGTTTCGTATTCCAGATTTCCTTGACCATGAGAACCTTGCTGACTTATAATTTTGGAACAGTTCTGAGACTAAGATTGCAAACCCCAAAGGAAGAACACGGCAAAACGGCTGAAATGAAGAAGTTAAACCCAGAACCCCATGAGAACGTCTAACCCAAGAAAAAGAGAAGACATTAGAAAACGAGTGGGTATAGAGGTCTCCACTCGTCCTTGCTATGTCTTGTTCCCTCATTGTAAGTGTCGTTTAAGTAAATCATGCGGCTACGACGCTGCAATATACGTTTCTTAAACAGCAAGGACGTGCGTGAACAATGAAGGCATGAAATATATTGTAAACTTAGACCTAAAACTAAATGATGTAGCGTAACTTATGTTCAAGTAGTTATTTTAAATCTAATGTAGAATTAAATAAGGGTTGAAGAAGATTAAGATAAAGTGTGTCTAATAACGTATACTAATGAAAATAATAAGAGACCTTATTTAAAGTAACAATGTAATTTTTTTATAAATCAATACTTGTGCATTAACATTAGCCTTTCCTTAATATTGCTTTGTAGCGTAACGTTAACCATTAAATATTGCTTATTTTGTATTATGACGACTTGTTTTAAAGAACGTGTGATTCCGCGTCGTTATTTTTATTACAGGAATTGGAATGACCGATTGGAAATCATTAATTACAATACGTAGTCCAGTGCAGATACAACCTAGTAGCATCTATTTTCATCATACCTCAACCAACAAAGAATACTCACCATAGACTCCAGGCTATTTTCGTCCTGACTTCGTTTACAAAGACTACAGTTACCTTTTTGATCGTTGTTTCCTCGACCATAAACCGTATTACGTATCAGGTAAAACTATATTTGAATCTCAGTATCCAGTGCATTATCGAACTAAATAAACACATTAATCCTGGGAACATCTTCGACCAGTACAAGATATAAGTACATAAATATCACCCTTGATGATTCTTATGGATCCACGTACCACATAACTGTATAGTTATGATAGCTGATGAACCCAAAAATTATTTATGTGTCTCGGATTCACCCGTCGAATCCCTTTCGACAATTTCTCGGAATTCATCCTATCACCTCTACCAAATGCGATAAGTTCCTATATCTGTTATCCTAAAAATGTTACGAGATAATTGCTAAAAAATGGACCTGGAAACCAACCAGTGAATTACATAAATCAAAATTAACCCCGGTGACTAACCCGTCAGTGACAATATACTCCTCCCACAAGTTAAAGACAATATGTTGAAGGAGTCACTAAAGTTTGATGTCGACCCATTCCAAATCCAAACACCAATTCCCCTTTGATTAACCAAGGAATCACCGCAAAAGCTAATAGATGCAAGCCATGAACGAACAACTTTATAAGAGAACTATAAACTTCAAGTGCACGAATGAACAATTTGATATGAGAAATACATTCTTTATATACTTTAAAATATCCCAAGAACGATTTCCTGAGAAGAATATCAACTTATCTATTACCAACGCAGTCCCAGTGTTCAACCCCAACCCCATAACGATTAAGCATCTATCCAAAAACAGCTGAAGAGAATGAACCCTGATATATTTACTTAGATAGAGTTAATGTAAAATCAATGTATTTCCCCATTAATTTAGCGTAGATATGAAGCATAATTATCCTATAGTTAGAAAAATCAAAAAAACTTGTAAAAGATGAATTTTCAAAAAATCTTATAGTAAAAGTAGAATAGCCCCAACCTTGTTGGAAATATAAAAGTCATCAGTGTTAGATGTAGAAACAAAAAATCTTAGTATAGTAGCTAAGCTAGAACCATGGATAATCTTAGTCCGGTAGATGAGCTTTGGAAAGGGATATATAATAAAATAAGAAAAGTAATAGAAAAATTTTTAGTACTCCGGATTAGGCTTATATAAAAGTATAAAATAATACAATGTCAATCAAAATTACGTAGGACCAATAGTTAATAAACAGCGAATATTTAAAAAACCCAAGGACAAGCAAGTCCTAATGACGGGAAGTCATTAAATAATCGGAAGTGTAATATGTACCATGAGTAATATGTGATATATTTAACATACAAAAAAAATAAAATTCTTTCCTTCTAAGGATAATTCCGACATAGATTAAACTTTTCCTAATTAAGTTTAAATCCCAATTCAAAAAGAAAACTTTTTAATCAGCCAAAGAAAAACTGCATTTTAGTCTCAGCCAAACATCGACGCTAATAACTTTTAAATTTCGCGAAGATACTTGGCATTGAAAAATAACTAGATACAAAGTTCAGTGGAAATTTAAGTTATTATAGCAGAATGAATGTTTAATCATCTAAAGTATTAAAAGCAAATTTTTGGATGGGCAGGATAGCGAATTTAATTTGCTAACAAAATTATTAGGTAGCGGGCCCTCCAAAGAGTTGTGCCAATTGTAAAACAGTTCTTAGGCGCAGAATCAGGACTGGTTTTGGATAGTGAAGAAAAGTGTTTTTTCGAGGATTATTATTAGGCAGTCATTGCGGAGATTTGGTCATTATTATCTCTGTCTCAATTGTCGTCAGTTGAAGTGAAGCACTGTTGTAAACCTAAAATGTAAGTCTCAATATAACTATTACTTTTCTATTTGTGTTGTATTATTTATATGTCTGTTTCTAGCACCCTATAGTAGGTGACTAGTTCAATTGTATTCCATTGGTAAGGCTCCCAGGAATCTGATTTCTACATAACATTAGAGGTAATTGACAAGGATATAACTCGAAGAAGCGAGGTTACACTCCTGGATTTATAGTTGGAGAATTTCTAACCTACTATAGTTACGCATTTTATTTTCTTGCGTTCAGCGAGTGGCTTGGTCACCCATTTACCTTACTCCCCATTGCTTTAGCGCAGTCATCGATGGCACAATCTTTAGCGTTACAAGTGTCGCGATCGGGAACTGATAAGGTGCAAGTTCACAGCTTTAAACCTTAACAGTGCAGTTGGCGCGATCGGTATAAAGATTAACCCCCTGAACATTACATGATAAAACCCCTAACAATACATTTGGCGTGGTTAAACATTATTAACACAAATGGCCTGGTCGGTAGAGCCACATTTTTTATTGCAATGTCAACGGGAATAGAAACGGACATAAGAAACAAACATATGGTAGGGTGATCATGCTTATTGCCAAGGCCAATTCTGCTAAATTGAACAACTTTGCTTCTTGTCCAATTGCGGTGCCTATACGCGATCGTGCTGCCTATGAAACTTCAACTGCAAATTTTCGTTTTTTGGAGTCTTCCAGCAGACATTATATTATATAAATAACTCTTGCGTTGGAAATATTAAAAAAAAACTTTCCATTGCTGTTCTCATTTGTGGCAGTAACCAGAAGACAATACAGATTTTGTAAATTTATATCAGCCCCTAGTGGTTTGCTCATTTCCAAAGCTACTTCACCTTCCACAGTAGGTTCCAAAGTGAACATATTGTATTCATCATTTAAAGTTAAATTAGCACTTTCATACAATTCTATGAAACACGGCGTTTTCGGTAATTTAGTTTTTTCGTCAACAATCAACATGAATGTATGAAGCCAAGATAGATCTGACAAAAGAATTGTTTGTAAGGTATTTAAGTCTACTATGTAAAAACATTACCTGTCCATTGAGGCTCTTCTGTGTGGCAGTAATCCTTAGAGAGTACAGTTTTTCAGCCCCTAGTGGTTTTTGTAGTACCAAATACACTTCATCTTCGCTTTTGGGTTTTAAGATAAATAAGTCAGTGTCATTTTAGAGACTTACATCTGTAGTTCCCTTAATTCTATAAACTACAATGTTTTTGGCGCTTCTGCATTTTTTTTCAATGTCAACGGGAATAGAAACGGACATAATAAACAGAGAGATGGTAAGGTAATCAAGCCTATTGCCAATACCAATGCTGCTAAAATGAACAACCTTGTTTCTAGTCCCATTGCGCTGCATATACGTGATTGTACTGCCTATGAAACTTTAACTGCAAATTTTCGTTTTTTGGAGCCTTCCAGCAGACATTATATAATATAAATAACTCTTGCGTTGTAAATATTTAAAAACATTGCCTGTTCATTGCTGTTCTCATCTGTGGCAGTACCCTGAAGACGGTACAGATTGTGCGTCTTTATTTCAGCCCCTAGTGGTTCGTTCATTACCAAAGCTACTGCACCTTCCACAGTACGTTCCAAGGTGAAAATATTGCATTCATCATTTAAAGTTACATTATCACTTTCATACAATTCTATGAAACACAGTGTTTTCAGTAATTTAGTTTTTTGTCAACAATCAACATCAATCCATGAAGCCAAGATAGATCTGACAAATGAATTTTTCGTACGCTATTGAAGTCTACTATTTAAAAACATTATCTGTCCATTGATGCTCTTCTGTGTGGCGGTAATCCTTAGAGAGTACAGTTTTTCAGCCCCTAGTGGTTTTTGTAGTACCAAATACACTTCGTCTTCGTTTTGGGGCTCTAAGATAAACAGATCGGAGTCATTTTAGAGACTTACATATGTAGTTCCCGTTAATTCTATAAACTACAATGTTTTTGGCGCTTCTGCATTTTTTTTGCAATGTCAACAGGAATAGAAACAGACATAATAAACAAACATATGGTAAGGTGATCATGCCTATTGCCAAGGCCAATTCTGCTAAATTGAACAACTTTGCTTCTTGTCCAATTGCGCTGCCTATACGCGATTGTACTGCCTATGAAACTTCAACTGCAAATTTTCATTTTTTGGAGCCTTCCAGCAGACATTATATTATATAAATAACTCTTGCGTTGGAAATATTAAAAAAAAACTTTCCATTGCTGTTCTCATCTGTGGCAGTAACCAGAAGACGATACAGATTTTGTAAATTTATATCAGCCCCTAGTGGTTTGTTCATTTCCAAAGCTACTTCACCTTCCACCGTAGGTTCCAAGGTGAACATAATGTATTCATCATTTAAAGTTACATTAGCACTTTCATACAATTCTATGAAACACGGCGTTTTCGGTAATTTAGTTTTTTCGTCAACAATCAACATGAGTGTATGAAGCCAAGATAGATCTGACAAAAGAATTGTTTGTAAGGTATTTAAGTCTACTATTTAAAAACATTTCCTGTCCATTGAGGCTCTTCTATGTGGCGGTAATCCTTAGAGAGTACAGTTTTTCAGCTCCTAGTGGTTTTTGTAGTACCAAATACACTTCATCTTCGCTTATGGGTTTTAAGATAAATAAGTCAGAGTCATTTTAGAGACTTACATCTGTAGTTCCCGTTAATTCTATAATTTACAATGTTTTTGGCGCTTCTGCATTTTTTTTCAATGTCAACGGGAATAGAAACGGACATAATAAACAGAGAGATGGTAAGGTGATCAAGCCTATTGCCAATACCAATGCTGCTAAAATGAACAACCTTGTTTCTAGTCCCATTGCGCTGCATATACGTGATTGTACTGCCTATGAAACTTTAACTGCAAATTTTCGTTTTTTGGAGCCTTCCAGCAGACATTATATAATATAAATAACTCTTGCGTTGGAAATATTTAAAAACATTGCCTGTTCATTACTGTTCTCATCTGTGGCAGTACCCTGAAGACGGTACAGATTGTGCGTATTTATTTCAGCCCTAGTGGTTCCTCCATTACCAAAGCTACTGCACCTTCCACAGTACGTTCCAAGGTGAAAATATTGTATTCATCATTTAAAGTTACATTATCACTTTCATACAATTCTATGAAACACTGTGTTTTCGGTAATTTAGTTTTTTGTAAACAATCAACATCAATCCATGAAGCCAAGATAGATCTGACAAATGAATTTTTCGTACGCTATTGAAGTCTACTATTTAAAAACATTATCTGTCCATTGATGCTCTTCTGTGTGGTGGTAATCCTTAGAGAGTACAGTTTTTCAGCCCCTAGTGGTTTTTGTAGCACCAAATACACTTTATCTTCGTTTTGGGGCTCTAAGATAAACAAATCGGAGTCATTTTAGAGACTTACATATGTAGTTCCCGTTAATTCTATAATTTACAATGTTTTTGGTGCTTCTGCATTTTTTTTCAATATCAACAGGAATAGAAACAGACATAATAAACAAAGAGATGGTAAGGTGAGCAAGTCTATTGCCAATGCCAATGCTGCTGAAATGAACAACCTTGCTTCTTGGCCCATTTAGCTGTCTATAAGCGGTTGTGCTGGCTATGAACCTTCAACTGCAAATTTTCATTTTTTGGTGCCTTCTAGCAGACATTATATTATATAAATAACTCTTGCGTTGGAAATATTTAAAAACATTGCCTGTTCATTACTGTTCTCATCTGTGGCAGTAACCAGAAGACGGTACAGATTGTGTGTATTTATTTCAGCCCCTAGTGGTTTGTTCATTACCAAAGCTACTTCACCTTCCACAGTATGTTCCAAGGTGAACATATTGTATTAATCATCTAAAGTTATATTAGCACTTTCATACAATTCTATGAAACACAGTAAATCAGTATTTTTGTCAACAAGCAACATCAATCTATAAAGCCAAGATAGATCTGACAAATGAATGGTTCGTACAGTATTGAAGTCTACTATTTAAAAACATTACCTATCCATTGATGCTCTTCTATGTGGAGGCAATCCTTAGAGAGTACAGTTTTTCAGCCACTAGTAGTTTTTGTAGTACCAAATACACTTCATCTTTGCTTTTGGGCTCTAAGATAAATAGATCGGAGTCATTTTTGAGACTTACATCTGTAGTTTCCGTTAATTCTATAAAACCCAATGTTTTTGGTGCTTCTGCATTTTTTTGCAATGTCAACAGGAATAGAAACGGACATAATAAACAAACAGATGGTAAGGTGATGAAGCCTATTACCAATTCCAATGCTGCTAAAAAGAACAACCTTGCTTCTTGTCCCATTGCGCTGCCTATACGCGATTGTGCTGCTTATTAAATTTCAACTGCAAATTTTTGTTTTTTGGAGCCTTTCAGCAGACATTATATTATGTAAATAAGTCTTGCGTTGGAAATATTTAAAAACATTACCTATCCATTCCTGTTCTCAACTGTGACAGCAACTAGAAGACGGTACAGATTGTGTGTATTTATTTTAGCCCCTAGTGGTTTTATCATTACCAAAAATACCTAACTTCCACAGTACGTTCGAAGGTGAACATATTGTATTCATCATTTAAAGTTACATTAGCACTTTCATACAATTCTATAAAACACAGTGTTTTCGGTAATTTAGTTTTTTTTTTGTAAACAATCAACATCAACTATGAAGCCAAGATAGATCTGACAAATGAATTGTTCGTACGGTATTGAAGTCTACTATTTAAAAACATTACCTGTACATTGATGCTCTTATGTGTAGCGGTAATCCTTAGAGAGTACAGTTTTTCAGCCCCTAGTGGTTTTTTTAGTACCAAATACACTTCATCTTCGCTTCTGGGCTCTAAAATAAATAGATCGGAGTCATTTTAGAGACTTACATCTGTAATTCCCGTTAATTCTATTAAACACAATGTTTTTGGCGCTTCTGCATTTTTTTGCAATGTGAACGGGAATAGAAACGGACATAATAAACAAACAGATGGTAAGGTGATCAAACCTATTGCCAAGGCCAATACTGCTAAAATGAACAACCTTGCTTCTTGTCCCATTGCGCTGCCTATACCCGATTGTGCTGCCTATGAATTTTCAACTGCAAATTTTCTGTTTTTTGGAGCCTTCAAGCAGACATTATATTATATAAATAACTCTTGCGTTGGAAATATTGAAAAACATTAACTGTCCATTGCTGTTCTCATCTGTGGCAGTAACCAGAAGACGGTACAGATTGTGTGTATTTATTTCAGCCGCTAGTGGTTTGTTCATTACCAAAGCTACTTCAACTTCCACATTACGTTCCAAGGTGAACATATTGTATTCATCATTTGAAGTTACATTAGCACTTTCAAACAATTCTATGAAACACAGTGTTTTCGGTAATTTAGTTTTTTTTGTCAATAATCAACATCAGTCTATAAAGTCAAGATAGTTCTGATAAATGAATTGTTTGTACGGTATTGAAGTCTTTTTTGCATGTTGCTAAATTAATCATCAAAAATAACGATGCTAAGAATCCTCTGGAATTTACTTCTCGTCCCATTTTTGGTGATCTAAAATAAATTAAACGTCCTTAAAAACTAGAGGCAAAGTCATTTTTTGTTCAGAGTTAACAAAAAGAATTATAAATCAGTTTTGTAGGTGAGTACAATGCAACCCTTAAAGGTATTTTAAGAATGATTTGAATTTGCTTGAGGGGAAGAGGATTTCACAATCTCATCAGAAAGATTTGGGCCAAACAAAATCTGCCAATTGTTTTTACTCATCTACGTCAGCCACATAGATTAAAATGTATCTATTAATTTAATCGAGTGGAATGCAACCTATCAAGAAAAAATTGCAATATCAATATCTTGATTTAGATGCTACATTGTTTGTCACCACCACTCCTCAGTCCTTCATGATTGTAAATTTAACTCTTCCTTCCAAACTTCCACAAATGCGCCTGCAATACCAAATACAACCAACACTGCTAATATTTCCCTCCTTCAGGGGTGGATTGAAAGAGGGGGAATCATAATTCCACCCCCCTTGTTTTTTATTTCGACCTCATTGAGGTTGCTTGTGCTCAATCCTGAGACTGTTTGTTTTGTATTTCGTTTTCCTGGAAACACTTTTGCATTTACAAACTACTTGGTAAAGAAATGGCTGATTTTGACAAAACTCAGCTTCTATTATTTATATTCAATACTGAATTCCCCTGTAAATAGAATAGAGTTCTTTTATTTTATTATTTTATTTTACATTTTTAAAGTCGTTTTTAAATAGTCATTTAAATTAAGTCAGTTTCAAAAAGACCGGACTGGTAGCAAGTCATGCCTAAAAACCTGCTTATTCTCGCATATGATTTGCTTTTGTCTGATAGTTCAACTCTGATGGTCCCTACTTTTTGTAGAATCATTTATGTCATCTATTTTGGCCTTATCCAGCAAATGCTCGATTCAGCCAGAGACAGTCTAAGTTATATTTTTCTTCTCCTCAAAAGACTTTGGGAATTTCAGACTTCTCAGCAGAGAAATGAATAATTTTAGCCTTGCTTTACTTTTGTCGTATATATCGAAAACTGAACTTGCATGTAAATAGAATTGAGTCGGTAAATTGATCAGAAGGTAAGGTGATCAAGCCTATTGTAAATGCCAATGCTGCTAAAATCAACAACCTTGCTTCTTGTCTCATTGCGCTCGCTATACGCGATTGTGCTGCCTATGAAACTTCAACTGCAAACTTTCATTTTTTAAAGCCTACCAGAGGATATTATTTTATGTAAATAACTCTTGCTTTGGAAATATTAAAAAAAAATTACCTGTCCATTGCTGTTCTTGTACCGATATATTTAAAATACAAGATTCTTTCCTTCTAAAGATGATTCGGGCAGAAATTAAACGTCCCCTAATTGAGTTCAAATACCGCTTCCAAGAGTCTAAATTTTTAATCAGCAAAAAGAGAAACTGCGTTCTATCTTCAGTCAAACAACGACGCTAGTCGTTCGAATTTCGCTAAGATAATTAGTAGCAAGAAAAATGCTACGTACGATATTTCTAAGGAAGTTTAAATGGCAAAAAAATCGTGTGAACGCCTGAATCATCTGAAAAATCTTAAAGAATTCATTGGACGAAAGATTTACATCCTTGGTCCTCTTGGGCCAATGGCGGGCAGTCCTTACAGCGCAGGACGAAAGAACTGCGTTTGGGAGTGGGGTAAATGTGCTTTTTAATTTTAATCTCAAGTCAGATCTGAAACAATCAGTACATCAGACCTAGAGAGATTCAGACGAAATTATTGTATTTTGGTCACCGTTATTGTCATTGAAGTGACCCGTTCCTGTGCAACTAAGCATGTAAGTTCAATAAATCTATTGTCTTTTTATCTGTGTTTATTTCATTTATATGTCTGCGTCTAGTCCAATAATAGGTAATTAGTTCGTAAGTCTCCAAGGTAAATGCTCCCAAAGGAATCTGATCTCCAGATAGCTCGAGAAAAAAGAGGCCACATTTATATGCCTGCATATTCAATTTTCTCTCATTAATTGAGAGCGGCGCTAGCCTATTTGACACAATCTCCGGCGCTATAAGCGGCGCTATCGGAGAAATCTCTATCGCCACAAGTAGCAAATCTTTTATCAGTACAAATCTTCTATCGCTACAAATGGCGCGTGTCGGAAATTGGAGGAAAACTGCGAACTAGTTAGGCTATTTAAACTTTGTAATTTGAATTTAATTGTTGGAGAGATACAGACATATAAGTAAATTTATTAGGCCTATAACCGCTAGGCTACGACAGTAAAACCCTTATATCTCTTAGGAGATAATAGCCTTCCCCAAAATAGGTTAAGTAAAATTTTAAGTTGATATAAACGCAAAAAAAATGGACGAACTAAACGAGTTATTAATAGTGCAAAGGTTAGTTGCAAAAAATATTGAGATTGCAAAATCTATACCAGAGTACAATGGTCAGTCAGATAGTGACGAATTTAATATCCAATTGACCCAGTTTGTACAATTAACAAAAACAGACGTTAGAGCATTAAAAGACATGCTCCTACTACGATTAAGAGGCCAGGCCTTAACCTTTCTAAAACAGGTCGAACATACCATAGGCAATAACGCCAACTTGCCAATAAATACGGTTGATGACTTGTTAAAAGCATTCAAAGAGAGATTTATAGAAACCAGTTCTATAAATAAATTAAAACACGGAGTAGTAAGCTTTGATTTTTCACAAAATATAAGGGAATATCTCGATAACATACGCATTTCTGTAGAAGCAAAATACGGAAGTGGTTCGGGGCAACTGTATGAAAAAGTCATACTACATACCTTTTTGCAAGGGCTACCCCCAATACTATATAGAGCAGTAATATCCAAAAATATTCAGACGTTGGATCTTGCAGTCCAAGAGGTAGAGCGACTAATCGAAGTTGATAAAATGGTTGCTAATCATAGTAAAGCAAAAATAAATAGCCTAGGCGATTCAAACGCGAACATAATTTTCAAAGGCGATCAGGCATCACCCAATTTCCTTTCAAGGGATAACTCCCCAGTGCCAAAAAGAAACAAAACGCCAGAACCCGCTAGGCAGAAAACAGTACGTTTTCAGCCCATTAACCCTACAATAATAAGGTGTTATAATTGCAATCGTGTTGGCCACATAGCGAGAGAGTGCCACTATGTCCCCAATCCCATACCAAGAAATGCTGTCGGTAATACGCAAAATTACGGTAACCATTTGTTCAGAAGAACAAATTTTAGCACCGGTCGTGCAATAGGCTATAGCCAGGGGGATTGCGCCAATCAGTACCTTATAATGCGTACCAACCAAATTTGTATAACCCTCTCCCCAACAGGCAAATTAATTATCGGTTTGAAAACCCAAATACTCGCCAAGGCCAATATAATGCGAGAATGCAATACAAAAATCATGAAAATTTACCGATGAGAAATGAAAATTTTACAAGCCAACGGCACTGGCAGTCAGCGCCAGCAAACGGCACTGACACGAGACACCCACGTTACCATAATAATACATGGCGAAGACAGGCAGACATAAATCATTTAAATATGCCTACGGAACCCAATACGTCTGAATATCTATTACGAGCACCAACACATGAAATAAATCCCCAGGGAAACGTGTCAGGCCCCTCAGAAACATAAGTTGGACCCAGAGGGTGCCAGGAATATTTAATAGGTCCAAGACAATACTAGTGCCTTCTTGTAGTGACATTATTAACAAGTTACCTATATTTAATGATTTTTGTGTAGAAAACGTACACTTTACGGCCTTAGTTGACAGCGGAGCTACTGTAAATATCATAAACTCTTGCGTATTTAATATGTTGCCTCTGCACATTAGGCGACAGAGGAACCCTAATAATCCCAATTTAACAAGTGTGACAGGTCATAAATTAAATGCAAAAGGGTCAATTTGCTTAAACGTAAAAAGAGACAATAGAACTTTCATGACAAATTTTATTATATGTGATAATCTCCCATATGAAGCTATTATTGGGGCAAATTTTCTAAGGTCTAATAGAATACTATTAGACGTAGCCAACGAGAAGCTTGTATACCCAGCTAAGGTAGGGGAAGAAATTTCTACCTTAAGAAATCGTAACAGAGGTTACGAAGATAACATAACAGTAAACAAAATTTCTAGTGGTATAATGTCAAAATATTTTGAACCTCATGTCTCGCAAAAACATGGCATAATTGGAAATTTATTCAATTACCCTAAGAGATATTGCAGAAATGAAGTTTATTTAAATAATAACAGTATTGAAGCTGCGAAAATAAAAATAGGAAATATGCGACAGTACAGATCAAATGAAATTAAGAAAATAGCGGAATTATGGAAGAACATAATAAAACCCAACGTGACGCCGCAAGATGCCGCAATGGCGCAGCATAGCGCCAGTATGAATCTAATAAACAATGAAAATGAAGAGAAATATTACGGATTTGCGATAAGGAAAACAAAAATCCCTCCCAAAACGATGCAAAAAATCCAAATATCACAAATGATCGAGCCAATAATTAGGAAATCAGAAATATGGTTTGCAACACCGTCTGAAATACCCGAAAATCTGTTATGCGAGGAACAGATTATATCTTATGACAAAGGGGAAGGTTTTATTTGGGTAACCAATAACCATGAAAATGATACAATTACAATTAAAAAGGGGACGTGTTTAGTCCAAATCCAGGTTTTAACGGAAAATGATTTAAATAGATGAGAAAATTCGAAAAGAAACCTAGTTAACGGTATCAAAACTTCAAATAACGAATATTCTTTGACTAAATCGCAATTTTTAAACAAATTTAATATGGATCATATTACGGACTTGGAACTTAAGAAAAAATTATGCGAATTATTATGGAAATTCAAGGATGTATTTTCTGCATCTGAAGATGATATCGGGCTAATTCCATTTTACGAACATTCAATTTTAACGACTGGTAATCCCGTAGCAAAACAGCCATATCGTGTGCCATATAAGCACAAAGAGTGGTTAAAAAATGAAATCCATGAATTAGAAAAAAACGAAATTATACGCCCAAGTATAAGTCCGTATAGCGCACCAGTGATCCTAGTACCAAAAAAGAATGGAGATCTTAGACTCGTAGTAGATTATAGGGCTCTCAACAAACAAGTAGTTAGCGATAAATTTCCTCTACCAAGAATAGACGAAATTCTTGACTCAATTTCAAGCAAAAACAAAATTTTTACTTCTTTGGACGTTACCCAAGGCTACCACCAAGTGAAAATAGCCGAAAAGGATATCCATAAAACTGCATTTTCAGCATCCGAATATGGATCTTATGAATACTTAAGGGTACCATTTGGGCTTAAAACAAGTTCAAGCGCAGATAATTTCGGAGACCACACTGCCTTTCCATGACGATAAATAAAAGTTCAAATAGGGATAAAATCCTTTTAATAGACAGTGATAGAAATTCACAAAAATACCAGATATTTCGGTCACATATACAGTGACCGTCATCAGTAGTAAAACTAAAATAAAACAATTTAAATCAAAAGTTTATATACTAAATAAAATAACACTACATATTATTTGAATCTCTAATTCTTTTCAAAGCAAAGGCGGAAGCTATTCTCTTTGACCTTCTTGGATTCGGTTCATTAGCGTTCAATGATACAACATTTGGACAAAGGTCAACTACATTGGGTGAATTGAACTTTACTCTCTCAGATTTTAATAAATTATCATAGATAGAGTCCAGCCCATATTCACCTGTATCACGATTCAAAGCAATATTCTTGAATAAGATTTTCTTTATTTCAAGAATTTCACGAAAATTTTGCTTTAAACCCCGATCCCTAGAAATCAAAGAGACATTCTCGAACAAAATAAAATGGTCTGGAAAATTAAAAATATGTTCTGAAAGGGCTGAAGTGAAATCTTCAGACTTAGAAACTTGCTTTAAAGCCGAAGAAATAGAATCTTTGTGTTGTAATAATCTCATTTCCAAACTCTGGTTAGTACGTCCCACATATGAGCTTCCACAAGTACATGGGATCTGATAAACCCCACTTTGTTGCCCCAATGAAGTTTGATCCTTCCCAGAATTTAGAAAAATACCCACTAAGGAGAAAACTTTTCTAAGGAAAATACTAATAAGTAACATGTATCCAGAATGGTTAATTAACCAGACTTTTTCAAAAAGAAGAAAAAGATTTTTAGAGATTTCTAAGGAAGTCTTGGAGACAACTCGGGAGAAGGATGTTTTTTGTTCCTTACCATATGTACCCGGGCTAAGTGAAAAACTTAAAAGAATTTTACAAAGCAATGGTCTAAGGGTAGCTTTAAAGAGTAATAATACTTTGGGTAGTTTTCTAAATTCTGGGAAGGATCAAACTTCATTGGGGCAACAAAGTGGGGTTTATCAGATCCCATGTACTTGTGGAAGCTCATATGTGGGACGTACTAACCAGAGTTTGGAAATGAGATTATTACAACACAAAGATTCTATTTCTTCGGCTTTAAAGCAAGTTTCTAAGTCTGAAGATTTCACTTCAGCCCTTTCAGAACATATTTTTAATTTTCCAGACCATTTTATTTTGTTCGAGAATGTCTCTTTGATTTCTAGGGATCGGGGTTTAAAGCAAAATTTTCGTGAAATTCTTGAAATAAAGAAAATCTTATTCAAGAATATTGCTTTGAATCGTGATACAGGTGAATATGGGCTGGACTCTATCTATGATAATTTATTAAAATCTGAGAGAGTATAGTTCAATTCACCCAATGTAGTTGACCTTTGTCCAAATGTTGTATCATTGAACGCTAATGAACCGAATCCAAGAAGGTCAAAGAGAATAGCTTCCGCCTTTGCTTTGAAAAGAATTAGAGATTCAAATAATATGTAGTGTTATTTTATTTAGTATATAAACTTTTGATTTAAATTGTTTTATTTTAGTTTTACTACTGATGACGGTCACTGTATATGTGACCGAAATATCTGGTATTTTTGTGAATTTCTATCACTGTCTATTAAAAGGATTTTATCCCTATTTGAACTTTTATTTAAGTTCAAGCGCGTTATGTAGACCCCGATTGCACCTGTTAAGAGGATTAAAGAATATAATTCATTTTGTTGATGATATTATATGCGTGGGGAAAACACTGAGCAATACTTATCAACTTTAGCTAAGGTGTTGGAGAAGTTCAGGGAAGGCAATTTAAAATGCCGGCCTGAGAAAGTAAATTTATTTCAATCTAAAATTAAATTCTTGGGAGTAGTAGTAACCCAGGGAGAGATATCCCCAGACCCTGATAAAATAAAATGTATTGAGAACCTCAAGCCCCCCAAAACTATGAAAGAACTAAGAGGAATTTTAGGCCTTACTGGCTACTTTAGAAAATTCGTACGCAATTATGCCCAAATTGCGAAACCCCTCACGGAATTAACCAAAGAAAACTCCCATAATGTTACCTGGTCCCAAGAAGCTCAAACTTCCCTAGACCGACTCAAAAAGGCGCTCACTTCTGAACCAATTTTATCACTCCCTGATTTCGAAAACGGAAAATTCATCGTTACCACTGATGCTAGCTCAAAGGGCATAGGCGCTATCCTTTCGCAAATAATCCCGGTGGAAAACCCTAACCCTCTACAGGGAACACCCAACAAATTGAAAAAGTTATATGCTATTCAAGTAAAACTTTATCAAAAGGCGAAAGTAGTTATTCCGCCACAAACTTAGAATTGTTATCTATTATCTACCACTTGGAAAAATTTAGGCATTATTTAATTGGTAGAAAATTTATACAACCATCAGACCATAAAAGCTTGCAGTACCTGCGCACATTTAAAAATCCCACGGGCATTCTAGCTAGATGGATTATGAAAATCCAAGACCAAGATTATGAATTTGAACATTTAAAGGGAAAACAAAACGCAGCTTGCGACTTTTTGAGTAGATACCCAGAAAATAGTCCGTCGGAAACTGAAGAAAATGAAGTTAATGCTATTAATGCTAAAAGCAACATGGATGTAAGAAAAACAAAGTCAAAGACGCAGTAAAAGAAAATAAGCTTAACTATTGTCCCTTGTCTTTGGAAAATATAAAAAGAAAGCAAAAAAAGGACGAAATGTGTGTAGCACTAATTGATTATTTTGTGAATGATAAGGCGTTACCGGATAAATTCAAAACTCTTAAAAAAGAGATAGATAATTATTACTATGATCTTGATGAAGAAATACTGTGTAGAATTGTGACTTCTGAGACAAACAGAAACCAAACCTCGATAATACCTGTGTTACCACAAAACTTGATAGGGCCTGCATTTGAATATTTTCATTCGGACACAGGTGGACATTTAGAAGTTATGAAAACGTTCCATGAGTTAAAACAATACTTTTACGTACAATCGGCACTGACAAAACTTTTAAGTACATGCAAAGTATGTAATTTGAGAAAAATCCCCCCAGCTTATCCAAATCCTCCAATGGGAAGGGTCCCGGTAGCAAAGTACCCCTTCGATATTATCTCATTTGACCTATACGGGACAAGTGGAGGCTTACCTGTTTCTAGCAGAGGTAATACTTGTATTCTTTCGGTTATAGATCATTTTTCAGGATTTACTTTTGCAAAAGCATTAAAAAATCAAGGTGATTATGCCACAAGTAAGGCATTAGCAAAATTGTTTTTACAATTTGGCATTCCTAATAAAATTTTGAGCGACAACGGGAGCAATTTTGTTGCAAAAGTAACAAAAGATTTAATGAGTTTCCTTAGTATAGAGAAAATGGTGACAGTGCCGTACCATCCACAAGCTAATGGCAAAATAGAAAACAGGCATAAAATATTTTCGAACGTTTAAGTATTTATACAAAAGACAATAGGAGCGACTGGGATAAATTCTTACCTTATTTAACTAACGTAATCAACACTGCTTATTCCGAAACAACCAGAGACAATCCATTTTATTTACTTTTTGGTCGAGATTTTAGAATTCCGTATGATGAGATTATTGAATATCGGCAGTATTATAATAGCTCAGAAGATTATAAACAAGAATTCATAAATAGGATGAGGAAAACTTATAAAACAGTTGGGCAAGAGCTGGAAAAATGTAAAATAAACCAAGAGCTTAGAAACCAACCCAAAGTTAAGGGGAATATAAATTTCAAAGTAGGAGACTTCGTTTACCTAAAGAACGAGGCAAAAAACAGAAGGAAAAAAACTTTCCAACAAATATTCTGGGCCGTACAGAATAGTCAAAAAGTACGATAATGAATATACCTTTAAAATGGAAAACCCCGATAGTGGAAGAACTTACAAGGTGCATGTTAGCCGAATAAAAAGAGCCAAATTTCCAGAGAGATGGGTATCACATCCCTCTTCTACTGATTCGTAAGATTCGGAAAATGAGCCCCCTAGGTCAAGATTGGCAGAGCTAAAACCTTTCAATTTTAAACAAGATTATTTTGAAAATGACAGTGATGAACAAAACTTTGAAGAATTTTTAGCAATGGAAAATTTAGTTGTTCCTGAGAAAAAATCCCTAATACCAGTAAGAATAAAAACGCCAAAAACTCCAAAAAGTTATTCATCGGTAAGCGCAGGAGATTTAGATTATACAATATCTCCAAAAACCCAATTCTTCCCCGATAGAATTTCAACCCCATGTCCCCCCAAAAGATTTCCAGATGATATGGTTTCCCCTGCAACACCAATAGAAAGGCCCCTGTCTTTACAGGAAGAATTAAACAGAGCCGTAGAAACCCCCGGTATTACTGTGAAGAAAACTCCTCCCAAAAATTTAACTAAAACAAACCTACGAGAGGCCATGGATTTAATAAATTTTCCCATAAAAACGAGTCAAAATACATTGCCGGGAATAAAACTCCAACGGATGACCAGCAAGGTGAATATTATGATATAACTGTATCTAAGGCCAAACCTAAACAGTGGACTTCATGGAGAGAAACTCTAGTGCAAAAAATGCCTCATCCCCCTGAGGACATGGCCTTCAAACAATGGAGGAACCCCGCAAAAACTTTTGATTCCTCCCAAAGCTCTCAAGAATCTTTCAAATCTCCCGAGTTGAGGACTCAAAACGAGGACTTAGGGAATAAACCTTCTACTTGCAGGGGAGTAGAAATTTACGAAGGAATGGCAGGTGATACCACAAAAAGTGCCACCTCTAAAAGTTCTAATCCAGATTCGTCGGAAACTAGTTCCGAAGAGTCTGACGGCGAATCAGACCATATAGTAGCTAAAGAAATAGGGAAATCAAGACCGACCTCAGCATCCGCACACGGGAAACAAACGAAACTAAAAGGGCAAGAATTTTTGAAAAAAACAATACAAAAAGTTTGACCTTATTTCGCTAGACAAACCGAAAAAGAAAAAACCGCAAGAAACAGAGGAGAAAATAACGACACAGTCAGGTAGAACGGTTAAAAACCTGACAGATGGAAGTATCCCTAATTAACGTAAAGACAAATTTCAAAGATAATAAATTTAACACCATAATAAATTTAAAAGTGTGCAAGTATCGTTAACCAAGTCAATATTAATGAAAAAAAATAAAATAATACGAGTAACTTCAAAACACTGGTGATCAGAGAGAAAGGTTGGAACAGAAAATAACCAAAGGTAGGAAGATCGTGGTCGACTGAAAACAACAACTGGCGTTGGACCACGTTTTGTGGGAAGCCTGGGGAGGTACTCAAGGCCCATGACTGTTTTTTGTAATTTTTTTAAACGACATTAGGAAGGGATATTTCTCAGTCCTTCAAGTGTAAGAAATTAGTATTTTTATGCCAATCAGGGCCAGTCAAAGCAATACTTAAAGGTTGAATAGAAACTTCAGTGAGCTAAGTTTTCGTTTTTGGATCTGAATGCTTTGAAAGAGAAACAGAGAGTTTACTTTCTTATAGCTCCGAGGCAAAAAAAAAGAAAAGCTTTTTAATTTCATTATAATATATCTATGACGTATGCTGTCCTACAGCTGTGTTAAACATTACTTTCAAAGAGAAACAAAGGCATTAATGTCTTTAGCTTTTTGGCGAAAAATTTAATTTCATTAGTTTATATCTATGACGTATACAAATAACAGAGAGATCACTGTTCTATAGTTCTGTGACAAAAATGTTCTTTAATTTCATTGGTTTATCTATGACATATCTTGTGCTCTAATTTTTGTGACATATTTTCGCAAGTCAGTCACGTTATATCTTACCCATACTGACTCAGGTCTCCCTCGGATTTTCCCTGAAAAATCGACCCATATCCTAACCAAGATGGATATTATCCAAAACAAGATATTATCAGTACAGAAGCGTCTAATTATATGAAATATTTCGTCTTAGTGCAGATCATAATTATTTTATTTTATATGATATAAATATATCATATTTATTTATTTAGTGCTGAAGGATTTGCTCAAACAATAGTCTTCTAAAAATTTATTGATGTCAGTTCTTCATTACGCTTATATTCTTTGCCAAGCATCAACTGGAATCTACGCGGGCAAGCTTGGAATCCTTCATCTAATGACCTTATTCGAAAGGCGAATACGAGGCACCAATGTTGACTTGCAATTACGGAAAAATCCTGAGACTAAGAACCTCTGCATTTCAGCCGTTAAACCCGGAGCCCCATGAGAACGTCTAAGCCTAGAAATAGGGCGGACATTAGAAGACGAGTGTATAGAGAGGTCTCCATTCGTCCTTGTTATGTCTTGTTCCCTCATTGTAGTGTCGTTTGCGTAAAAAACCGTGTGGTTATGACGCTGCACATGCGTTTCTTATACAGCACGGACTTGCGTGAACAATGAAGGCATGAAATAAGTTGTAAAATTAGACCTCAAAAATTAACCAAGTAGCATAAACTCTGTTTAAATGATTATTTTAAATCTATTGTAAAATTAACTAAGTGTTAAAAGAAGTTAAAATAAAGTGTATGTAGTAGAATATATTAGAAAATATAATAAGAGACCATACTTAAAGTTGTAGAATCAATATTTATAAGAAACTTCTATGTATTGAACTTCCCAATGGGAACAATTATAACCCAATTAATGCGTGAATTATTGTATGTGTATTTACTTCAAAGAACTTGTGATTCTGCCGGGTTATTTTTATTACAGGAAGTAAATGGCAAATTGGTTATTGAGCATTACAATGAGCTGCCCAGTACAGATACAACCCAGTAGCATCTATTTCCATCATATCTCAACCAACGAAGAGTACTCACCATAACTCCAGGCAACTTTCTTCCCAACTTCGTCTACGAGAACAACAGTTACCCTCGATCGTCGTTTCTTCGACTATGAACCATACTACGTATCAGGTAACACTATATTTGAACCTCAGTATCAAGTACTTTAACGAACTATATAATCACAGAAACCCATCGGTCAGTACAAGATATAAATACGTAGATATCGCCTTTGATACTCACTATTGACCCCAGAATAATTTGACAATATAGTGATGATGTTTGAAGCTAAACGATATTTAACGATATTTGAAGTTAAATGAATTTTAAATTTGAAGATATTTGAAGCCGAAATTCAAGACAATTTGAAGTTCAATTCTGAGAACCCCATCGATCAGCACACGATGCACGATATTTGAAGTTAAATGACATTTAAAGAAATTTGAAGATTTGAAGCCGAAATTAAAGACAATTTGAAGTTCAATTCTGAGAACCCCATCGATCAGCACACGATAAACAATATTTGAAGTTAAATGACATTTAAAGAAATTTGAAGATTTGAAGCCGATATTAAAGACAATTTGAAGTTTAATTCTGAGAACACCATCGATCAATACAAGATAAAAGATATTTAACGACATTTGAAGTTGAACGATATTTGAAGATGTTTGAAGTTGAACTTAAATACAATATATTAAAAGAGTCACCATAGTATGACGACAACCCGATTCAAAAGGCACAAATGAACAATTTTACGCGAAAATACATTCTCTATGTGCCCCAAAAAATCCTAAAAATGATATGCTGAGAAGAAAAACACCAACACCTGTAGTGGGAAGCATCATTTCCCAGTTGACTATTAGAACGATATTAAACGGTCATTTCCCAGTTGACTATCAGGGAAAACTTGTCGTGTAAATACAACTAGACTAGAACTGTTCCATGAAGAAACCATAACGTAAATGCTTCAAAATTTTTGCCAAGACAAAAAGAGTGAAGGACAATAATTTACAACAGATGGGTGTAGTACACTAAGGACACGAAGGTGATGGATAGATGTGAATCTACATGTGTTACTTCCTAATAACTTTGACAATTCAAAAATCCCAATAGTGAAAGTGTTTTAATTCTATCAGTGAATATGATGAATTCAATATTGTATATTATAAATCATTCATGTATGTACCACAAGTAGAATTAGGTGTAATATTATCATGTTATTCATTTAACGTAGTGTAGATAGTATGTAGTACGTCATATAGACAGCAAAATTAAAAAAAACTAATGTAAAAGTAGAATAGTCCCAGCCTTGTTGGAAATGTAAAAGTAATCAGTGTTAGATATAGAAAAAAAAATCTTTAGTATAGTAGCTAACCTAGAACCATAAATAATCTTAGTCCGGTAGATGAATTTTACATAGGGATGTGGAATAAAATAAAATAAATAATTGAAAAAATTTTAAGCACTCCTAATGAGCAGTTACTAATGACGGGACGTCATTAATTAATGGGGAGGGTGATGTGTACCGATATATTTAAAATACAAGATTCTTTCCTTCTAAAGATGATTCGGGCAGAAATTAAACGTCCCCTAATTGAGTTCAAATACCGCTTCCAAGAGTCTAAATTTTTAATCAGCAAAAAGAGAAACTGCGTACTATCTTCAGTCAAACAACGACGCTAGTCGTTCGAATTTCGCTAAGATAATTAGTAGCAAGAAAAATGCTACGTACGATATTTCTAAGGAAGTTTAAATGGCAAAAAATCGTGTGAACGTCTGAATCATCTGAAAAATCTTAAAGAATTCATTGGACGAAAGATTTACATTCTTGGTCCTCTTGGGCCAATGGCGGGCAGTCCTTAGAGCGCAGGACGAAAGAACTGCGTTTGGGAGTGGGGTAAATGTGCTTTTTAATTTGAATCTTAAGTCAGATCTGAAACGACTAGTACATCAGACCTAGAGAGATTCAGACGAAATTATTGTATTTTGGTCACCGTTATTGTCATTGAAGTGACCCGTTCCTGTGCAACTAAGCATGTAAGTTCAATAAATCTATTGTCTTTTTATCTGTGTTTATTTCATTTATATATCTGTGTCTAGTCCAATAATAGGTAATTAGTTCGTAAGTCTCTAAGGTAAATGCTCCCAAAGGAATCCGATCTCCAGATAGCTCGAGAAAAAAGAGGCCACATTTATATACCTGCATATTCAATTTTCTCCCATTAATTGAAAGCGGCGCTAGCCTATTTGACACAATCTCCAGCGCTATAAACGGCGCTATCGGAGAAATTTCTATCACCACAAATAATCAATTTTTCCATTACTACAAAATAATTTTTCCATCGCTACATTCTCATCTGTGACAGTAACCAAAAGACGGTCCACATTGTATTTATTTCAGCCTCCAGTGGTTTGTTCATTAACAAAACTACTTCACCTTCCATAGTACGATCCAAGGTGAACATATTGTATTCATCATTTAAAGTTAAATTAGCACTTGCATACAATTCTATGAAACACAGTGTTTTCGGTAATTTAGATTTTTTGTTAACAATCAACATCAATCTATGAAAACAAGATAGGTCTGACAAATCAATTGCTCGGACGGTATTGAAGTCTACTATTTAAAACATTACAAGTTCATTGATGCTTCTCTGAGTGTCGGTAATCCTTAAAGAGTACTGTTTTTCAGCCCAAAGTGGTTTTTGTAGTACCAAATACACTTCATCATCGCTTTTGGGCCCTAAGATGAATAGAATGGAGTCATTTTAGAGACTTACATCTGTAGTGCCCGTTAATTCTATAAAACGCAATGTTTTTGGCGCTTTTGAATTTGTACCGTGAGTAATATTTGATATATTTAAAATAGAACAAAATAAAATTATTTCCATCTAAGGATAATTCCGACATAGATTAAACTTCCCCTAATTAACTTTAAATCCCGCTTCAAAAAGAAAACTTCTTATTCAGCAAAAAAAAACTGCATTTTAGTCTCAGCCAAACATCGACGCTAATCGGTTTTGAATATCGTGATGATGCTTGGCAATAAAAATCACAAGATAGAAAGTTCACAGAAAGTTTAAGCTATTATAGCAGCATGAATGTTTCATCATCAAAAATATTAAAAACAAATTATTAGTTGGGCAGTTAGCATAATTAGTTTATTTTGCAAACAGAATTACGAGGTAGCGGGCCCTGCAAGGAGTTGGGACAATTGTAAAATAGTTCTTAGGGCACAGATTCAGGACTGGTTTTAAATAGTGAAGAAAAGTGTTTCGAGGATTATTATTAGGATTAATATTATTATTAGGCAGTCATTGTAGAGGTTTCGGTCATTATTATATCTGCCTCTATTTTCGTCAGTTGAAGTGAAGCACTGTTTTACACCTAAAATGTAAGTCTCAATAAAACTATTAGTTTTCTATTTGTGGTGTATTATTTATATGTCTGTATCTAGCATCGCATAGTAGGTAACTAGTTCAATTGTACTCCATTGGTAACACTCCCAGGAAACTGATTTCTCCATAACATTAGAGGTAATTGACAAGGGGATAACTCGAGGAGGGGACGAAACACTATAGGGGACTAGTATAGGGGACGAAACAGTGTTAAAAGGGCAAGAATTTATGAAAAAACAATACAAAAATTTAATCTTAAATTGCTAGCAAAACCTAAAAAGAAAAAACGGCAAGAAACAGAAGAAAAATTAACGACACAGTCAGGTAGAACGGTTAAGAAACCGGACAGATTAAAATACCCTTAAAATACGAAAAAAGATTCTAATGGATAGGCGTCATAAAGGAATAATAATTTAAAAAATTTTAGCTCACGAGTAAAAAAAAGAAAAAAAAAATCAAAACCAGGGAATATTTTCAATGATATCTAAACCAGGGAAATATTCAATAGTATTAAATAATATCAATACTTTTGACACTATTTTGCGTGAACAAAAATGTTGTAATGCGTTGCACATACAATTGATTTTTAGAGTAATAGAAGTCATAAATAATCTGCTTTTCTTAGCTGAACGATGTCGCAAAGTAATTCGTGAAAATAAGAATAAGAAAGATATATCGAATATGTTGAAAAACCTAGAGCTTCCAAACGATCAATTGGTCTATTTGATGTACCTAGACACAGATAATACTAATGAAAATGACATAGTATTGGAATTGAAGTTCCTAAGCACAAATATAATAAGTCCTAAAATAATCAATTTTAAGGCACTTAACCTGCCGTACACTATTCCCAATATAGAAAGTGAGGAAATAAAATCCTGGATATGGGCCAAAATAGAAAAGAATAAAGGGAAATTAAGGCTTAAAAAATAAGAGAAGCATTAGACTCCCAGATTCCCCTATTCACTAATGAACACCAGAGACTAACGTACGTGGATAATAGATACGGATTATTCTCAAACAATTTTTGGTGGAACATACTACTGACCGTGTGTTTCGTATTCCAGATTTCCCCGACCATGAGAACCTTGCTGACTTTTAATTTTGGAACAGGTCTAAGACTAAGAAGGCAAACCCAAAAGGAAGAACACGGAAAAACGGCTGAAATGCACAAGTTAAACCCAGAACCCCATGAGAACTTCGAAGCATAGAAAAAGGGAAGACATTAGAAAACGAGTGGGTATAGAGATCTCCACTCGTCCATGCTATGTCTTGTTCCCTCATTGTAAGTGTCGTTCACGTAAATCGTGTGGCTAGGACGCTGCGGTATACGTTTCTCAAACAGCACGGACGTGCGTGAACAATGAAGGTATGAAATATGTTGTAAACTAAGACCTCAATCTAAATGATGTATCGTAACTTATGTTCAAGTAGTTATTTTAAATATAATGTAGAATCAAAAAAGATTGAAGAAGATTAAGATAAAGTGTGTGTAACAACGTATACTAAGGAAAATAATAAGAGACCTTATTTAAAGTATCAATGTAATTTTTTATAAATCAATACATGTGCATTAACATTAGTATTTGCTTAATATTGCTTTGTAGCGTAACGTTAACCATTAAATATTGCTTATTATGTATTATGACGACTTGTTTTAAAGAACGTGTGATTCTGCCTCGTTATTTTTATTGCAGGAATTGGAATGACCTATTGGAAATCATTAATTACAATACGTAGTCCGGTGCAAATACAACTAAGTAGTATCTATTTTCATTATACCTCAACCAACGAAGAGTACTCACCATAGACTCCAGGCTATTTTCGTCCTAGCTTCGTTTACAAAGATTACAGTTACCTTTTTGATAGTTGTTTCCTCGACCACAAACCATATTACGCATCAGGTAACACTATATTTGAATCTCAGTATCCAGTGCATTATAGAACTAAATAAACACA
>CM051273.1:4615496-4637996 GCA_027921565.1 Artemia sinica
AATACACTTCATCTTCGTTTTGGGGCTCTAAGATAAATAGATCGTGAGTCATTTTAGAGACTTACATATGTAAGTTTCCCGTTAATTCTATAAAACACAATTTTTTTGGCGCTTCTGCATTTTTTTTGCAATGGTCAACGGGAATAGAAACGGACATAATAAACCAACAGATGGTGAGGTGATCAAGCCTGTTTTCAATGCCAATGCTACTAAAAATGAACAACCTTGCTTCTTGTCCATTGAGCTGCCTATAAGCGGTTGTGCTGGCTATGAAACTTCAACTGCAAATTTTTGTTTTTTGGTGCCTTCTAGCAGACATTATATTATATAAATAACTCTTGCGTTGGAAATATTTAAAAAGACTACCTGTCCATTGCTGTTTTCATTTGTGGCAGTAACCAAAGACGGTACAGATTGGTGTGTAATTTATTTCAGCCCTAGCTGTTTGTTCATTACCAAAGCTACTTCACCTTCCACAGTATCTTCCAAGGTGAACATATTGCATTCATCATTTAAAGTTACATTTGCACTTTCAGACAATTCTATGAAACACAGTGTTTTCGGTAATTTAGTGTTTTTGTCAACAATCAACATCAATCTATAAAGCCAAGATAGATCTGACAAATGAATTGTTCGTGCGGTATTGAAGTCTACTATTTAAAAACATTACCTGTCCATTGATGCTCTTCTATGTGGCGGTAATCCTTAGAGAGCGCAGTTTTTCGGCCCCTAGTATTTTTTGTAGTACCAAATACACTTCATCTTTGCTTTTGGGCTCTAAGATAAATAGATCGGAGTCATTTTAGAGACTTACATCTGTAGTTCCCGTTAATTCTATAAAACACAATGTTTTTGGCGCTTCTGCATTTTTTTTCATTGTCAACAGGAATAGAAACGGACATAATAAACAAACAGATGGTAAGGTGATGAAGCCTTTTGCCAATGTCAATGCTGCTAAAATAAACAACCTTGCTTCTTGTCCCACTGTGTTGCCTATACGCGATTGTGCTGCTTATGAAATTTCAACTGCAAATTTTTGTTTTTTTTAGCCTTTCAGCAGATATTATATTATGTAAATAACTCTTGCGTTGGAAATATTTAAAAACATTACCTGTCCATTGTTGTTTTCAATTGTGGCAGTAACTAGAAGACTGTACAGCATGTGTGTATTTATTTCAGCCCCTAGTGGTTTGTTCATTACCAAAGATACTTCACCTTCCACAGCACGTTCCAAGGTGAACATATCGTATTCATCATTTAAAGTTACTTTAGCACTTTCATACATTTCTATGAAACACAGTGTTTTCGGTAATTTAGTTTTTTTATTGTCAACATCAACATCGATCTATGAAGTCAAGATAGATCTGACATATGAATTGTTCGTGCGGTATTTAAGTCTACTATTTAAAAACATTACCTGTCCATTGATGATCTTCTGTGTAGCGGTAATCCCTAGAGAGAACAGTTTTTTTAGCCTCTAGTGGTTTTTTTAGTACCAAATACACTTCATCTTCGCTTTTAAGCTCTAAGATAAATAGGTTGGAGTCATTTTAGAGACTTACATCTGTCTTTCCCGTTAATTCTATAAAACACAATGTTTTTGGCGCTTCTGCATTTTTTTTGCAATGTCAACGGGAATAGAAACGGACATAATAAACAAATAGACGGTAAGGTGATCAAGCCTATTGGCAATGCCGATGCTGCTAAAATGAACTACCTTGCTTCTTGTCCATTGCGCTGCCTATACATGAGTGTGCTGCCTATGAAACTTCAACTGCAAATTTTCTGTTCTTTGGAGCCTTCCAGCCGACATTATATTATATAAATAACTCTTGCGTTGGAAATATTTAAAAACATTACCTGTCCATTGCTGTTCTCATCTGTGGCAGTATTCAGAAGACCGTACAGATTGTGTGTATTTATTTCAGCCCCTAGTAGTTTGTTCATTACCAAAGCTACTTCACCTTCCACAGTACGTTCCAAGGTGAACATATCGTATTCATTATTTGAAGTTACATTAGCACTTTCAAACAATTCTATGAAACAAAGTGTTTTCGGTAATTTAGTTTTTATTGTCAACAATCATCATCAATCTATGAAGCCAAGATAGTTCTGATAAATGAATTGTTTGTATCGGTATTGAAGTCTTTTTGGCATGTTGCTAAATTAATCATCTGAAATAACGATGCTAAGAATCATCTGGAATATACTTTTCGTCCCATTTTTGGTGATCTAAAATAAATGAAACGTCTTTAAAAAACTAGAGGCAAACTCATTTTTTATTCAGAGTTAACAAAAAGAATTATAAATTATATTTGCAGGTGAGTACAATGTAACCCTTAAAGGTATTTTAAGAATGATTGGAATTTGCTTGAGGGGAAGAGGATTGCAAAAACTCATCAGAAAGATTTGGGCCAAACTAAATCTGCCTATTGTTTTACTCATCTACCTCAGCCACATAGATTAAAATGTATCTATTAATTTAATCGAGTGGAATGCAACCTATTGAGAAAAAACTGCAATATCAATTCCTTGATTTAGATGCTATAATTCTTTGTTACCACAAACTCCTCAGTCCTGATGATTGTAAACTTAAACTCATCCTTCTAAAACTTCCACAAATGCACCTGCAATACCAAATATACCATCACTGCTAATATTGCCCTCCTTCAGGGGTGGATTGAAAGAGGAGGAATCATCATTCCATCCCCCTTTTTTTATTTCGACCTCATTGAGGTTGCATGTGCTCAATCCTTAGACTGTTTGAGTTGTATTTCGTTTTTCTGGAAACACTTTTGCATTTTCAAACTACTTGGTAAAAAAATGGCTGATTTTGACAAAACTCAGCTTCTATGGTTTATATTCAATACTGAATTCCCTTGTAAATAGAATAGAGTTGTTTTATTTTATTGTTTTATTTTATATTTCTAAAGTCGTTTTTCAATAGAAGTCATTTAAATTATGTCAGTTTTAAAAAGTCCGGACTGGTAGCAAGTCATGCCTAAAAACCTGCTTATTCTTGCATATGATTTGCTTTTGTCTGATAGTTCAAATCTGATGGTCCCTACTTTTTGTGGAATCATTTAAGTCATATTTTGGCCTTATCCAGCAAATGCTCGAATCAGCCAGAGACAGTCTACGTTATATTTTTCTTCTCCTCAAAAGACTTTGGGAATTTCCGACTTCTCAGTAGAGATGAATAATTTTAGCCTTGCTTTGCTTTTGTCGTATATACCAAAAACTGAACTTGCATGTAAATAGAATTGAATCGGTTTATTTTATCATATAATTCTCTTTTTTTATAATGTTGGATTTAAACAGAGTCCATTTAATTAAACCACATTTAAAGGGATTGGTCTGGTAGCACAGCATTGGCGTTGAAAATAAGTCAATCTGCGCATGATATATTTCTGTCTGATGGTTCAGTAGTTCAAAGAAAATTCATCTGAAGCTCGACAAGATAATATAAAACTTCAAAAGCAAGAGACAAGATTACGAGCATGGATTGTGTTTTGACAGCCTGCATGCACATAATCTGTTTTAATTTAGTTTCAATTTCACCCTTTGAATTTCCAGAGTTTTTTCACTTTAATAGGTTACTCTCTCTTCCCTCCCCCCCCCACTAAGCATTCTTCGAAACTTCCAATTTGATACCCTAAGCCATTACTGAGATACGACCTTTTTGACAACCTGAGTGCATATTGTGTGTTCTGATTTAGTTTAACTTTTCCCTCAATACCGTCTTACATTCTTACCCTTGGGCCCTTAGCTTTGCTAGAACTAATATAATAGCGACGTAGTAGTGTTAGTGTTAATTGTGTAAATATTAGTATCAGTATTAGTGCTGCATTAATAGTACCAGTAGCCATAGTTCTAGTTGTAGTAATAGCAGGCAGTACACAGCCTATACACATATTACCTCTTGGAGAGCTGAATATCCCTAATTCCTGATGTACTAGAAGATTCATTTGAAACAATAAGCAGCTCCTAAGATAGTGCTGATACACTCTTTTGACAATCCTTATGCACATAATATGTTTGATTTAGGTCAAGTTTCCTCTCAACCTTTCTTTAAGTAATTACCGCCGTATCTTCAGCATTAGAAGTAGTTGCTACAAAAGCAGTAGTTGTAGTAGTAGTAGTAGCAAGAGCAGGAGTAATTGCATTAGTATTAGTGAGCAAATATTTCCTTTATAGTCAATTAATCATCCCCTCATTCCTTGAAGCCTCCAAACTTAATACCCTAAGCCATTCTCTATTTACGTTCTTTGACAACCTGTATGCACATGATATGTTTTGACTTAGTTCAACACTTCCCTCAAAATAACCTGAAATCTTATATATATATATATATATATATATATATATATATATAGATATATATATATATATATATATATATATATATATATATATATATATATATATATATATATATATATATATATATATATTATATATATATATATATATATATATATAATATATATATATATATATATATATATATAGATATATATAGATATATATATATATATATATATATATAGATATATATATATATATATATATATATATATATATATCTATATATATATATATATATATATATATATATTATATATATATATATATATATATATATATATATATATATATATATATATCTATATATATATATATATATATATATATATATATATATATATATTATATATATATATATATATATATATATATATATATATATATATATATATAGATATATATTATATATATATATATATATATATATATATATATATATATATATATATATATATATATATATATATATATATATATATATAATATATATATATATATATATATATATATATATATATATATATATATATATTATATATATATATATATATATATATATATATATATATATATATATATATATATAATATATATATATATATATATATATATATATATATATATATATATATATATATATGTATATTGACTCATATTTGTTTTTTTATTCTGGACTTTTCAATTACACTGAATACACCGTATATCAAATTTCATTGGATGTGTTTGGGGAGTTAATGAGTCTGGGACCAGAGGAAGCGGGGTGGGCTGCCCTCCAATCATCTTTGACTCTATTAAAGGTGACCAAAACTTTCAATATCCAGACAAATGAGCTCCGTCTGAAATTTTTACGTCTGTTCCTACTAGATGAATTGACTGAGTATAAAACAAAGCAAAAAAAACTATAGAGTTTGCCCAAATTGCTCTTCACTGAGACAGCGCTTTTGCGCTGCTTATGATAATTACAAGAAATGGTTAAATCCCAACTTTTGAGAAAAATATCAATACCTTAAATAGGCACAAAAAGAAATTAACAAAAATTAATGTACATTACTTAAATAATCTACTAAGAACAAAAAATAAATATATAGTATTTAGATGTGGAATATCCCTTGGCTCCAGATAGCAAAGATATACATACTATGATCAGCTTCATGCAAACGATGAACACCGATGTGGTTTACACTGACGTACACAACACCAATAATAACTCCAAATGCAAAAGCCGTTCCAGCAATCCAGCCGATCCAGGAAGTGACATTATGCTCCTAAAAAAGAACAAAATTAACAAAAACAAGCACAACAAGAAATTAACAAAAATTAATGTACATTACTTAAATTATCTATTAAGAGCATAAAAAAATATATAGTATTTAGATGTGGAATATCCCTTGGCTCCAGATAGAAAAGATATACATACTATTATCAGCCTCATGAAAACGATGAACACCGATGTAGTGTACACTGATGTACACCTAGCCAATAAGCAAAAAATAAATTTATAGTATCTACATGTGGAATCTCCGTTGGCTCAAGATAGCAAAGATACATATACTATAAAAAGCTTCATGCAAACGATGAATACCGATGTAGTGTACACTGATATACACCACACCAATAAAAATTCAAATGCAATAGCCGATGCAGCCTTCCAGCCGATCCAGGAAGTGACGTTATGTTCTTAAAAAAACAAAATTAACAAAAGAAGCACAACAAGAAATTAACAAAAATTAATATACATCACTTAAATAATCTACTACGAACATAAAATAAATATATAGTATTTAAATGTAGAATCTCCGTTGGCTCCAGATAGCAAACATATACATAATATGATCAGCTTCATGCAAACCATGAACACCGATTTGGTGTACACTGATGTACACCACAACAATAATAACTCCAAAAATAATAGCTGATCCAGCAATCCAGTCGATCCAGGAAGTGACGTTATGCTCCCAAAAAAGAACAAAATTAACAAAAACAAGCACAACAAGAAATTAACAAAAAATACTGTACATATCTTAAATAATTTACTACTACAAAAAGTAAATATATAATATCTACATTTGGAATCTCCGTTGGCTCCAAATAGCAAAGATACACATACTATGATCAGCTTCATGCAAACGATGAACACCGATGTAGTGTACACTGATGTACACCATACCTATAATAACTCCAAATTCAATAGTCAATCTAGCAATCCAGCCGATCTAGGAAGTGACGTTATGCTCCTAAAAAAGAACAACATTAACAACAACAAGCACAGGACTACTACTACTACTACTAACAACTCACCGCAGCACCAAGCCATCTGAGGCCAACACAGCAACGCACGATCATCCTCCACCCCAATCTATTCAAAGCCTCCCTTTTTACAACCGCCCAGGAAGTTCCCATTTCCTTTTAAATCTCTCTTTATGACGTCCTCCCACCCCAGACGGGGACGACCTGCTTTCCGTTTAGCCCTAGATGGTTGACCGAAAAGAACAATATTCGGCAATCTGTCATTCGTCATCCGTACAACGTGCCCTAACCACCTCAACCTTGCTTTAATTATAGTCCTAGAGAGCGGTATTGAACCACATTTTTCGAATAGCCTATTGTTTAAAATACGGTCAGTCAGCCGGGTACCCAGAACAATCCTTAAGCAATTTCTCTGGAAAACACCTAGCAAATCTTCATCCGCTTTTTGGAGCGTCCAAACTTCAGATCCATATTGACCACTGTCATCACAGTAGCTTCTAATATTCTAATCTTGGTTTGCAGACTTATCTTCCTACTCTTCCAGACTTTTTTTAACTGTGAAAAAACACCCTGAGCCTTGGCTATTCTGTTTTTAACATCTTCACTGCTCCCACCATCATTACTAATATTGCTACCAAGGTAAGGGAAGATGCCCACCTGATCAATCTTTTCATTACCCAACGTCACCTTTTCATCTTCACTTATTCCTAGCCTTAGTGACTTAGTCTTCCTAACATTAATTTTCAAACCAATTCTAGCATCCTGAACTCGCAAAACCTCTAAAACTTCATTAATTTTGCTCAAACTTTCATCTAGGATGCTTAAATCATCAGCATAATCCAAGTCCATTAGACTTTTTCCTCCCCATTTGATTCCGTGGTCTCCCATTGCCTTTCCTGTGCTCCTTAAGACAAAGTCCATCAAAATAATCCATATAAAGGTTAATAGAGCACAGCCCTACTTAACTCCTGATTTAATACAAAACCGGCAGCTAACCTCATTTCCTACCTTAACCGCAGCAGTGTTATTCTCGTAAATAGCACTAATCACAAAAATGTATATGTCTGGAATACCATACGCTTGCTCGTAAGATAGCAAAGATATACATACTATGATCAGCTTCATGCAAACAACGAACACCGATGTGGTGAACACTGATGAACACCAGAAACAATAATAATTCCAAAGGCAATAGCCGATCCAGCAATCCAGGCGATCTAGGAAGTGACGTTATGCTCCTAAAAAAAGAACAAAAGTAACAAAAACAAGCACAACAAGAAATTAACAAAAATTAATGTACATTACTTAAATAATCTACCACGAACAAAAAATAAAATATATAGTATCTACATGTGGAATATCCGTTGGCTCCAGATAGATGTACACTAATGTATACCACACCAATAATAACACCAAATGCAACTGCCAATCCAGCAATCCAGCCGATCCAGGAAGTGATGTTATGCTCCTAAAAAAAAAATTAACAAAAACAAGCACAACAAGAAATTAACAAAAATTAATGTATATTACTTAAATAATCTACTACGAACAAAAAAAGTATATAGTATAAACATGTGGAGTCTCCGTTGGCTCCAGATAGCAAAGATATACATACTATGATCAGCTTCTTGCAAACGTTGAACACCGATGTTGTGTACACTGATGTACACGACCCCAATAATAACTCCAAATGCAACAGCCGATCCAGAAATGCAGCCGATCCAGCAATCCAGCTGATCCAAAAAGTGACGTTATGCTCCTAAAAAAGAACAAAATTAACAAAAACAAGCACAACAAGAAATTAACAAAAATTAATGTAAATTACCTAAATAATCTAATACGAATATAAAATAAATATATAGTATTTACATGTGGAATCTCAGTTGGCACATAGCCTTGGTCATCGTCCTTATGCTCGTAATCTTTGTCCTCGTCCTTATACTCATCTTCCTTATACGTGTAATCTTCGATTATAACGTGGACAACGATCGTCAACGACACATTTGTTGCCTAACATAAAAAAGAAAGTATGAAAGGTTTAAAATACATTTCCAAAAGATTAAGATCATTAATGCGAAAGACAGGTTAGACGGCTATAGTTTGAAAGATTGTATTTTACTCATAGTTTCATAAAGAGGGCTCGGGCTCAAATCCCAGGGCCAATAAAATTCCCCTGATATCTTTTAAGTCTTTTTCAACAAGTGGCAGCACAGCAGGTTTGAAGTTGTTCTATTATGAATTTTTTACCAAATAGAAAAAAAATATAGTTTTATCATAGACAGCATGAGTGTGCTACCTAAAAAAACAAACTATCGTAAGGGATTTGGAGATAAATCCTTAGATTTGAAACTGAAAGCTCTAGAACTCTTTAAAGAAGTCAAAAACGATTGGAAGGATAGCAGCCCCCCTCCCATACTTGGTTTCCCCCAATATATCTAATTAATATAATGAGCCAATTTCTTCTGCTTGTTTGGAAGGTCAAATAAATTTGCCTTTTGGGATGATAAAATCCCCTGAAGCTCTTAGTGAGAGGGCTATAGTAATGGAATTTGCCATTTACTTCTGCTACTTTTAGTGCTTCTGCTGCTACTACCACTACTACTAATGGTACTTTGACTACTATTCCTGCTACAACTGCTAATATTAGTAAATATTAAACTATCAATCTATGTTCATTTGTTCTTTCCAGTAATCTCGGTTGCAAAGGTGATTTTTTATCTTTTAACTTTTGATGCTTATGATTTTTAGGAAATTCAGTGTTATCACATTACTATTTTTTCAAAACAAGATTTAAGATTCCATCTAGACCAGGAGCTATCATTGATTTCAGAGAATTTATAGCATCTTTTAAAACATCAGCATTAATTCTATCTTCTCCAGAAGTAGCATCTTGAACACAATTTTTAACTTGTTCTCTTACATCGGAATGGAACATATTATCATTAATAATATTATCTTTTTGAAACAATTTATCAAAATGTTCATTACCTGCTTTGTCCAGTGATGAAGCTATTCTACCACCATCTTTTAACACACGCACCGGCTGAATAAATCCGCCACCTGACCAACATATCTTATGAATAGTTCGCCATGGATCTAAGTTAGCTCTTTTTTCACAAAAATTTTCTCAATCATTTACAATATCAATAATTTATAACAATTTAATATTAGAAGATTCAATTAATATTTTCACCTAGTTTAATTTAAGAAAACCTATCCACATATGTAATGAAAACCGAAATTACAGACAAGATGAAACTATTACGAGGCAAAATTCTTGCCCAAGAATTTTGGTAAATCTCTTTGCTTCATTCCTAGCTGGTTTTTATTCAGTATCTGTTTTTTTCTTTGTCATGTAAACTTCGAAAGGTTGATTTGTTGCTTATTTCACCAAGGACTTGGCAGAGGTCCTTGTTAAAATATTTGCTTGTCCTTTGTCCTCCTATTTTGCCACCGGCTGACAAAATCCACGCTTTCTCACCATTTTGATTTTATTTAAATTTATTATTTCCGTTCCTCTCTTAGTTTCATACATCATGTATAGCCAGCGTGGTCTTAAAATATATTTACTTCAAGTTTAAGGGATCATTGGACCAATATTGTGTTAGATTTTCAAAATTATTTTCAGAAACATTTAAATTTTATCTATCATTTTAATTTCTTAGAAGCTTGCCAAAGACGTCTAGTTTTTCCACCTTCTTTACGTTTGAACCCAAATTTAGGCACACAAATCTGAAGGATTGTTTACCAGAGAATGGGTTTCAAAACTTTAACACATATTTTAAAAGACCACAGATTCAAAACATAATATCAAAGAAATCTTGAATAAGAAATTCCATAGATCTTATTGAGAAGTTAAGAAATCAGAGTACAACAGAAACAACTATCTTATCTAGTTTCGACGCAGTTTCCATGTACACTTCATGAGATGCTCATAGCTATGAGAAAGCCTTACAAAGAAAATTATACAAAAATTATGCTTTGTAAGATTACAAAACTTTGGAAGTTGACGCAATAATGACGCTTGCTCGTTTTAACAACAGTTCTCTTCGTATTATAAGTTCAGAGAAATATTCTTCCTTCAAACCATAGGCCTGGGTCCATGGGTACTGTTTTTTCTCTTTATCTGGCAAATTTTTACATGGATTTTGAAGAACAATCCCATTTAAATAGTTTCAACTTAAAACACTCTCTCTGGTTACGTATTGTTGTCGATATTCTTTCTGTTCGGGAACATGGACAGAGATATTTTGATATTATAAGAGATATTTTGGCACATTTGAATTCTTTTGATTTGAATTTTCCAGTTCGCTATAAAAACTGGAAGATTCAGAAAAACTGCCATTCTCAGATGTTTTAATTACAAAACATACTCCTAACATTGAAATTTTCTTATATGCAGAAAGCTGACTCATAATAATCGGTATCTATATTTCTCGTCAAATCACCCCACCCCCTTCTGTTAAAAGAGGGGTAATAATCTCTTTAGTCGATTGGAGTTATAAAATATGTTGACCTAATAATGTAAATTCTGAAATAAATTAAGTCAAAGATGTTCTATTCTGCAAGTGCGACAGTGTTCTAAAAATCTGTTCACGTACTCATAATAAATCTGAATTGTATTATGTCAAAGACCTTCTATTCTGCAATGGCTACCCAACAAACCTTATTGAAAATAAGTTTTATTTGCAATCACACAAACACACGTAAATGCAGCAGAAATTATTATTGGCATGTAGTCTGCTATTTTTTAGCTCTCATGGTGAGGTTGAAAATCCAGACTGACTCACAAAAAAAATTGTAAAGAGGAATTATTGATTATAAGCCATCATTGTCACATTCAACTCAATCAAAAAAAGAAATTAAAACCCACCAAAAGTTAAAAAAAGAATAAAAACAGAGTAATCGCTGTACGAAGAAGACACAGTTGTAATTATGAATTCTGCAGATTATGAAATAAAAATTAATACCCTTTTAATCCAGTGACAACTGATATTTATATTAAATAGTTTTAAAAGGAAAGAACATTGTAACTCTTATTATTCCAAATTCTTCTGGGTCGGGCGAATTATACGTTGCGCATGAAGTCCGTGCATCAGTCCACATTGTTACCAAAAAAGTGATTATTTTAGTTCTAGGCGGTCCATACTTCTAATTGCAAGCGTTACTCTTGAATAGTTAGACAAGGATTGGGTACTTAAGACAGGGCTCATTTGATTGAAAATAAGAAAATTTTAGCTCACTTTTAAAGAGTCAAAGGAAACCGAAGCTAATCTAGTTCCCCCTCGCCTTTTTTCTCCAAACCCATGCGATAAAAATTTTGAGATAGCAATTTTGTTAAACAAAAGTTCAAACATCAGATAATAAAAACTCCGAGGTCGACAGGAAACCAATTTTTCACTTTGGTATTGTTACTTTGATTACTAGTTTTGTTACTTTGATGATTATTTGTTTTTTTTTTATTTTGATTTTGAAAAAAAGAATTTTTAAAAACTTGAAATTTTTTTGCAATATACAACTGGACCAAAATTAATCAAAACAAAATTTCCGAACAATCAGTTTTTTAAAGAAAAGTAAAGACCATTTTAAACTTAAGCTCAAGCTCGTTTTAAACTTAAACTTAAGATACAAATACCTTTTAAAATTCAAACTCAAAACGACCAGAAATTACTATTAAAGAATATGAAACCCCAAATGAACAGAAATTAAATAAACCATCACAGCAAAAGCATACAACAAGTAATAATATAAATGATAAATAGATCTTAAAGTGACTAATGCTTCGATTGAACATGAATATCAAGCTTAAAACGAAAAAAAAATATTTTCCTATTGAAGTATAAATGAAACTTAAAACGAAAAGAAATTCAATAAACAATCAATGCAAACAAACATACAATAGATATGATTGTAAATTAATAAATAAATCTTATAACAAGTGAAACTACGTTGAATATACATATCAAGTTTGAACCTAAACAAAAATCACCACAAACAAGAGTTGGGTATGACCTCCTTCTCTTACTGTAAAAATCTAAAACCTACAGCGTTATTGACGCCTTACTAAAATCTATATTCGTCTTGAACAGTCTTGGAAAGTATAAACAACATAAAACTGAATATTTGACATATAATAATATTAATTGTTGAAAGTTTTATCAGTTCAAGAATTAATTCACTGTGATTGTATTTTTTATCTTCAATACTTTGAGAACTGGAAAAGAAAATATTTATAATATCATCCATTTTCAGTTAAGTGCCAATGACGCGGTAGGCTTTTGTTTTTATTTAAAGTTGTAAATAAGGAAAGGAAGAAGTGTCCAAACACTTGTTTGTAGGGAAACTGTATTCGTATTTAACTACTTTAAAAAGAGCTAATAAATTAAACTGAATATTTGATGTATAATGATATTAATTGCTGAAAAATCATCAGTTCAAATTGTAACTATAATTTCAATGTTGTTTTTCAATATTAAGTAAAAAAGAAAATGTTGGTCATAAAATTGGTTTTCAGTAAAGCGCCAATGACGCAGTAGATTTTAGGACTTTTACAGTGAGAGAAGTTAGAGAATATTCAATTTAAGCTATTAAATTAATTTAAGCATATTCAATTTAAGTATAAAAGCTTTAAAAACTCAACCTATCCTTAAACCTTAGGTTATTCATGAGATTAAGTTTCTTAGAAGAAATCAATTTTGTCCTATTTTAACCCTTAAAATGTTGTACCTTGTCTAGATGGCCCAAGCCTTAGCTAACTAATATACACTGACTTAATTATAAACTCAAATCACCAAATAAAAATTTTAGAGTCTTATACTATTTACGCGCATATTTTAATGCTTCTAATCAATTTTAATTACATCACGCGTCCTTTAATTACAAATTTTTTGACAACCTTCAAAGGGGAATTTTTGCACTGACACCAATTTCAGTTTAAATATTTAAAATGTAAGTATTAAATTAATTCAACATAAGACCTGAGTCGAGCCCAAGCGACTAAAACTCTCTAAAGCTTGTTACTTCATTTCAGTATTATTCTCAAAGGAAATTTTTACAGGCTAGTATTAACGTTTTATTCCTAGTTAAAAGGAAACTTCAGTTACTCATGTTCCTAGCTTCTGAGACGAAACTACCTATATTTGTCTCTTATCCGTAAGTTATATTCAACTTGGTACTTGATTCGTTTAGCGACCTTCCCCCCTTCTTTTAGCCAATCACCAATACTTTTGCTAACAAGTACTTTTTCCAGTATTTTGAGGCCTTGCATTCCTCTTTATTTTATACCAAACTGTTCATATGGGGTCTTCAAATATTTATTATCGGGTTCAAAAGCTGTTTGATAATTGAACAAAGAAATGTCACTACAAGAGTTATTACTAGCAACACACAGCGAAGTTACTTTCAAATTCAAGCTAATTTAAAATTGTTACTTTATTCATGATCTATTCGAGAAAGTAGGTTCCAACTTTTACTAAAGTTGAGTTAACAAATTACATAAAAATAAGGCCTCCTAACAGTATCATAAGTCAGAATTTTTTTTTAACATTATTCCATGCAAAATGGCCATAATATTGATGATTTTAGAGTTTGTGTTTTTAAAGTTTTAATTTTATGAAAAATAAAAATCATTATATCTACTTGTTAATTATTTTTAACATTAATTATAATTATATAATATGTAATAATTATAAATATTTTGAAATATTCATTGTATCAATAATAATTTATGTTATCAAACTAATTTGAAATTCGTTAAAAGCATCAGATAAGTATTTCAGAATAACATGCGTGTTGACTTTTAATGATGTCACAATTTAAGTTCGTAACTATTGTCATCATTTCAGTGTAGTAACACAAACAAAAATTTGACACATTCCCAGAAAACTTCAAAATTCTAAAAGCAAAATGCTAGAAATTTGCGGTCTTGAAATATGAATAAACCAAGGTGGGTCTATGAATAGACCAGGTAGGTCCAAAGGCCAAAATAAAGTTACCACTTTGATGTGCTTAGTTACACAAACTTTACAAAACAAATAATGGCTACAAGTCACAAAGTAGATCATTACTGAATTTCAGACTTACTTTGGAAAGAGGGTTAATCTAGGAAGGTAAATTTAAGAGGTTAGCATCAAGATCATGAGGACAAAAATATAATTATCTAGATTTTAAGGATTTTTAGTAATTGATTATATCTACTAGGAAAAAACAATGTTTTTAATTATATTTGAGTGTCAATATGGCATTAATTTTAGTAGCCACAACCTCTGAGTGGCTGTACTTATATATTCCTTGTCAATATGTGACACCCCTAGGTTGGAGATTTTTTTTCTGGCAGTTGGTCAGATAATAATATAGGTTGGAATTTCCAACCCTCTTCTCATGAAAATTTTAAAATAATGGGCTAAAGTATTTCACTTAATTTCTATTTCAAAATTCCTCATGTGCTTCTCCATCTATCTTTCTCTTTTTATTCCTGTACATTCATCTTACTTAAAGAAATAAATGAATTACAACTGTTTTTTAAAAGTGGCAAGGAACTAGAATGTTTTGGTATCAAGATTACAAGACAAATCATAAAACATTTATAGTTTCAGTTTACTTGAACAGTTTTTTCGTCCTTTCCATCATACATACATCAATTACCATTGCATTTTGAAGAAAATGTCGATACAATCACCATTACTGATGTGGAGCATCCTCCACAGGGTCAGCACGAATACTTGTAAAGAAACACGCTAAAATGAAAGCAACAAACAAATGGGCTAAACTTGAAACTGAAAACTAAAAACTATTTTTCAGTGAAAAGATACAGAGCATTCAAAAACACCCCAAATATATTGTATTGCAATCTCTGCAATTATTACAAAACGTTTGTAAATGATAATAATCCCAAGAAGCCCATAAGTTTGACGAAAAAATTGCCAAAATTGTGTTATATTCAATACCGTCACTAGAGTTTGAGAAAACTTAAAAAATTTAAGAATTCCGATCTCTTGTATACTTTAATAAAAGAAATAATTAGCAAAAGATTTGGAAGCATTGAACCTGTTCATGCAACAAGGTGATAAAATAAAACCTTTTTCTTCTTCCTTTTCCGTTTTTCTTTACCTTCTCTGAAACCTATTCAAGTTATTAAGAAACCTATTAGGAAACCTATTAAAGCTATTAAAAGAAACTATTAAATTGGTTAAAAGGGATTAGTATATAAAGTTTGCGGAGTAAAAAGGTACATACAGTACCAATATATGTAGTTTTATACACTATTTATGCTTTTGAGTTTTTTTTTAAATAAAAATACTATCTGTTCACTGATGGCGGTAACCAGAAGTTGGTTTGTGTCTGTGTCTCTAATGATTTTGTCAATATCAACGCCACTTCTCCATTTTCCGTAGTTTCAAGGTAAAATGACCAAAGTCTTTTCGTAAATTTGCCTTGATACTTTCATTTGAACCAATTTCAATTAGACACAGGACTTTAGGTGTTTCAGTGTTTTATTTACTACCAATAGTCTGGAATATTCCGATGGCAATATAAATTTCGGTAGGTACCATTCCGGCAAAATTTCTGTCAAGCCTATAGAAATGCTGTCAAAATTACAAACAGCCTTTATAGTCCCATTTTCTGGCTTTCTGAAATGAAAAAATAACCCTTAAAAGCTAGAGGTCATTCAATCAATCAATCAATTTATTAATACTAAAAAAATAATTATAAACGTAAGGTTTTTTTCACTCCCAAGAAGCACAGGTTGTAAAGGGCACAGCAAAACAAAATAAATTACTATTTTAAAGCTCATAAGAAAATACATACATATACGAAAAAAAACAAAAAAAAAACACTGGATCAAGACAAGGACATTTATGAAAGGGTGGATTTAGAAGGAAACTAACATATAAGTGAAAAAAATAATTTAAATGAGAAAAGAGATTAGAAATTAGGATAAAATCAAATAAATATTTTAAAAATTTAAAAATGAAAAAAAAAAATATTAAATGAAGAAAGAGAGACATTAAATTTAGATGGAATTCAAAAAGAAAAAAAGGAGAAAAATTACTATGTTGCAAAGACCCGGTGTGAAACTGCCTTTGCAGAAAGAGATAGAGAGACATCAGCAGGGATAAAGTTTCATAGTGGAAATGATTGATAAACAGGAGACCTCTGATCTTCTGTTGATGATCATTTAGGTAAAATAAATCTGCGATAAAAGCTACGTAAAAAGAAGAGTATCTACCTGAGCCTGACAGAAAGAAAACTGGTGCAAAGACGGTGGAAGTGTATCTAGAAAAGCAGAATGCGCTAAATAAAGGGAACTTTTACCCACAATAGGATTCAGCGGAGCTACTCCAGTATCATGCAGCATGTACCAATATAGGTGGAACTTCAATTCAATTGTATTGATATAACATAATAGATAACACGAGTCTTGATTCTATGCCCAAAAAGCTATTTTACGATGGCCCAACTCCTGTCGAAGGGCTCCCTACTTTATTCTTATGCTGACAAAATAAGATCATTATGCTAGCTGACTGTCCAATAATTTATTTGCAATATTTTTATCATTAAACATTCACATTCCTAGGATAATTTGAAACTTTGTATAAAACAATGTCCCATGATTTTTTGTCAAGTATTTTCGCGACATTTGAAACCATCTCCTTTGAATTAGTAACTGTCATTCGATCCGCAGTTTATTCCGCATTTCACATCTGTCGTTCTGTAAAACGAGGCATGTGGAATGCTTCGAAATATTACAATGTATTTTGGAATTTATCAAGCTCTGATGCAAATATAATCACCTTTTTTTACTTGGTGCTTTAAAGGGATATTTGGCTATGAATAAAATGCAGTTTTTCTTTCTCTGTTTAGGAATTTAGACGAAAGTTTGAAATAAGATTTAAACTGTATTAAAGGGAGTTTAATTTGTATTTGGAGCATTCTGAGAAGGAAATAAGTTTTTTATATTTTAAGTACATATTAGATATTACTTTACGGTACATATTACCCTTCACATTAAACCATTTTGAGGCTCATGTCTGCCTCAAGTGAGTCTTTGCCTGAAGTAGAAGACAGCTGTAATGAATCTGGAAATTGACCCAGAGCTAGGAAACTGGATGAAGAATCTGAAACTTGGATCAATAAAGTGGATAAAACGGTTCCTCTAGGCTAAACTCAAAAGGAAATCAAGAGACAGGAACATATTTACGAATTAATAATGACCGAAAACAATCATTGCAAAATCTTCGTGTGATGCAAAACATATGCTCAGAAGGAATGCAGAGGATTTAAACTACAGCAAGGAGTTTTTTGGTCACTTATTCTTGTCTGGATGATTTGATCGAGTACCATTCGGGATTTCTAAATGTCTTCGAAGTAGGCAAAGAGAACAGGACATAGTTTCCACCTCGGAAGATATATTAAGGGAACAATTTTCTGGAAGGTGTGGAGATCAATTAAGATCCATTTATGGCAAATTCTACAGTCGACACAAGGAAGCTATCTCTTAGTATACATAGATATTCATAAAGCAGACGGGAAGTTTCAGCCTTTGTTTCAGACTTGCTCTCAGAATCTTTTATGCAAGAAAAAAGGCATTCCTGAACGAATCCTCTCTGTTACTCAAAGGATAACTAAATATTCCTTGATTGTATATCCTCCCATAAAAACAAGTAGGAACAAGCCAGAAGAGAATTCCAAACTTCAACAAGTTATGCAGCTTATGAAGGACATTATTGTTGATTTGAACGCTAAAGTAGCCGAAAAGGAAAGAGAAGAAAAACTCTTAGATATTTACGAAAAAATTGATGCCACATCAGCGACTGATTAAAAAGGGACAAAGTTCAAGAAGTCTGACCTACTTTCTGGAAATCTAAAGCTTATTTTGAAAGGCACAAATGATATCATCTGGAGGAGGAGCTGCAATCAGAGAAGCCAAAACTAACCAATGAAACAATATTTTGAAGGAATTGAGAATACCTGCAAGACAAAACTAGCGCAGGAGAAATGTCGTGTTTTTTATGTCGTCTGGTATTAGTTGTGCACTTGGTTTCAAATTGAATAAAAAATATTAGCCATTTAAAACTGATTGCTCGTCCTGTATTGGCTCTCTACAATAAATAAGACATATTTTAAAACTAAAGTCAAACTTAAGTCTAATTCATAGTCAACAACAAACTTCTGATTAGGTTTTCAGGCGAGACATGGCTCAACCAGAAACTTGAATTCTATTTAAAATTTTCTATGGGGGGAGAAGGGGATTTTACAAACTCCTCAAACAGAGAAGTTCATATGAATACTCAAAGAATAGGATTTGAGAGCCAAGCTTCCTGTCGTTCTGCTTATCTGCCTCTGCCGCTATAGACTAACTTTATCCAACGATTGCAAAAACTTTGCTTACCAATAGGCCTTCGTTTGATTCGTGAAATAATTCAAATGAAAAAAAAAGAAGTTATTTTTCACCAAAAATAAGTTGCACTTATACCACTTGGCGACAATGAGAATATATACATAGAAGCCTTTCACGTGCACTTTCTTAAGTAATTATAAATATATATATATATATATATATATTATATATATATATATATATATATATATATATATATATATATATATATATATATATATATATATATTATATATATATATATATATATATATAATATATATATATATATATATAATATAATATATATAATATATATACATACATATATATATATATATAATATATATATATATATATATATATATATATATATATATATATCTATATATATATTATATATATATATATATATATATATATATTATATATATATATATATATAATATATATATATATATATATATATATATTATATATATATATTATATATATATATATATATATATATATATATATATATATATATATATATATATATTATATTAATATATATAATATATATATATATATATATATATATATATAATATATATATATATATGAAAGAATCTTAAGCCGAACCGGCCAGCCATGACAAAAACCAACAAAGAGAAAACCTCCTGCATGTGGCCAGGGAAGCCATAGAAATTAAAAACATATTGTTTGCTAACCTTTCCATAAATAGGGACACGGGTAATTTAAATATTGACCCAATTTATGATAACCTTCTAAAGAGTGAATCAATTGTCAATAAGGGAGTAAAGATTTTAAATAATCACCAGGGGACTATTTTACCTGTTAGACCAAAACGATTTGCTTCAGTAATAGCTAACAAAAGGATTATTTCGCAACTGAATAATTAAAGTAATTTACAGTTTTTTTTATTTTTCCTCAGTTACTCTGGTGTCCTCACTGAAGTAACTCTATTTTAGCATCTTTTCCCTACGTGGATTAGTTTGCGCAGATTGTACATTTTTGTTTTTTTTTTTGGTGGTGGTTTTATTGGTTTTTAGTTTTATCTTGTTTTTTTTTTTGTGTCTTTCGTGCTGAAGACGCCTTGTTTGTATACAGGCGAAATATCCGCGTTGTTTTGTTTCTGTTGTTTTCCTTTTCTCTCCACTGGCCACAGTCTCGTTTGTTTGTTTTTTTTAGAGATTTTTCTCTTTGTTGGTTTTTTGTCATGGCTGGCCGGTTCGGCTTAAGATCTTTCATTCGTCAATTGTACGGGCAACAATTAGCCGCTTCTGTCAATTATTATTTGTCTTTAGTTAAAAAACATGCAAATCTATTAAATCAACAAATTTTCTTAAAAAATTGCAAGAAGGAATCAGTGATTCCGAAATCTTTTAAAATATGTACCCATTTTGGAACTGAAAATGAAACAAAATTAAAAAATAAATTAAGCCTAATAGCTTTAAATCACGTAATTTATGAACAAAAACAGAGACGTTTTCAACTGTCTAAGGACTTAAATTCTGTTGAAAACTTTTTAAGAAATAACCTTCCATCTGATATTTTTATACGAATTAAGGAAATGGCCATTAGATCTTTTCGCCATGATTTTCATTTGTCCAAGGTTCGTTTGGTTGACAAGTTTAATAAACTTTTGTTTGAGAATTTCCAAGATTCAGATGTTTTTTATCCTCGTCATTGTCTGGGTCCAGCAATTAAGAATTTGTCTTCTAAGCCTCTTAATATTCAACAGGAAGCCGTTTTGTTGAAAGGTTCAAAGTTCTGTTTTCCAACACCAGTCTCCTATTCAAAAATAATTTCAAAGGTGGAATCAGGAATTATGGCTTCTATAGATAAGGTTGATACTCCTCAAGAACTCAGAGCTGAGATCGTAAGAAAACTAAACACCTTTAATATGAACTTCATTGGTAAAGACATTTCACAAAAAAATGACATTAAAATCCTTTCTGATTTGAAAAAGGATAAATTCCTTACTATCACCAGAGCCGATAAGGGAAACACGATCGTAATTATGAACACTGAAGATTATAATAATCAAATGAAATCCATTATTTTGGACACTATTACATACAAAAAACTTGATTTTGATCCTACAGATAAATATGTAAAATCAACAAGAAAGGAATTAGAGTCAATGAAAAATAATTTTCACATTACCCCACAGTTTTATAACAAATATTATCCTAGGGGTTGTTCGGCACCCAAGATCTATGGTCTACCTAAGATTCATAAGACTGGATCCCCCCTCCGCCCCATTGTGTCAACTTGTCTGTCACCTGTTTCAAAATTAGGAAAATGGTTGTCGGTAGCTTTACGTCCACTTTTGGTAACACAAAAATCATATTTAAAAAATTCGACTGATCTTACTAATAAATTGCGCAATTTCACGTTGGAGGAGAGTTCAATTCTTTGCAGTTTTGATGTTGTGTCCATGTATTCAAATTGTGATTTAAAAAGGTGCGAGGATATTTTAAAAAGTAAATTAGAAAAACACTTTGATTTAATACAGGATGTGACGTTAGCCAGTTTGGATATTGATGTCATTATGAAACTAATTATGCTGGTAAATGAATTTTCTTTTTATTTTGGTTTTCGAGGGGAGTTTTATAGACAAATTTTTGGGTTACCTATGGGGGCTTCTCTTTCTCCTTTATTGGCAAATCTATTCATAGATGCCATTGAAACCTCCGCTATAAACAGTTTTAGAATCTCCCCTTGCTTCTGGGGTAGGTTCATGGATGATGTGGTCTGCGTTTGGAAACATGGGTTGGACTCCTTAGACCTTTTTTGTAAGCATTTAAATAGTTTTGATAATAATATTAAATTTACAGTTGAATTTGAGGATAATAATAAATTACCTTTTCTGGATATTTTATTAATTAAAAGGGATTTCCATTTACTTTTCTCGATTTACAGAAAACCTACGCACAATGATAGGTATTTAAATTTTCATTCTTGCCACCCTATGTCGGTGAAAAGGGGGGTTGTAATTTCACTAGTGGATAGAGCCTTTAAAATCTGTTCCCAGGAATTTCTGGATTCAGAATTGTTATACTTGAGGGATATTTTATTTTGTAATAGTTATCCAATTAAGTTCATTGATAAAATAATTGAAAATAGACGGGCCAAACATAGTAGTAGGGTTATTGAGGTTTCTCAGTCTTTAGATTTAGTTGTATCAAAAAGCTTCATTTCATTACCATATGTACCTGGTTTGGGGGAGAAACTTTCACGGGTTTTACGTAAATTTGGTATTGATACATGTTTCCAATCGCTGAGGCCAATGAGTAGTTTTTTTTAGTTCTGGTAAGGATTTAACTCGGGGAAATTTAGTAAGTGGGGTGTATAAAATTCCGTGTTCTTGTGGGAAGTTCTATATTGGTAGGACTCACCAACAATTTGTTGAAAGGTTTATTGAACACCGTAATTCAATAGAAAAAACCCTACAATTAAGCAAGCCTCCAGAAACTTTCGTTTCAGCTTTAGCAGAG
>CM051273.1:4645496-4664014 GCA_027921565.1 Artemia sinica
CTGCCCCTACCACGAAAGTCTAACTTTATCCCGGATCACTGAAACTTTGATGCCAAATAGGTCTCAATGTGATTTGTGAAATAATCAAATGAAAAAAAAAAGTTATTTTCAGCCAAAAATAAATTGCAATTATACAACTTAGCGACATTGAGAATCTATATTATCCACAGTCCCTTCAACTTCGGATGGGTATTCAGCGAAGCCCAAGGTGTAATACCATTAACTAGTTCCTTGCCTCAGTGGCCACTTTCGATCCGGAGAATCTCGCCATATTGCAGTTGTACAAATGGTTGCAGGTCGCGTTGCGGCTGTGAAGGAATAAAAAATTGTAGCTTGCTATGTAGTTGTGGAGGTGCATGTGTGTTGGATTCTGATGATGATAACTAATTTTGATTTTATTATCTATTAATATATTTTCATTTTATGATCTATATCCTATAAGGATTATAAACAATTTCTCAATAAACTAATTTAGACAGTTTATTCAATTTTTTTTTTATTTTTTTTATTATTTTTTTTTATCACTAACTTGCTTACATTTTTGCTCATTTACGTTAAGTTGCAGCTAAAAGGACCGAAACGTATTGGGCTGCAAGTGAAATTCACTAGATAGTACTATTAAATATCTCAGGTCATTTTTAAGGGTCAATCACCCCTCGGAGGTACCTATTCCCGGGTATAATCGTAATCAGCGGGTTTGATACGACTAGAAACTGCTGTCAGATTGCGTGAAACAGATGTGTCATGGAGGTGTCACATTTTTAGGTCTTGGCCCCTGGACTAGATGTTGTTTTTGAGCAACATGAAGTTGTCTGTTTACAAGAACATTTCGTCACAAGCCGCAGTTTTAATAGTTCAGTATCGGTTTATTCAGTTTCAGAGAAGCAGCTCAGTGGAAAAGGGTGACCCTCCGGCGGTATTGCCACTTTTGTTCGTTCGACTCTAAGATCTAGTGTATTTGAAGTCAATGATAATTTTCTGGGAATTCGTGTTAAGGGCTGAGATTTTATTAATGTTTATTTGCCTACAAATTACCATGAGCGTTCGAAGCGTGCTTTTACTTATTTTAGTGATAAACTCGGCTAGTGTATTAACCGTATTAGATCCTTAAACCTTCAATGCATATTAGTTGGTGACTTCAATTGCAACTTGAATGAACCGCTCTTATCTAGGTCTTTACGTTCTACGTTGTTGCTTTGTATTTTTGGAGACCAGTTTGACCTTAAGTGCAAAGATTTAAATTTTACACACGTACACACCTCAATGTCCAAATCAGATCTCGATCACGTCGTTGCGTCCGCAAATCTCAGGATTTCGCCTGTCAAGGTTGTGCTTGATTTTCAGCTGTCTGATCACTTACCAATACAGTTTTCAGCCGAGATTCCTTGCCACAGCTTAAATACACAAACACAAACAATTTTGAAAACACCTCCTAGGTCTCGCCGTGATTGGCGTAAAATTAACCCTGTTTTATTTCAAGAAGAAGCCGCCAGAGTCCTTAGTGAGATCCGTGTCCCTTTCCATCTTCTCTCTAGATTAAGTGCTCTTTCAAGGGAGGAAACACAACTGTCAGTTGACTTTTATTGCGCAGAAATTGCCCATGCCCTTCGCTGTGCTGAAAAAGCTGCCGTCCCTCTAAGTAGACCCCGTCATCATACCTTCCTGGCTGGTCTGAAATCCAGAGTTAGTGGATACCCATTCTAAGTCTAAATTTTGGCTTCAACTTTGGGTTTCTTGTGAAGGACCCCGTTCGGGGGTAGTCAATTCAATCCGCCTGCTCACAAAAAGAAAATTGGCAAAGGAGCTAATAGCTCACAGAAAAAAGATGATTGATATCGAATCTACACGGTCCAGAATTAATCCTTCTCTCCTTTGGCGTTTTCTGTCCTCTAAGAGCGATGAGTCTTTATCCGCATCTGCTATCCCTGATTTTGAATGGTACGCATATTATGGGTCAGAATTTTCACCTCCTGACCCAGCCCTCAACGAAAGATACAAAGCTGAGTTGGACGACTTCTTAGATAGTTGTCCTCGGGGTGATTATCTTGTAACGGAGGGAGTGGTATGTAAGGCCATCTCTCACCCAAAACCTAAACAATCTTTTGGGATTGACGGGATCAGTGCACTCCATCTAAAAAGTGGTGGGCCCGCTCTCACCAGTCATGTAACCCTCCTAAGGCAGATTATCCTAATTCAGGGTATTCTCCCAACCACTTTCTCCATTGGAGATCTTATGCCAGTTCCTAAAAAAAGAAATGTTACCATGCAATGCTCCTCTTTCCGTCCATTCATGGTGCTGCTTCTCTGTGCAGTAATTCTTGTCTTGAAGAGATTTGTGACTCTCATAATTGAGGATTCTTATGCTCCAATTGTCACTATGATAAATGCGACCAATGGGAAAATACTTACACTGGCCTGATTGTGAGAAACCCTAAACGTGAGTTCAGTTTATTTTTAAGAGACTGGTATCGTCGTGGCTTTAAATTATTTTGGGAAGAAGAACCTTCAATTACTGGAATTCTTACTGGTCTACGCTTCAATTGCTGGAATAATAAAAGAGTCTAGTTTTTACAACATCGCTGTGAAGATACTGGCTACTTTGATTATCAACCTACATACTTTTATTTGGCTGTTACAGAAAGTGATTCTTCATATGAGAATTTTGTATGTGACACTGCTTCAAATAAGCAAATTGAAATACGTGAATTTTATCATATGAATCAGAGCAGTATTATTGATTTTAAAAAGAGATTTAATAAAAACGAAGTTACATATAGAAGATGTGAACTTGACTTTGCACGTCAAGACGAATACAAGTTGAATCCGGACGGTTTTTTTATTTATTAAGTTTTGTTAATCAATCATCAGTAAAAAGACATGGGATTTACCAAGTACTTGAGTCTTTTCTATGCAAAAGTGTTTTTTTTTTAATTTTTTATACTCAGTCATCAATTAAAAGACATGGAATTTACCATGTAGCTGAGTTCGTTCTACCAAGCATCATATATTGATATCCTTCCAAGAATATTCACTTCACAGAACCATTTGTAAATCGAGTTCATTGACAGCATTTGATGGTAAACGGATGAAGATGCTAGCAATATTCACTGATACTTTACTTATCTTAGAATTGTCATTAATTTCTATGTTGATATTAATGAATATTCAAAACATTCGATTTGCTAGAGTATTCTAAGAAATTTGGGGGAGGGTTATTGGGACCTTTGGAAGTCAAGTCATTGATGACTAAGGGTTGTCATATCATTATACCATATCAGTAAAGAACGGATGTGGGCACAATGTGCGTTTGTTTTTTTTCCATACCCGGGCACTTCGTATCAAAGGAGTTGTCGTAGAAACTTCAAAATGAACTAATTTGACTTGAAGTTGGAGTGTCTATTGCCCCTTTAATAGTCAAAAGTGATTAGAGGATAACTAGCCCCCCCCCCCCACGCCCATCATTCCCTCAAACACATCCAATCGAAATTTTGAGGTAGCCATTTTGTTCAGCGTAGTTGATTTCCAGATAGAGAGTATGTTTTTGAGGATGAAACTCAACCCAAAAAACTCCCCCAAACCCTCAGGGCAAGGGTTTTAAGTTATCTCCTGGGGGTATATAAAGTTTTTATAGAAGGCGTTGTTGTACAAACTTCAAAAAGGCTCATTCGATTGGAAATTCAGAGGGATAGTGCCGTTTTTAATAGTCGAAAGTGATTGGAGGGCAGCTAGCCCCCCCCCCCCCCCCCCCCGACGCCCATTATTCCCCCAAACATATCCAATAGAAATTTGGGTTAGCCACTTTGATCAGCGTAGTTGATTTCAAGATAGAAAATATGTTTTTGAGGAGGATACTCCCCTAAGGCCCTCAGGGCAAGGGTTTTAAGTTATGTCCGGGGGCATATAAGGTTTTTATAGAGGGTGATGTCTCAGAAACTTCAAAAAGAGCTCATTCGATTTGAAATTCAAAGGACCAGTGCCCTTTTTAATAGTCAAAAGTGATTAGTGATATTTTTTGTTGTTGTTTAGACCAGGGCACTTCGTATTGAAGGAGTTGTCATGGGAACTTCGAAAGGGTCTCATTCGATTGAAAAAAGAGCTGATGCCCTTTTAATAGTCAAAAGGGATTGAAGGGCAACTAATTCCCCTTCCACACCGACCCTCCCACGCCCACCCTTTCATTTGCCCATTATGTTTAAAACTAAATGTTGCCTTAAAATTAAATCAAAATGCACTGTGATAATGCTAATTCCCAATAAGGCACCTTAGCAGTATCCCAAGAACGACTGAGGGTATTATCTTCAACTTTCAGGGCAACTTCTGCATTAAAATTTAACCCAATCAAAATAGTGTGTGTATCCAAGCTATCAAAGAAATTGAACAGAATTTTTTGCGAATGGTATCATGTTTTCCATTTCAGGTCAACTAGAGGAGTTATGAAACTAAATTGAACAGTACTATTTGTGTCCAGATTTTTAGAAGGGTGTATGTTGTTAAAAAATGCTTAAAATTTTTCTCCACCATACAAACAGCAGGCCAAACTATAGAGTCATAAAAAAGATTTAAAGTGTTATTTTTTTTTCTCTGAACAGATTATGTCAATAAAAAACGAACAGAAATCAATTAAAAAAACTTCTTCCATAAAATAAGTTTCTCAAAGAAAAGTAAAGAACTCTATTAAAAAAAAAATGAGCAAAAATAAAATCAAATAATCTACCAAGCGTGAAACTACCACAAAGCAGCATCGATAAATAAATGAAACCCAATACGAACAGAAATTAAAATAAATAACCGAATCAAACACAAAACGAGCAGAAATTATCATAAGTTGGTCGTAGTGTTTCCTTATACAGTCTATAGCATTGTATAACAAATAATGCATAAGTACCATTGCTGGTTATAGCTGATTCAGGAATGGTAATTACTCTTTTCATTAGTCTTTATGGTAATATTTGTATCTGATTTTTTTTAGAATTATTAACAGAGTCAGAAACCTTTTTAAATGACATCACAGCAAAACTGATGCCATTTTTTGAGGAGTTTCAGGCTCTTTTAAAAAATCCCGGTAAATTTGTTTTTAAATTGGTAAATATACTTTTTTCAATTTAAATGAGCTAGAATGGAAGTGAAAAATGCACTTGATGCCTTTTTTGTGATTAAATTCTATATCAACATCATTTTCCGGATACATAGGATAAAATTGATAAAATCTATGTGTCAGAGTGAATAAATTTTTTTATCAACATCCTTTGCCAGAAACATTGGATGAAATTGACAAAATCTAAGTATCAGAGTGATTAAATTCCAAATCAACATCCTTCTCTCGGATACCTAGGATAAAATTGGCTAAATATAAGCGTCAGAGTGAATATATTTTTTTCATCAACATCCTTGGTCAGATACATTGGATAAAATTGACAAAATGCCAGATACATCTAAGATACATCAAGATACATGTACAAAATCTAAGTATCAGAGTGAAGAAATGGTTTATCAAAATCCACTGTCGGATAAAATCTACAAAATCTAAGAATCAGAGTGATTATATTCTATATCAACATCCTTTTCCCTGATACACAAGATAAAATTGATAAAATCTATGTGTCAGAGTGAATAAATTTTTTTATCAACATCCTTTGTCAGATAAATTGGATAAAAATTGACAAAATATAAGTGTCAGATACATCAGAAAAAAATTAAAAAATCTAAGTATCAGAGTGAATAAATGCCTTATCAACATTCATTGTCAGATAAAATCTACAAAATCTAAGAATAAGAGTGATTAGATTCTATATCAACATCCTTTCCTCGGGTACACAAGATAAAATTGACAAAATCTAAGTGTCAGAGTGAATGAATTTTTTTTCATTAGCATCTTTTGTGAGATACATCGTATAAAATAGACAAAATCTAAGTATTAGAGTGAATAATCCTTTGTCGGATATATCGGATAAAATTGACAAAATCTAAGTATCAGAGTGATTAAATAATATATCAACATCCCTTTCTCGGATACATAGGATCTAATTGACAAAATTTAAGTGTTAGAGTGAATAAATTTTTCTTATCAAGATCTTCTATCCATTGCATCAGATAATACTGACAAAATCTAAGTGTCAGAGTGAATAATTTTTTTATCAACATCCTTTATCAGATAAGTCATATAAAATTGACAAAATCTAAGTATCAGAGTGAATAAATGCTTTATCAACATTCTTTCTCGGATATGTCGGATGAAATTAACAAAATCTAAGTATCAGAGTGATTAAATTCTGTATCATCTTCCTTTTCTCGGCTACACAGGATAAAATTGGTAAAATCTAAGTATCAAAGTGAATAAACGCTTTATCAGCATCCTTTGCCGGATATTTCGGATAAAATTGACAAAATCTAAGTGTTAGAGTGAATAAATTTTAACTCAACATCCATTTCTCGAATACATAGGATAAAATTGACAAAGTCGAAGTGTTAAAGTGAATAATTTATTTTTTATCAACATCTTTTGTCAGATACATCGGATAAAATTGACAAATCTAAGTATCAGAGTGATTAATTTCAATATTAACCTCCTTTTCTCAGATACATAGGATAAAATTGACAAAATCTAAGTGTCAGTGTGAATATTTCTTTTATCAACATCTTTTGTCAAATATGGCAAATACAATTGAAAAATATAAGTTTCAGAGTGAATAAATGCTTTATCAACATCATTTGTCATATTTATAGGATAAAATTGACAAAACCTAATTGTCAGAGAGAATAATTTTTTCTTATCAACACCCTTTGTTTGATACATCGGATAAAATTGACAAAATCTAAGTATCAGAGTTAATAAATCTTTTATCAACATCCTTTGTCGGATACCTCGAACAAAATTGACAAATCTAAGTATCAGAGGGATTAATTCTATATCAAACATCTTTATCAGATATAAATTTTTGATCAACATCTTTTGTCAGATACATCTGAACAAATTGACAAAATCTAAGTATCAGAGTGAATAAATTGTTTATCACAGCCTCTGTCAGATATATCACATAAAATTGACAAAATCTAATTGTCAGAGTGAATAAATTCCATATCAACATCCGTTTCTCAGATACTTAGGATAAAATTGACAAAATCTAAGTATCAGAGTGATTAAATTCCAAATCAACATCCTTTTCTCGGATACCTAGGATAAAATTGGCTAAATATAAGTCTCAGAGTGAATAAATTTTTTATCAACATCCTTGGTCAGATACATTGGATAAAATTGACAAAATGTCAGATACATCGGAAAAAATTGACAAAATCTAAGTATCAGAGTGAATAAATGCTTTATCAACATCCATTGTCGGATAAAATCTACAAAATCTAAGAATCAGAATGATTAGATTCTATATCAACATCCTTTTCCCGGGTACAAAAGATAAAATTGACAAAATCTAAGTGTCAGAGTGAATGAATTTTTTTATCAACATCCTTTGTCAGATACATTGGATAATATTGACAAATCTAACTGTCAGATACATCAGAAAAAAAAATTAAAAATCTAAGTATCAGAGCGAATAAAAGCCATATCAACATCCATTGTCAGATAAAACCTACAAAATCTAAGAACCAGAGTAATTGATTCTATATCAACATCCTTTTCCCGGGTACAAAAGATAAAATTGACAAAATCTAAGTGTCAGAGGGAATGATTTTTGTTTCATTAGTATCTTTTGTCAGATACATCGGATAAAGTAGACAAAATCTAAGTATTAGAGTGAATAAATCCTTTATCAACATCCTTTATCGGATATATCGGATAAAATTTACAAAATCTAAGTATCAGAGTGATTAAATACTATATCAACATCCCTTTTTTGGATACATAGGATCTAATTGACAAAATTTAAGTGTTAGAGTGAATAAATTTTCCTTATCAACATCTTCTGTCCATTGCATCAGATAAAACTGACAAAATCTAAGTGTCAGAGTGAATAATTTTTTTATCAACATCCTTTATCAGATAAGTCACTTAAAATTGAATAAAATCTAAGTATCAGCTGTGAATAAATGCTTTATCAGTATTCTTTCTCGGATATGTGGGGATAAAATTAACAAAATCTAAGGATCAGTGTGATTAAATTCTCTATCATCATCCTTTTCTCGGCTACACAGGATAAAATTGGTAAAATCTAAGTATCAAAGTGAATAAACGCTTTATCAGCATCCTTTGCCGGATATTTCGGATAAAATTGACAAAATCTAAGTGTTAGAGTGAATAAATTTTATATCAATATCCATTTCTCGAATATATAGGATAAAATTGACAAAGTCGAAGTGTTAAAGTGAATAATTTATTTTTTATCAACATCTTTTGTCAGATACATCGGATAAAATTGACAAAATCTAAGTATCAGAGTGATTAAATTCAATATCAACCTCCTTTTCTCAGATATATAGGATAAACTTGACAAAATCTAAGTGTCAGAGTGAATATTTTTTTTATCAACATCTTTTGTCAAATATGTCAAATAAAATTAACAAAATCTAAGTATCAGACGTGAATAAATGCTTTATCAACATCCTTTCTACGATAAGTGGGATAAAATTGAAAAATATAAGTTTCAGAGTGAATAAATGCTTTATCAACATCATTTGTCATATTTATAGGATAAAATTGACAAAACCTAATTGTCAGAGTGAATAATTTTTTTCTTATCAACACCCTTTGTCAGATACATCAGATAAAATTGACAAAATCTAAGTATCAGAGTTAATAAATCTTTTATCAACATCCTTTGTCGGATATCTCGAACAAAATTGACAAATCTAAGTATCAGAGTGATTAAATTCTATATCAACATCTTTTATCAAATATAAATTTTTTGATCAACATCTTTTGTCAGATACATCTGATAAAATTGACAAAATCTAAGTATCAAAGTGAATAAATTGTTTATCAACAACCTCTGTCAGATACATCAGATAAAATTGACAAAATCTCATTGTCCGAGTGAATAAATTCTATTTCAACATCTATTTCTCAGATACATTGGATAAAATTGACAAAATCTAAGTATAAGAGTGATTAAATTCCATATCAACATCCTTTTCTCGGATACCTAGGATAAAATCGGATAAATATAAGTGTCAGAGTGAATAATATTTTTTATCAACATCCTTTTTCAGATACATTGGATAAAATAGACAAAATCTAAGTGTCAGATACATCAGAAGAAATTGAAAAAATCTAAGTATCAGAGTGAATAAATGCTTTATCAACATCTATTGTCGGATAAAATCTACAAAATCTAAGAATCAGAGTGATTAGATTCTATATCAACATCCTTTTCCCGGGTACACAAGATGAAATTGACAAAATATAAGTGTCAGAGTGAATAATTTTTTTTATTAACATCCTTTGTCAGATACATCAGATAAAATTGACAAAACCTAATTGTCAGAGTGAATAAATTCTATATCAACATCAATTTCTCAGATACATAGGATAAATTGACAAAATCTAAGTACCAGAGTGACTAAATTCCATATCAACATCCTTTTCTTGGATACATAGGATAAAATGGGCTAAATATAAGTGTCAGAGTGAATAATTTTTTTTATCAACATCCTTTGTCAGATACATTGGATAAAATAGACAAAATCTATGTGTCAGATATATCGGAAAAAATTTACAAAATCTAAGTATCAGAGTGAATAAATGCTTTATTAACATGCATTGTTGGATAATATCTACAAAATATAAGAATCAGAGTGATTAGATTCTATATCAACATCTTTTCCCGGGTACACAAGATAAAATTGACAAAATCTAAATATCAGAGTGAATAAATACTTTGTCAACATTCTTTCTCCGACACATCGGATTTAATTATCAAAATCTATCTATCAGAGTGATTAAATTCTGTATCATCATCCGTTTCTCGGCTGCATAGGATGAAAATGATAAAATCTAAGCGTCAGAGTGCATAAATACTTTATCAGCATCTTTTGCCGGATATGTAGGATAAAATTAAACAAAATATAAGTGTTAGAGTGAATAATTTTTTTTATCAACATTTTTTGTTAGATCCATTTCTCGAATATATAGGATAAAATTGACAAAATCAAAGTGTTAAAGTGAATAATTTATTTTTTATCAACATCTTTTGTCAGATACATCGGAATAAAATTGACTAAATCTAAGTTTCAGAGTGAATAAATTCTTTATCAACATTCTTTGTCATATACATAGGATAAAATTGACAAAATCTAAGTTATAGAGTGATTAAATTCTATATCAACATCCTTTTCTTGGATACATAGGATAAAATTTACAAAATCTAAGTGTTAGAGTGAAAATTTTTTTATCAATATTTTTTGTTAGATACATTGCACAAAATTGACCAAATCTAAGTGTCAGAGTGAATAAATTCTTAATCAGCATCCTTTGTCATATACATAGGATAAAATTGACAAAATCTAAGTATCTGAGTGATTAAATTCAATATCAACATTCTTTTCTTGGATACATAGGATAAAATTTACAAAATCTAAGTCTTAGAGCGAATAAATTTTATGTCAACATCCCTTTTTCGAATACAGAGGATAAAATTGAAAAAATATGAGTGTTAGAGTAAATAATTTTTTTATCAACATTTTTTGTTAGATACATCGGATACAAGTGTCAAAATCTAAATGTCAGAGTGAATAAATTCTTTATCAATATCCTTTGTCATATAGATAGGATAAAATTGGCAAAATCTAAGTATCAGAATGATTAAATTCTATATCAACATCCTTTCCTGGATACATAGGATAAAATTGACAAATTCTAAGTGTCAGAGTGAATAATTTTTTTATCAGCATGTTTTGCCAGATACATTGGATGAAATTGACAAAATCTAAGTTGCAGAGTGAATAATTTTCTTTTCAACACCCTTTGTCACATATTTCGGATAAAATTGATAAAATCTAAGTATCAGAGTGAATAAATCCTTTATCAACATCCTTTGTAAGATGTGTCAGACAAAATTGACAAATCTAAGTATCAGAGTGATTGAATTCTATTTCAACATCTTTTTTCAGATAGAAATTGTCTTAACAACATCTTTTGTCAGATACATTGGATAAAATTGACGAAATCTTAGTATTAGAGTTAATAAATGGTTAATCAACATCCTTCATCGGATATTTCGGATAAAATTGGCAAAATCTAAGTATCAGAGTGATTAAATTCTATATCAACATCCTTTTCTGGATACATAGGATAAAATTGACAAATTCTAAGTGTCAGAGTGAATAGATTTTTTATATCCACATCTTTTACCAGATACATTGCATAAAATTGACAAAATCTAAGTGTCACAGTGAATAATTTTATCTTATCAACACCCTTTGTCAGATACATCAGATAAAATTGACAAAATCTAAGTATCAGAGTTAATAAATCTTTTATCAACATCCTTTGTCGGATATCTCGAACAAAATTGACAAATCTAAGTATCAGAGTGATTAAATTCTATATCAACATCTTTTATCAAATATAAATTTTTTGATCAACATCTTTTGTCAGATACATCTGATAAAATTGACAAAATCTAAGTATCAAAGTGAATAAATTGTTTATCAACAACCTCTGTCAGATACATCAGATAAAATTGACAAAATCTCATTGTCCGAGTGAATAAATTCTATTTCAACATCTATTTCTCAGATACATTGGATAAAATTGACAAAATCTAAGTATAAGAGTGATTAAATTCCATATCAACATCCTTTTCTTGGATACATAGGATAAAATGGGCTAAATATAAGTGTCAGAGTGAATAATTTTTTTTATCAACATCCTTTGTCAGATACATTGGATAAAATAGACAAAATCTATGTGTCAGATACATCAGAAGAAATTGAAAAAATCTAAGTATCAGAGTGAATAAATGCTTTATCAACATCTATTGTCGGATAAAATCTACAAAATCTAAGAATCAGAGTGATTAGATTCTATATCAACATCCTTTCCCGGGTACACAAGATGAAATTGACAAAATATAAGTGTCAGAGTGAATAATTTTTTTTATTAACATCCTTTGTCAGATACATCAGATAAAATTGACAAAACCTAATTGTCAGAGTGAATAAATTCTATATCAACATCAATTTCTCAGATACATAGGATAAATTGACAAAATCTAAGTACCAGAGTGACTAAATTCCATATCAACATCCTTTTCTTGGATACATAGGATAAAATGGGCTAAATATAAGTGTCAGAGTGAATAATTTTTTTTATCAACATCCTTTGTCAGATACATTGGATAAAATAGACAAAATCTATGTGTCAGATATATCGGAAAAAATTTACAAAATCTAAGTATCAGAGTGAATAAATGCTTTATTAACATGCATTGTTGGATAATATCTACAAAATATAAGAATCAGAGTGATTAGATTCTATATCAACATCTTTTTCCCGGGTACACAAGATAAAATTGACAAAATCTAAATATCAGAGTGAATAAATACTTTGTCAACATTCTTTCTCCGACACATCGGATTTAATTATCAAAATCTATCTATCAGAGTGATTAAATTCTGTATCATCATCCGTTTCTCGGCTGCATAGGATGAAAATGATAAAATCTAAGCGTCAGAGTGCATAAATACTTTATCAGCATCTTTTGCGGATATGTAGGATAAAATTAAACAAAATATAAGTGTTAGAGTGAATATTTTTTTATCAACATTTTTTGTTAGATCCATTTCTCGAATATATAGGATAAAATTGACAAAATCAAAGTGTTAAAGTGAATAATTTATTTTTTATCAACATCTTTTGTCAGATACATCGGATAAAATTGACTAAATCTAAGTTTCAGAGTGAATAAATTCTTTATCAACATTCTTTGTCATATACATAGGATAAAATTGACAAAATCTAAGTTATAGAGTGATTAAATTCTATATCAACATCCTTTCTTGGATACATAGGATAAAATTTACAAAATCTAAGTGTTAGAGTGAAAATTTTTTTATCAATATTTTTTGTTAGATACATTGCACAAAATTGACCAAATCTAAGTGTCAGAGTGAATAAATTCTTAATCAGCATCCTTTGTCATATACATAGGATAAAATTGACAAATCTAAGTATCTGAGTGATTAAATTCAATATCAACATTCTTTTCTTGGATACATAGGATAAAATTTACAAAATCTAAGTCTTAGAGCGAATAAATTTTATGTCAACATCCCTTTTCGAATACAGAGGATAAAATTGAAAAAATATGAGTGTTAGAGTAAATAATTTTTTTATCAACATTTTTTGTTAGATACATCGGATACAAGTGTCAAAATCTAAATGTCAGAGTGAATAAATTCTTTATCAATATCCTTTGTCATATAGATAGGATAAAATTGACAAAATCTAAGTATCAGAGTGATTAAATTCTATATCAACATCCTTTCCTGGATACATAGGATAAAATTGACAAATTCTAAGTGTCAGAGTGAATAGATTTTTTATATCCACATCTTTTACCAGATACATTGCATAAAATTGACAAAATCTAAGTTGCAGAGTGAATAATTTTCTTTTCAACACCCTTTGTCACATATTTCGGATAAAATTGATAAAATCTAAGTATCAGAGTGAATAAATCCTTTATCAACATCCTTTGTAAGATGTGTCAGACAAAATTGACAAATCTAAGTATCAGAGTGATTGAATTCTATTTCAACATCTTTTTTCAGATAGAAATTGTCTTAACAACATCTTTTGTCAGATACATTGGATAAAATTGACGAAATCTTAGTATTAGAGTTAATAAATGGTTAATCAACATCCTTCATCGGATATTTCGGATAAAATTGGCAAAATCTAAGTATCAGAATGATTAAATTCTATATCAACATCCTTTTCTCGGATACATAGGATAAAATTGACAAATTCTAAGTGTCAGAGTGAATAGATTTTTTATATCCACATCTTTTACCAGATACATTGCATAAAATTGACAAAATCTAAGTGTCACAGTGAATAATTTTATCTTATCAACACCCTTTGTCAGATATATCAGATAAAATTGACAAAATCTAAGTATTAGAGTTAATAAACTTTTTATCAACATCCTTTGTCGGATATCTCGAACAAAATTGACAAATCTAAGTATCAAAGTGATTAAATTCTATATGAACATCTTTTATCAGATATAAATTTTATGATCAACATCTTTTGTCAGATACATCTGATAAATTTGAAAAACCTAAGTATCAGAGTGAATAAATTGTTTATCAACATCCTTTGTCAGATACATCATATGAAATTGACAAAATCTATTTGTCAGAAAGATTAATTTCTATATCAACATCCATTTCTCAGATACATAGGATAAAATTGACAAAATATAAGTATCAAAGTGATGAATTTCCATATCAACATCCTTTTCCCTGATACCTAGGATAAAATTGAATAAATATAAGTGTCAGAGTGAATTAATTTTTTTATCAATATCCTTTGTCAGATACATTTAATAAAATTGACAAAATCTACGTGTAAGATACATCGGAAAAAATTTACAAAATCTAAGTATCAGAGTGAATTAATGCTTTATCAACATCCATTATCGGATAAAATCTACAAAATCTAAGAATCAGAGTGATTAGATTCTATATCAACATCCTTTTCCTGGGTTCACAAGATAAAATTGACAAAAATCTAACTGTCAGAGTGAATAATTTCTTATCAACATCCTTTGTCAGATACATCAGATGAAATTGACAAAATCTAATTGTCAGAGTGAATAAATTCTATATCAACATCCATTTCTCAGCTACATAGAATAAAATTGACAAAATCTAAGCATCAGAGTGACTAAATTCCATATCAACATCCTTTTCTTGGATACCTAGGATAAAATTAGTTAAATATAAGTGTAAGAGTGAATATTTTTTTCTATCAACATCCTTTGTCAGATACAATGAATAAAATTGACAAAATCTACGTGTAAGATACATCGGAAAAAATTTACAAAATCTAAGTATCAGAGTGAATTAATGCTTTATCAACATCCATTGTCGGATAATATCTACAAAATCTAAGAATCAGAGTGATTATATTCTATATCTACATCCTTTTCCCGGGTACACAAGATTAAATAGGCAAAATCTAAGTGTCAGAGTGAATGAAGTTTTTTTCATCAGCATCTTTTGTCAGATACATCGGATAAAATTGACAAAATCTAAGCATCAGAGTGAATAAATCCCTTATCAACATCTTTTTCGGATATATCGGATCAAATTGACAAAATCTAAGTATCAGAGTGATTAAATTCTATATCAACATCCATATCTCGCATACATAGGATCAAATTGACAAAATCTAAGTGTTAGAGTGAATAATTTTTTTATCAATTTCCTTTATCAGATACGTCGGATAAAATTGACAAAATCTAAGTATCTGAATGAATAAATGCTTTATCAAAATTCTTTCTCCGATATGTCGGATGAAATTAACAAAATCTATCTATCAGAGTGATTAAATTCTGTATCATCATCCGTTAATCGGCTGCATAGGATAAAATTGATAAAATCTAAGCATCAGAGTGAATAAATGCTTTATCAGCATCCTTTGCCGGATATGTCGGATAAAAGTGACAAAATCTAAGTTTTAGAGCGAATAAATTTTATATCAACATCCATATCTCGCATACATAGGATAAAATTGACCAAATCTAAGTGTTAGAGTGAATAACTTATTTTTTTATCAACATTTTTTGTCAGATACATCGGATACAATTGACAAAATCTAAGTGTCAGAGAGAATAAATTCTTTATCAACATCCTTTGTCATATACATAGGATAAAATTGACAAATTCTAAGTATCAGAGTGATTAAATTCTATATCAACATCCTTTTCTCGGATATATAAGGATAAAATTTACAAAATCTAAGTGTCAGAGTGAATAAATTTTTTTATCAACACTTTGCCAGATACATTGGATAAAATTGACAAAATCTAAGTGTCAGAGTGAATAATTTTCTTATCAACACCCTTTGTCACATACTTCGGATAAAATTGAAAAATCTAAGTATCAGAGTGAGTAAATCCTTTATCACATCCTTTGTAAGATATGTCAGACAAAATTGACAAATCAAAGTATCAGAGTGATTGAATTTTATTTCAACATCTTTTTTCAGATAGAAATTGTCTTATCAACATCTTTTGTCAGATACATTGGATTAAATTGACAAAATCTAAGTATCAGAGTGAATAAACGGTTAATCAACATCCTTTATCGGATATGTCGGATATAATTGGCAAAATCTAAAGTATCAAAATGATTAAATTCTATATCAACATCCTTTTTTCAGATACATAGGATAAAACAGACAAAATATAAGTGTCAGGGTGAACAAATTTTTTATATCAACATCTTTTACCAGATACATTGGATAAAATTGACAAAATGTAAGTATCAGAGTTAATAATTTCTATTTATCAACGCCCTTTAGCCAGATACATCGGATAAAATTGACAAAATCTAAGTATAAGAGTGAATAAATCCCTTATCAACATACTTTGTCGGATATATCGGATTAAAATTAACAAAATCTAAGAATCAGAGTGATTAAATTCTATATCAACATCCATTTCTCGGATACAGGATCTAACTGACAAAATCTAAGTGTTAGAGTGAATAAATTGTTCTTATCAAATCTTCTGTCCGATGCATCGGATAAAATTGACAAAATCTAAGTGTCAGAGTGAATAATTTTTTTTATCAACATTCTTGATCAATTAATGCTACACATATGAAGGCGTTTCTGTTCAAGGCTGCATGTAAAAGTAAGACACAGGATGATCTTTTGAAGTATAAACTTTATAAAAATGTGCTTACTTCTTCAGTACCTTCAGCCAAAAAGCTATATTTTTCGCGTCGAATGGAGGAGTGTAAGGGAATTTGTGAAAGGATTGGACTGTAGTTAATGAAGCTCTTTGCTGCAATAAACTCAAACAGTCCCCCCCCTTGTCGCTACAGGAAAGCTGATGGATCTTTCGTGGAAAAAAATTCTTCAGCAAGTGCCTTCAATTCGTATTTCACCTCACTTCTTTCTGTTCTTAATCCACCCTACAGCAGAGTAAGTAGTTTTCCCTTAGCAGAAAAGTCATTTTTCCTTTTCCCATGCAGTGATATCAAAATTTCTAACATTTTTCTCTCAGCTTTCAAGTAGCCGTTCAGTTGATGGTTTGGTTTGAGCTGTAATGTTCTTAAAAAAAATTGGTCAGTTTGTTTTCTAACTCCATCTCACACACAACTAACCTTTCTCTTTCTTCTGGTATTTTTCCTGATTTATTTAAGGTTGCTAATGTTGTACCTTTGTTTAAAAAAGATAATTCATCTCTAATTTCAAACTATAGACCTATTTCTCTCCTTCCTGTAATCTCTAAGGTTGTTGAAAAAGTAGTGTATTGTTGACTCTCTTCATTTGTATTTAGTACTGATACGATTGCAGAAATTCTCTCATAACTAACCATCAGTATGGCTTTCGTCCCAGTTTTTCTACCTTGCATGCACTTTCAGATGTAACAGAGTTGTGCGCGTTAACCTTGACAAGGGCTTGTGTGTTTTGGGTCTATTTCTTGACTTTTCAAAGGCATTTGATATGGTCGTTCACTCTGTTCCTTTGTCTAAATTATCTTCATTTGGGGTGCATGAAGTCCCAATTGAATGGTTTAGGTCTTACCTCTCAAGAGGTCTCAGTATGTTTCGTTTAATGGTACTTCTTCCTCTTCCTTGCCTATTGTGAAAGGTGTCCCACAGGGCTCTGTGCTTGGACCACTTTTGTTTTTAATTTATATTAATGATCTTGTTGATTGTCTTCATCCCCTTGTGCACCCTATTCTTTTTGGTGGTGACAGTAACTTTTTCATTGCTGCTGTTGACTTGCTATCTGCCACTTCTCTAGCTCAAGGTCTTCATGATAAAGTAAAAGATTGGTGCTGGTCAAATGGTATGACTCTCAACAGCCAAAAAGTGCCATTTTACATTTAGAACCCCTTTCGCATGAGAGACGCAAGGGAGCCAACCATCCTGACTTATGGGAATAATATTATACCGCAAGAGTAGAGATGCCTCATGAGCTCCGATCAGGACTCCTTATATGGGCATAGCCTCCCTAGGGAGAATGATTGCGTAATCGGTCAATGACCTCTTTCTCTAGTGTGTTTTTGGCACGCCCTCAGCGAATGTTGTTGTTATTGTTTTGAACAGAGTCATTAGGGAGAACACGTGGTTAATGGGGTCAATGTTGTTGTCGTTCGAAGCAAAGTTAATGACATCTCCTTCCTGTTTGAGGCGGATGTTATGATCCAATTTGTTGTTGTTATTTGACCCAGAAATAGCATTTGTTATTGTTTCCGAGCCAAATGTTATGAGGTTCCGAGAAACAGTATTTGTTGTTGTTTCCGAACCAGATGCTATGATCCGAAAATAGTATTTGTTTCCGAGCCAAATGTTACGAGTTCCCGGGAAACAGTTAGATCCCC